>JARJHM010000127.1:0-554080 GCA_033356055.1 Carex pumila | reverse complement strand
TTCTACTCCAGCACTGGTCGTGGTCACATCTGCCCATAAATCGGCCAGTTATACCATTGCCACATCCACGGTGAGGAGGTCCTGACCCAGATAGATGCCCCGCGTACGCTGCTATATGGGGCAGTCATCACGAATATGAAGACAAGGGCAGGGGGGTTTCTTATGTCCGGGGTTAGCTCCAGATGCTCCGAGATACGAATATCGATTGGTTTCCATATCGTCCATGGTATCAGCGTGGGTGGCTGAGCCCGCTGACATTAGAGCAGACATAGCTATGGTATTATCGGGGATCAATCATCTGTTTCTGGATAGTTGAGTATCACTACCCCGATCGAGTATCTCGACAGTTTGGCTTGGATGCTTTCATCCTGGAGCACCCGTTGATGGGTAAGGATGCTACCAACAAGTTCCACAAGTAAGTACCGCCTACTTAATTTCATTATCACTTTAATATATCCACTGTTTCTCTCATTTGTAATTAATTGCACTTGGAGAACGGCGCACAATAAGTCGAAAGTCGACTGGAGCCAGCATTTCGTCATGTAGTACAACTGGGCTTGACTTCCGGAGCAGCACTTATGGAGCCCGCCATCTACTAATTCGTTGGGTGCTAGTCTTGGTGATCTGAGATATGCCGTATGGTACCAGAGATGGGGCATGCCGTCAGTCTACCTGACGGGACATTATGGTGAGACATTTTGACGTAGACTGATGGATTCATCCAGTAATTTTATGCCTTAGGGTCCGATCAATGCTCGCGCGGCAAGTACAATAGAAACATACTATAATTAAAAATTACAAATTTTAGTTACTTACCGTTGACATAATCATCTTGTGTGCAGCTGTTGGCCGCTACGAGAGGAGTTGGACACAGCTTGATGTGCATGGCGAGGGATTCTCGGCGATATATAGGATGCTAGATGCTCTAGCACAGTGCACCAATCGTGGAGACAGACGATTTTGAAGGTCGCCTCGTTGGTATGCTGCGCGATGCTGGGGAGAACATCAATTGGCGGGAGATAAAGTCTGCACCATGAAATCCGAACTACCAACTAGAGACCATCTACAGTCACGATATGCCACCACCTCCTGCAGGTAATTACATTTCAAAATTAAAAGTACGACACACACAATATTCAATTTTTTGTTGAATTGTTCGTTCTAACTCAGTTAACTTGCAATTAAATAGATGATGACTCAAGTTGGGCGTTCCACGACTGGGTGTCGCATACCCGAGGATGGGATGCTTATAAAAATAAATACGGAGTTCTAGTAGAAGTTGGCACGGTTAGTTGCCAATTATACCATTATTTGTTGCAGAGTTTTTTGTATGTAGAAAAACTAACATTATTTTTATCTAGGATGGAGCACCTCGTTGGAATGCTGATCCCAGATTTAGCGTGGATGAGCTGGCCTCATTCGACACAGATGCAGAGGTGTACGGCTCCCACAAACCACGATATGGGGTGGAGATGGCACATGACTTTGAGGCTGGTGGGAGCTTGTCTCAGACTGCAAATGGCTTTGTCTCTGCATTATTTGGCACACCGGTTCCTTCCATATATCCTCCGACATGGGAGCAAGATCCATGGGAGCTGCGTACATAGCCCACCAATGCAGCAGCTGCTGGATTTGATCCATGGACAGCCAGTACAGGTACGCAGCACATGTATATAGGGGACGAGGATGAGGATATGGGACCCTTTGAGGAGGATATGGGACCCGACGAGGAGGATTTGGAAGATGTGAGTCCGCAGAGGCGCATGCAGCCGCACAGGCATGGCAAGGGCATAGCGGCTCCGATGTTGTCTCTATCTAGAAGGAGACGAAGATGATGATTGTAGAGATTTTGTTTATTGTGATATACTTCTGACTGTAGTATTTTCACTATGGGACTACTCTATTATACGTTTCTGATTATGTTGGCACACCTTATGTTCACATTTTTTTTAATTTTATATTCATGTTGGTATTATGTTTGTTTGCATTTTATATTTCTTTTTTACAATGCAGTTTAATAATACACATTCCGACTTCAACAATACAATCAAAAGCGTAATAGTACACTTCAAGTAATTACATTGAAACCGTAATTTTTCTTTGCGACACACTCCCAGCAGATCGCCTGTGATAGGGGCGGTTTGCTTGGGTCCTAACCGCCTGGGTCACGGGAGGTCCACTAGAGATGCTTATTTATTCATTTTTTCTCTCTCTCTCTTCTCACTCCAACATCAGTCTACCTCTCACTTCAAAGGCAGAGAGAAAGGAGAGGGAACTGAAGGTGATTTCGGGCGATTTTCTGGGCAACTACAGCTACAGGTATTTGAAATATTTTTTTAAATTATTTTTTCTAAAATTAAATATTTTGCAATTATTTTCTAATTAGCTGTTGATTACTGTACAGTTAGTATTTAATTACGTCCATAATTAGCTTTCCTAATCAATTGTTGTCATTTGAAACCCTAGTTATAATGGCACCCAAAGTTGAAAAAAATAGAGAAAGAACTGAAACCGAACGTGAAGCAAAAAGAGCACTTATTAATAATGAAGAATGTTTTCACCCAAAAATAATGAAGAATTTCTTAGCACTCTTGATCCATCAATTAGAAAAATACTGATGGAGGGCTGGGTGGACAGGGTCCCTCCACCTGGATGGGGACAGTGCTGCTTATGTGAGCTGAAGGGAGATATGGTGGATATGTTCTTCTGTTATAAATGTGGCAAAGCTATTCATCCCAATTGCATGGACCCGCATGCAGATCTGCTGAATGACACTCGTCTCACTACGTAGGAATGTCCTGCGTGCGTCCGTCTAGCTGAGGAAAAGAATGGAGCAAGCTCCTCAGCTCGTAAGGCTTAGCCCCCAATTGTATGCTGTTGTAGTATTTTGCTTATACGAATTGATTTATTTGGTTTGAACTATGTTATGAACTTTCATTGTGCTTTTGATTGTATTGTTGAACTTTTTATTGTTGAACTATGTTAAACTATTTTTAGAACTATATCTGTATATGTGTATATATGTGTATGTGTATGTGTATGTATATGTGTATATTATACATATGGTTCATCAAAAAAAATAAAAATAAAAATAAATCAAAGTTATAAAAATTTATGACATCACTCTGTAAATATATCAAATATTTTATTTTTTGGTATACACATACACATACATAAACCCTAAACCCTAAAATTTTTTTCACAAAATTATTCAAATAAAAACTACTAAGATTTCTTTCTTTTTA
Organism: Carex pumila; assembly: GCA_033356055.1. Taxonomy (NCBI): domain Eukaryota; kingdom Viridiplantae; phylum Streptophyta; class Magnoliopsida; order Poales; family Cyperaceae; genus Carex; species Carex pumila. The sequence goes on along the minus strand of JARJHM010000127.1, from coordinate 550,835 downwards.
AAAAAAAAAAAATACATGAGGCGCCCCAACCTAGGGCGCCTCACTTGAGGGATGGACCGCTGGAGCGCTTCACTAGAGGAATGGAGCGCCCGTGAGAGTGGCGCCTCACAGGTTATTTGGGCCGCCTCAGGTCCAGGCGGTCAGGGCAGAATTGATAAAAATTTGGGGGCTGGGGCATTTGTAAAATTTTCTTTTTTTTTAGGGATATTAATAAAAATGGCCGTCGTATCCATGATGAAGTGAGTATTGATTTAATTAATATTTTTTTAAGAAATATTTAATTAATATTTGAAAAATAAGATATCTATACTTTGATGTGCAACTTGTTATGATTAATTTTTTTTAGTTTTCTAATCATTTCTACATCAACTCTCTCTAAATTAGAGAGTAGTGGGAACTTCGTATCTCCGTATCAATCTTTCTCAATCTTTCTCTCACAAAAATAGTTGACCTCATAGGTATAATTTTTCAGTGCATAGGTATAAATCAAAAGTTTAAATAACGTTTATCAAGTCATAGCGGAATTGCAAAAAAAACAATGCTATACCACTATTGCGCTAGCATAGTTTTTATGGTCCAAAATTGCTATAGCGCTATTTAGAACCCTGGTATCAATATGATATTAACATTTTCAGACGTTGTCTAGTATCATATGTAAAAATACTCACAAGTGTAATTATAAATACATGCACGATAAAGTATAAATACTTGTGTGATGACGAGTTCGAAGTACATTATCGTGGATCTTATTTGAAAGAGAAAATTGCGTAGAAGACATTCATGATTTTAAATTTGTAAAATTCCTCACAGATCATTAAAAATATGGACGAGATTGAATGCAGAAGAAAAAAAATTCACATCTAAAAACGTATATGGCCCCTCATGTAATTTGAGTGGTCTCCTACATGTTTTTATGGTGTGGTACGTTTGAGAGATTTTGGTTGGGAGAATTATTTACGCAAAAATTGTTCACCTCATAGGTATAACTTCTGTTTATAGGTATAAATATGCTCATTCATAGGTATTAATACTTAGTGCTGGTATTTTTGCGGTCTCCAAATAGTTATGATAGTTATAGTGTGGAAATTTTACAGGTAATTGAGTACAGATACTGTTATCAGTTTTTAGCTTTCAAATTTTTAAATAAATATATAATAACATAGAATGTCCCGAGTTTTTTATTAATATCCAAATTTAATATTAAATTTTAAAAAATATCCGCATCAACACCATTTTTCGAAATCTACCCTTTCTGGAAATTTTTTTTACGGAAACAACCTCTAATTTCGGAAAAAAAAAATTTCGAAAACAAGCTCAATCTAGAAATATTTTTTCCGAAAATAGACTGAATTTTTGAAATTTTTTTTTCAGAAATGCATTCAATTAGTTTATAAATTCCGCAAAGTGTCGTCGTTTTCACAGCATCCGCTCTCTCATAGTAAGTTTTAATTTATTTATAATTTAAATTTAATTAATTTATAATATAATTTATTTATATTTTAAAATTTATTAATTTATAATTTTAATTTCATTTATTTATAGTTTAAATTTACTTTATTTGTAATTTAAATTTATTTTATTTATAATTTTAATTTAAAAGTATTTAATTTGTAATTATTTAAATATGTAACTATTTAATTTGAAATTATTTAAATTATGAATATTGTCATATTAATTGAAAAAAATAAAAAATGGTGCAGAATAATTTTAAAAGTTTTATTAATTCTAAAATAATTTTATTAATTCGGAAATAATTTTGATTAATTCTGAAATGATTTAGAATTGTTTTAGGAACTTTTTGCTTTTCGGATTCCTTACGGAGCTCTGACAGTCAGATCGACCGATTTTCGATTGAGGTAATTTTATTTTCTTTATGTTGTTTTTAATTTAATTTAATTTATAATTAATTACTTCATTCCAAATTTTTTTTTTATTTTTTATAATATTGTCCAGAAAATTTAGAATTGTTTACAACCTTCCAAAATGGTTTATAATAATTTAAAAAATTCCAATATAGTTTAGAATGTTGCCCTATTAATTAATGAAATTCCAAAATAGTGTAGAATAATTATTGAAAATTGTCTAGAATATTTTTACCAATGGCAACACAATTTTTAATTACTTATATGTTGTATTTTTGAAATTGCCAGACCAATCGAAATTAAAATGACAACTATTTGTGCGAAAATTTATATTGGAGGGGAAATCCAATATAATGATGGCGGGATCTATTACAGTACCCGAGCTAAAAACTCATTACAGCTAACCGTGAACCACAATTTTGATTATCTTCAAAATGAGATTTATAAATTTGTTAGGTACAATGCTAGTCAAGCAAATCTGGAAATTCAAACCAGGTTTAATATGTCCACCGATGGACAACGTGACTATCAATTAGTACCGGTAATGGACCAACAATCGTTCGAATTCATATTAGGAGTTGTGTCGTCTTTTTCACAAAGGTTCCAGATTATAGAGTTATATGTAGAATTGGAACCGAACTGTACCAGTCAGATTCCTGAACCTCGATCCCGATCCAGTACCAATCGGAATCCTGTGGAACCCGACCTAATACCAGTTAGATCCCGACCTAGCACCGGTCGGTACTCTGTGGATGTAAGAATGAGACTCGAACCCAGTATCAGGTAGCAACTCTGCGGATCAACCAGTTATATCCCGACCCAGTAGCAGTCAGAATCATGTGGATCAAGACCCAATACCAGTTAGATCCCGACCTAGTACCGGTCGGCACTCTGTGGATATACCAATGAGATCCCGACCCAGTTCCAGTGCGGTCCGCAGACATGTACGCGATTATTCGCATGTACCTGTGGATGCAATTGATTCTGATAGTTTGGCGAGTGGAGATGAGATGCTCTCCGGTGAGTCGTCGGGTTCCGATGATGATATCGGACAGCCCAACCAGTCACAACCACAGTCCCGTCAATCACAGTACCCGATTACTGGTCGGGAAAATATGACACATCCGGTTGACAGTTTCAATGACATATCCGGTTTTCGGCCTGCGGACGTCGATTTTTTCGGCAGCTCAAAAAAAAACACTCGATAATCCATTGGCTAAAGGTGTATTTTATGAGTCAAAAACGGCTCTAAAGATAGCAATCAATGAGTTTTATCTTGAAAATAATTGTGAGTGCAGGGTTATTAGGAGCGAACCTAGACGTTACGAGGTGGGGTGCAGAGATGTTTTTTGTAAATTTAAGGTGTCCGCAAAGAAGAACGGTCTTTCAGAATCTTGGATTATTACCAAACAAGCACTTCCCCATACGTGCACAGTATCGGCAACACGTACTGATCATTGTCAGCTTACAGCAGAGATGGTTGCCCTTGCGATTGATAAGACCATTAGAAGGGACGTGTGCTCTTCTATAAATCATATTCGAGATATCGTCATGATGAAATATGATAAGGTAACCCCCAAGTACAACAAATTATGGAGAGGCCGTGAGCTTGCTATTGCAAATCTATTTGGGAGTTGAGGAGAACTCATACAACTTGCTTATTCCACTATTGGAAGCTATCAAGAGAAACAATCCAGGAACTAAGTATTGTGTGATCTCGAAACCGATTGAGAAAGAAACTGATAGGCACTTCCACAGAGTGGCATGGGCATTTGGAGCGTGTATTGCAGCGATACAGTTCCTCAGACCAGTGATTAGTATCGATGCATGTTTCATGTCGGGACGGTACCAAGGTAGGCTGCTAATGGCATGTATGTACGATGCTGAAAACCAATTGCTTCCAGTGGCTTTTGCAATTGTGGAGAAAGAAAGCGCTGACAACTAGGGTTTTTTTATGAGATGGTTAAGGTTGGAAGTAATTGGAGATAATCGATTCTTTTGTGTCATATCGGATAGACATTTGGGAATTAAAGCCGTGTTTCAGGATCCAAATCTCGGATGGGATGAGTCTACCGATCAATGTGTGCATCGGTATTGCTCCCAACATGTTGCCGAAAATCTCTACAAGCACGTGAGCCGTAAGAGAGAGGTTAGCGACAGGTTCATAGCTGGAGTGAACAAATGCAAACCTAGGAGGTTGCATGAGATGTTACAAGACTTTGAAATTGGTTGTCCGAAGGCTATCGACTACCTTAACAAGGTGGGTAAGAGGGACCCTAACGATGAAGACGAGCTTCCATGTCCAGAGAAGTTGTATAAAGCTTTGGACGGAGGCCACCGATGGGGGATAATGACAACAAATGGGTCAGAGTCACTGAACGCCGTGTTCAAAATTAGTCGGCGATTACCGGTTGCAGCGGTCGTGGAGGACACGTTCTATAAGTTGAATAAGTGGTTTTTTGAACGATGTAACAAAGCTCAAATGTCATGTCAGCATGGTCAGGTGTGGTCCGACAAGGTAACTAAGTTATTGCAAAAGCGAATTGAAAAAGAAAGGAAAATGGCTGTGATTCCTTACTGTGGAAGACATGGTCTTTTTGAGGTCATGGTTAAGGGTGAAAAAATACCAGCAAGGCGTAATCAACCGAGACTCGAGTATACTCGTAGGGATTTTGGGTATAGGATTGTTGTTATGGACAACAATAAGGTTGAATGTGAATGTCAGAAGCCTCAATTGACCGGCATACCTTGTTCTCATTTCATGGCCGTTGTCCGTGAAATGAGATATAATGAAAATTTATACGTCAACCTATTGTACCGTATGTTAATAGTGGCACAGACATGGAGTGGACATTGGGAACCGAAAGGCAACCAATATGAATGGCCTGTGTATGAGGGCTCGAAAATTAAATCTGAGTTGAGACTGATAAAAAAAGAAAGGAGATGGCACGACCGCATACCGATGGAAATGGACAGAATGCGTGGTCGGAGACTCGGACACCAGGCTCATTGTTAGACAATTGATCGAAATGCTGCAGGTATAATTGATCAACCAACTGTTGTTGATTTTTTTAACTAAATTCACAATCTAATGCATGCTCTACACTACATGTAGAGGAGGCAGCAAGACAGGCATAAGCAGCGGTTGAGCAACCAGCAAGAACAAGTACAACCGTTTGGCGCACCCTCAGACAACATTTCAGTCTGCATCGTAGAAATTAACTTGTGTGTTTTTTTTTATTTCTATGTGTTAAGAACTACTTGATTCTGTAATTTTCTAATGTTGCTGATTATGAAATTGTAGACGATCAAGATGGACAGTAACAATCGAGAAAAGACCAAAGAAAATAAAAACAAATGCCAAATCACTGGAAGAGATAAAAATGACTGTCCGAGATGTGTGCAGATAAAAGAATATATGCGAGTTGAAATATCTGATGATGATTTTGTAGATAAAAAAGCCTGGCTATCACGTCGTCTGGGGGAGATAAAAAAGTCTGGCTAGCATTGTTAAGTACGTTATTTTGTGAAGCATTTGTATGTGTTGAGAATTATTTTATTTTTATGTGTTGAGAACTATTTTATTTTGTATGTGCTGAGAACTATTTTATTATGTACGTGTTGAGAATTATTTTATTTGTATGTGTTGAGAATTATTTTATTTTGTTAAGTTATAGGATATGGTTTCGATGCAACACACATGACAAGATAAATCAAAAATAACAAAATATAACACTAATGTATAAATAAAAAAATATACGAGGAGTCCTACAAGATAATAAAAAATAACAAGATATAACGCAAATAACAAGATAAAATCTATAAATCCTACTGGCCACGCTGTGAATATACATGGTGGTCCGGATACTGCGAATGTGAGAAGCGAGAAGTGTCAACCCTAGCACGCTGTGAGCGTCGCGGTCCGTCAGTGGGATCCACTGCATGTGGTGTCTGAGACGGATCCTCTGCAGGAGGTGGATAAGAAGACGACGCCCCAGGATCACCTGCTGGATAAGATGACGACGCCCCAGGATCACCGAATGCGTGGCCGAAGAATGGAGTCGGAGGTGCCTCCATATGAGCCATCATTGATTCGTGCCTTGCCTGGTCAAATTGCATTTGCTCCATCTCGTTCGCCTGCTCCTGAGATAGTCCTGGATAGTAACAATAACCTGCTTGATCCTGAGACATCTGCATTTCATAAGAAATTTTTTATTACTTGTTCATTGTAAATTAGAAAACAAAATTACCTCAATTAAAGTATTATATACCGGGCCGAATTCATCGTCGAATAGTTCTTGCAACCATTCATCACCAGTCATCTCCCGATCCTGCATCGACTCCTGCGTCTACATCAGCACCTTTAGTTCATACATAGTTTTTCTTAGCTACAAACTAAATTTTAAATCAGCTTGTAAGTTCAATTTATACCTGGCCAGCGTTGGCACGTGATGATAGATTATGCCCTGCGAACTCTCCCGGACGGATGTAATCCCTCCATTGTGAGCCATCATATAACCAGCCCGTCACTGGATCTGGGCCTTCAAATACAGGGCCAGCTGGCATCGGCTCTGTTCCCAAAGGATAAGAATCGTCAGATGGAATTTCCTCCCAGTTAGGTGGAACCCCCGCATCCTCCAGCATGGCAATAGCACGGTCTCCATAACCATTGTCTCTGCAGAGACACAAACCTAGTCTCATTTTGCCCTTGCCAATTGCACGGAGACCCTTCGTGAAAAATGCCCGTGTGCCATGTGCTAACTCTCCTATCCCACACAAAGCCTGTACGTATATTCGGAGTATAATAAATGATATATAATAAACCAATCATAAAAGTCAAAGTTAGAAATATTTACAGTTCAAACAAATGTCGATCTGTTGGGAATGTATCCAGACTTTGAGTACTCGTCTCTTGGAACCGGAACATTGCGATCCATCCCCACCACGTGCTGGCCAAACAGGTAGACGGATGCCATGCAGTTCCCCTAGTACCATTTACGATATCTTAGGAGGTCATTTATATCCCACGGACGACCTACTTCGTATACATGATCTGCATAATATGTCGCCTCGTTTACATGCCGACGGTGCAGTTGCGCCCAGTTGGCATTTTTCTTTGAGCCCGATTTCAACCTGTTTACAAGGTTAGTAGAATAAATAAGTAAATAAGTACTTTAAAATAAGTAAACCACATATGATTTGCGAATATTACTTGTGCAGCTCTTGGTGCTCGAGCGAATCCTGGGGAAGCGATGGCTCTATCTGTTGCCATCTTCCGAACTGTCGCATGCAGCGATCATGATTGTGATGCTCAACAATCCAATAAAAAATAAGAGGACCGCGGTACAAGTAGAACGGCTGACAAATTTAGAGTTGCAATGTTAGGTATAAATTATAAATGTGATGACATGAATAAAATAAAGAATACGACTTTACTATAATGTACCTGATCCACCCGGGTTGTTCTCGATAGGTCATGGTAAACAAATGCATATGGCTTCCAATTTACCATGTTATTCGTCAGTTTCTGAATCCGGTCGCGAAGGATACCTGGACCGGAGGTTGCACCATGGGACGAGTTTTCCCAATTGTGTGGGCCTTTCCATAAGTCAGCAAAGGCGGGACATGTCTCTTCTGTTTCTGCGCCCCAGTTCGGTTGAGATCCCGGTAACAACCAGTGAATTTGAAATCGGGTCCACAACCAGTGTTGCAGAAGCATGGTGGGACCATGCATGGAGTGGCATGAAGGACTGGATGCGAGGCACATATTTCTATATAAATAGGCGAGAACAGCTCCGCCCCAGTTGTAATTCCTCGACTCGTCCAAGTTTTCAATCATGCCAAGATACCACAGCGGTATTCCGTCCCCCCTACTGTCAGCAAACATGGTATTCCCTAGCATGTCGAGGAGAAATCCACGGACAAACCTAACCGTCAATTTTAAAATGTGAGTACATTATTGAAAATATCAAATACGAATAGGGTTGTAAATAAAAAAATACTAACCACTTCAATTGTTGGTCGTTCGCATCTGTTGGTAATTTTTTGAAGCGCTCACGGACAGCTTTTTTGGCGATAAGCATGTCGTATGTATCATTTCCCCTCTTTTTGATGAAGCCCTTCACTTCATCATCTTTTATGCCCAGCAACTCATACAGTCAGCCTTGAAAACTCGCCGAGTTTGTAAATCCCATTACTGGCTCCCCCGTGATAGGCAAACCCCAGAGACAACTAACATCCTCTAGAGTAACTGTAATATATTTGACTTGTCAGTAAGGAATAAAAAAAAAATATTTAAATTAGTTAATACCTGTCATCTCTCCGAATGGAAGATGAAAAGTGTGCGTCTTTGGACCACACCGCTCGACAGGTCCATGAATGAGGGCCGCATCGAGGGCGATATCGGGCAATGTTGCGAGCTGATATAAGCCCATTCGAATTAAAAATGGTGCGTACCTCTCATTATACTCGCATTTGTGTCGATAATGTCTCACGGTTAAAATCTCTGTACTATAAAATAAGGGAAAAAATAAATTACAATATTTATTTGATTACTTTTTAAATTATTCTAAACGAAATAAGTAAATGTTTACCTCCTTAGACGCCTCAGATATCCTGTGATTACCATGAACTATCCACAACAGGGGACTAAATCTATGCTTGAGTACTGGGTCTGCCATACTACAAAATTCGAACAATATTGTAAATCACCTTAAATTTTTCTAAATTATTCTACACCATTTCGGTAATTTCTAAACAATTCTATACTATTTTGGTATTTTCTAAATTATTCTACACCATTTGGTATTTTCTAAATTATTCTACACTATTTTCGTATTTTCTAAATTATTCTACACTATTTTGGTATCTTCTAAATTATTCTACACTATTTTGGTATTTTCCTAAATTAATCAGACAATATTCTAAACCATTAAAATGAACTAATTAATTATATTTTAAATTAAAATTAAAAAAATACAAATGTAAAAACCTGAATCACAGATCTGATCGATCAGACAATCAGAGCTCCGAAAGGGACTCGAAAGGAAAAGAGATTCCTAAATTTTTTTTAAATTAATCGAACAATTTTCTATATTACTATGGTAATTTTCTACACCATTTGGTATTTTCTAAATTATTGTAGACTATTTTGGTATTTTTTAAATTATTCTACACCATTTCGGTAATTTCTAAACAATTCTAGACTATTTCGGTATTTTCTAAATTATTCTAAACTATTTGGTATTTTCTAAATTATTCTAGACTATTTTGGTATTTTTTAAATTATTCTACACCATTTCGGTAATTTCTAAACAATTTTAGACAATTTCGGTATTTTCTAAAGTATTCTAAACCATTTTGGTATTTTCTAAATTATTCTAGACTATTTTGGTATTTTTTAAATTATTCTACACTATTTCAGTAATTTCTAAATAATTCTAGACTATTTCGGTATTTTCTAAATTATTTTAGACCATTCGGTATTTCCTAAATTATTTGGACATTATTTTAAACTATTTAAAATAAAATAAATTAAATAAAGTAAATAAATTAAATAAAAAAAATTTACCTTAAAAAACGGTGAAGAGGAATGATGGGGACGGGGTCTTATGTAGTCAGCTCTGTTTCTGGAAAAAAATTTCCCGAATTAGCCTGTTTTCGGATAAATTTTTTCCGGAAGTAGCTACCGTTTTCGGAAAATTTTTTTCTGGAAGTAGGGCCTGTTTTCGGAAAAAAATTTCCGAAAAGAGTAGATTTCGAAAAATGGTGCTGATGCGGATATTTTTTGAAATTTAATATTATATTTGGATATTAATAAAAAATTCGGTAGAATGTCTCTAATAATTTTCTTTTAATTTTTTATCTCACAACCCTAACAAGTTCAAAGGTAGTTTCTTGTGTATTGGACTTTAAACATCAAATGAGCATTTATTTAAACAGAAGTAGACTATTATTATATCTCGGATGCACACTTAATGTGCATAAATAGTAACACTTAAGCATCAAATCAGATCATATGTAATTTCTTATGAATCGAACTTTAAACATTAAGTTAGCGTTTATTTTAAATTTTGAACTGAAGTACACAGTATTATTATGTCTCGGATGCACGCTCAGTATGCATTTTTTTTTTTTTTTTTGGGGTTTCCAATATCGATAAATAGTAACACCTAATAACATTATGAAATTAACTCTTTTTCAATAGTTATGACAAAACTAATTTTAAAACTATTGTTATGAAAATTTTACAGCTATTGAACAAATTTATGTTATGGTATATTAACAAAAAAAAAATCATAATTTCAATATTAATATCCATCTTTTTTATTTCAATTTTACAGCTAGTGCGAATTCATGTAATGACAAGAATCAATTTTATTCATATTAAAAAGTTTAAAGACTAGATTTGAAATAGTTATAATTTAGGGACCAACATATAAATAAGATGGCACCGATTAGACCATGCTGATCCACTTGTCGTGGGGTTTCGCCGTTTAGCCCGAACTAGTCAATGCGACCGTTTAATTTTAATCGGGTAAAGATTTTAACAGAAGAGTTTTGACTTCATGCAGCGCACAAATCATTTGCAGTTCTGTTTCGATTCTAAAGTTCATACGCTGCATGCAGCCAAAGTAGGTCTGCATGCAGCGAGCCAAAATAGGTCCTTTTTGTTTCTGTTGACTCTTCTACGGCGGCACACAGTGATGCGATCTCTCTCAGAAAACAAATCCGAGAAGTCAATTTTAGATCGCTCTGCCGTATTATCTCTAATTCTCTATGCTTTAATATAATATCTTTGTTTGTCTCGATTTTATGTGGCGAAACATTATGTGATCTCAACCGTTCAGTTATAATGGACGGATAAAAACTATCCTAAAATCTATGATTAAATCTGCTGAATTTTGTAACGGACGGTTTAGTAAGAATGAAATCAAGTCTTTTACTTTAAATATCGACTAAAATTTTTAGACCAAAAATTGATTCATATATTGCTTTATTATGTGATCAAGTCTTTTTTCTTTTCTTTTACATATGCTAAAAATTGATTCTTATATTGTGTAAACACTGATTTAGTAAGAATGAAATCAAGTCTTCTTCTTTAAATATTGACTAAAAATTTTAGACCAAAAATTGGTTCACATATCATTTTATTATGTGATCAAGTTTTTTTTTTTTTTTCTTTTACAAATGGTAAAAATTAATTCTCATATTGTGTAAATACTAATTTAGTAAGAGTGAAATCAAGTCTTCTACTTTAAATATTGACTAAAATTTTTAGACCAAAAATCGGTTCATATATCGCTTTATTATGTGATGAAGTCTTCCTTTTTTTCTTTTACAGATGCTCAAAATCGGTTCACATATCGCTTTATTATGTGATCAAGTCTTCATTTTTCTTTTACATATGCTAAAAATTGGTTCTCATATTGTGTAAACACTGATTTAGTAAGAATGAAATCAAGTCTTGTACTTTAAATATTGACTAAAAATTTTAGACCAAAAATTGATTCACATATCGCTTTATTATGTGATCAAGTCTTTTTTTTTTTTTTTCTTTTATAGGTGCTAAAAATTGGTTCTCATATTGTGTAAACACTGATTTACTAAGAGCGAATTCAAGTCTTCTACTTTAAATATTGACTAAAATTTTTAGACCAAAAATCGGTTCACATATCGCTTTATTATGTGATGAGGTCTTCCTTTTTCTTTTACAGATGCTAAAAATTGGTTCTCATATTATATAAACACTGATTTAATAAGAATAAAATAAGTCTTCTAATTTAAATATTAACTAAAATTTTTAGACCAAATTAATATCGGTTCCCATATCGCTTTGTTATGTGATCAAGTCTTCCTTTTCATCTTACATGTGCTAAGAATTGGTTCTCACATTGTGTAAAGTGTAAATTAACCTTGATTTCTTGAGTGATTACAAGTTGCGACCAAATGGTGAGTGGTGCTCTATGCTTTTTATACAGCCTACAACAAATACTGTTTCGTATCCAGATTTTAATTTTCAGAATTCCAGTTAATTAACTGACTCAACATAACCTAAACACTAATTAAAGCACAACCATGTTATTGCCACCAAGACGCATTAATTACTTAATGATGGTTTTGATCATGGACCGTTCATTACTTTGACTTTCAATTGTGAATTCAAGTCTTTTGTTTGAAGATCCATATATAATATAAATCAAATAATTAAAGTGGTCAACCAAACCTTAGAACCTTGTTTCAGAATTTTTATTGACAAGTCAAAAGTTTCAATTTGAGACTGGTATTGTTGGTTAAACGCGGTTGAGATCGATATGTTTTTTAATTTGATAAAGTTATAAATAAACAATATGCAATATTTTCTCCATTGGTATACACGCGGTTAATTGACATCTTCTTCTACAATTCCTATCTATGCCAATAAGTTTTCTCACCGATATTAAATTCATTAGGTGCACTTTTGTAAAATATTTTTGAGATCATTTTTAACACTATCCGATATTAAATTCATTAGGTGCACTTTTGTAGAATATTTTTGAGATCATTTTTAACACTATCCGATATTAAATTCATTAGGTGCACTTTTGAATCAGCCAAAAGACAAAATTCTTCATGCAAAAAGGTCGAACTTTTTATAAATATGAAAATTTTAAAAACTAAATCTTCATCTTTCTCTGTAAAAAAATATGATATATATCGAGGTTCTAAATAGCAATTATCACGTCATCACGCAAATGCTAAATAAAAAGCTACCCTACATAGCGTTTTGTGTTTAAAAAATTATATTTTATATGTCTACTAATTATTAACATTATCTAAAGTCTCACATAGTAATAAGTAACACAAAATTGATTAAGGAATTAAAATATTCATATTGAACCAGTAGAAAGTTCAAATTGCTATTCAAAATATCTCTAAGAATATTATAAAATATCTATCTTTTTTCTATTAAAAATAATTAAGCATCATGGCATAAACTATATATCTTTTTATATTATAAAAAAATCTAATCATTATGGCATAAACTATCAATGTTTTTCTATTTAAAAATAAAAACAATCCAAACCTTGAATAAAAATTATTATTAAAAAGAATAAGTTTGGACCTTTAAATAAAAGACTATGTAGCATTGTGTGTAGCGCAAATAGTAGACCGTTATTACCGCTATAACGGTCAATTGAAATAATGCACTTTTATTTTATAACTTAGCATTTAAGGTCCGAAAATACTATAACGTCGCAATTGCATCGTATAGCGTGCTATTTACAACACTGATATATATAATTGCACCATGTATTTTCCGTACATTTAGGAACTATTAATCCTTCCCAAGAACTGAGACTCTCATAATTTGAAATTAATTATAAGGTTATTTTTTTCTAAGAGCAATAACTCATATAGCATATTTTTTCTTGGCCAATTATTACATAAGCAAATGCCTCTTTTAGTTATAGTTTGATTTTTTTTTTTTTATCACAAATATCCATTGAATATTACAAATATGGATAAAACATACTGTTCTGTTGACAGTGATTGATCAATAATTAATAGCATGATCACCTTGCAAATATAACTACTCTATGTTATACTTATAATAATAAATATAATTCAATGGATTCCTATTGACAAGTAGCTTGTCAATTGTCATGATGAAGGAACTTCATATTTGAATTGATCTTTTCTTCTCTAACCAATTTACAGTGTGGACAAACAATTTCTTTATGGCCTTTCCTTTTCTGATACATCATCAAAAGGTAAAGAAATCAAGTGGAGCCTGTTTGGTTAGACTTCAAAAGATTATACGCGCCATGAGCCCATGACACATTAATAAAGGAATTTTTTTTATAAACCATAACTAAAAAAAAAAATTTTTACAAAAAATATAAGAGCTGAAATGTCATTTCGGTTAGAAATTTTTTTCGGGACTGAAATGATAATTCGGTTTGAGATATTTTTATAATTTTTCAACGTATTTTTTTTTTCAAAATTTGTGAAAATGACTTGGACCGAATTATTATTTCGGTCCCCCCCAAAAAAATGGGACCGAAATCTCGGTTCTTATGATTTTTGTAAAAAACAAAAAATCAAGTTGGTTTGGTAAAATCTATTTTTTTCATTTATGGTTTAAAAAAAAATTCTTAATAAAGTTAGTATAGATCAGTTACCTTAAATTACAATTAGAAAAGAACGGTATGATTTATTTTCAGTTGGACTAAAAGAAATTTGATGTCCATTGTAAATATAGAGGGTGCGTTTTAAAATTTGTGTGAGAGTTAAAGAACGATCAGAAATTTCTAATTGTACTCTCAAATAATCTTTAAGAGAATAGGAATTTAATAAAGTTGTACTACCACAAAGCAAGATAGAAACATCTATGTAGAATCCGCATTAGCGTACCGTTTAAGTTAATTTGGTGTCTTTATGAAAATATTCGCCATGTTTGATTGTGGAGTAAGAGGTGGAGTAAATTCCTTACTCCATGTTTAAAGAGTCAAACGAGGAGTAATATAGGTGACTTAAGATGAAGTAAGATTTGAGTTAAATTGAAGTAACTTACATCACCTAGAGGTATGTTTGGATGCAGCGAGAATAGTGCTGTTCCGATCCATTCAAACATACTCAGGAACAGTGAGAATAACGCTGTTCTCCCTATTCCTATAAAAATATGGAATAGCAAATGAACTCTCTCAAAGCCTCAATCCCTATAGTAGCTATTCTAAATGTTCAATCCAAACAACTTCCGAATAATTTTGAGTTGGCGCTATTCTTAAATAGTAGCTGTTGTACCTATTCTTAATATACTATTCTCAACAGTAGTTATTTTCGCTATTCTCTAGTACATCCAAAAGCACCTCTAGAGAGGTGGTTTTGCTTACTCCACCAAACATGATTAACTTACTCCAGTTTAGCTTGAAGTAAGAAATTTAATCTGATTTAACTTTACTCCACAACCAAACATGACCAGAGGGATTGTTTTAAAATTCGTGCCAGAGCCCAGAGTTAAAGAACGATATGAATTTTCTAATAGTATCCTCATATATATAACCTGAGGAGATACAGAATCAATAAAGTTTATTGATTTCCATCGTAAAAAATAGGATTACGTCGATGATATAATAATAGTCTGAGAAGCTCTGACTATTTTTTTATTTTTATTTTATCTTAACGACCGTAGTCAATCTCTGACTATATTTTTGTCGGTCTTGAATCATATTAAATTCTAAGTCAATAATAAATTAATAATACAATTCCTTCTCTCTTCTCCAAGGCGAATCTATGCGGGCCACCCCTATGATTTAATATTTTTTTAATATATATTAAAATTTAATTTAATCTTTGTTTTTTCTAAGTTTTTTATATGGTCTAGGTTCTAGACTCCTCACAAAATGACATATTTATGTTTGTAATATAATAGTTAGATAGTTTCATGTGAAATTACCGGGTTAACGGGTAAGCGGTTTTGCAATGCGCACGCTAATGCCTTTAGTTGAGAACAAGTATCCGGTGCATGACAGAGCACAAATTAGAAATCAGAAATCAAGTGGATTGGTGCCAAACTCTCACGACTCAAGAAACGCACTATTATTAGAGAAAAAGAACACCACGAAAGATAGAAAGTGAAACTTAATTTATTTTTGATCGCACATGGTGAAATTTATTACAATCATCTTTTTCAAGTCCCAATCATCACACATTACCTCCTCCTCCTCCTCCACTGGTGAGCCAGTAACAAATTTAAGGCCTAGATGCTTCTCTCTTTTATCTGATTGTTTTGTTTGTATATCTTCACAAATTCTATTTTTTTTTTCATTCTTTGATTTTATTCACTGTGACTGTCGTCTGTTGGCTGTTGCTAGCTGTCAAGATAATCATTTATTTGTCCTGTTTTATAACCAATCAAAATAGTGATAGATAACTGGTAACTAATTTATGTGTTCATAATATATTTACCAGTATAAGTTGATTTTTATGGGGTTGTTTTTTAATAAAGGAGATTGCTTTCACATTTTTCTTATTAGGTGATATGTATTGTTTCCAACCTGGTTTTTAATTAAGTCATGTTTCCTGGAAACATGAGCATTAAAATCTTTCATTAATAAATATTTCATTTTCTCTGTACCTACTGCACCTGAGAGGCTGGGACAAATTTGCTTTCATCATCTGATGTGTTGTTATACCTTACATGGTTAGTATATTTATGTGCCTTTTTACCTCATTTTTCGCATGACATCTCAAGTATAAAATTCATATTATATTTTTCCCCTGACGTACAGCTGAAGCAATCGAAAGCAAGAAAAAAAAAATAATTCTCTTTGCCTATATCTAGGAAATAAATTTGGTGTTATTATCTTTGACATGCAACAAGAATGAGACACTTTATGCGAGAATAAAAAAATAATTTTTTGTGACGGAGTACCGTTATTGTTCAGCATTTTCTTTTCACGATGATACTTTTTGCGATGGAGTACTGTTATAAATACATTTTTTTTCTCGTGAAAAGTGTCTACTTTGTTACAGCCATTCAACTTTGTTGAGATCCTGACATAAAAATTTGAATGGCTGGATGAAGCATAATAGGATCTTGTTATCTCCATGGAATAACAACAGCTTTATTTTCCTATATCTATCCTTTAGGAAAGTATAAGAACTCTTCGTGTTAAAATTCGCAAGTTCAAAATTCAAATAAAAATCTTTGTAGATATTAAAAATAATTGGATGGCATGACCTCCAACTTTATTAAGAAAATTAGTAAATTGTCCCGTGCCTTTAATTTGCATCAAGATTTGCGTTCGGTATCAATCAAACAACTAAAATTAATCTCTCTCTTTTTTTTAAACAAAAGTATCAGAGCATAAATTATTCAGTGTCTCGTGCAATGGTCATTGTTAAAATGATAAATGATAAAGAAAATACTTTTATAATATTTTGAGCTTCTATTTCCTTCTCTACTATATATCAGTAGCGCTGGACCTGGACAAGAAATTGAATCTGGGCTTGTGGTATACTGGGCCCATATTGAATTTCCTAAAAAGCCCAGTAGCTACATGGGCTCATATTGGATTCCTACAAGAAGTTCAAACCACCTAAAAGCCCAATAGATAGCTTTTGTCGAATTTCCTACGCAATTTTCTATACTTTTCTTTCATCACCTTGATCAAATTTGATTAATAGATTAGAATAATTGTAGCATACATTTTATGAGACATCCAACTCGTATGGTACATAATTTGAAAAATATTATGGAAATTTAAAAATAAAATATTATGTGTGTTTTAAATTATTTATATACGATGTGCATCAAATTTGAGTTAATTTGAAATAAAATTTAAACCATCCATCAAGTAATTGTAAATTTTTTAGCAGTGAAGTTATAATGGTTTTATGTTGAATGACCAAAAATTTTTAAATTGACTCGATTAAATACACGCCCAATCTAAATAATTGAGAATACACCTACAATTTAAATGTTTAATTTAAATAACCATTTTCAAATATAAGTACTATAAAAATTTAATGAATCATAAATGTTGGATGCATGCTAGAATTATTCCTAAAATAAAACACAAAAAGAAAAGAATGAAAAAAAAAGAAAAGAATAAAGAACTTGAGTCTTATATCCACCCTTTCAAAACTTTTGCTCAGAGAACCTTCTTTTTGCTATCTTTATATGCATGGTAAGTACTTCTTTTGACATGCCTCAGCTTTACGCGGCTGGTTCCTTGGCCATGGATTCGGTATATCTTCTAATATTTCCCATGTGATCCCCCCCTTTTGTTTTCACATCAGGTGCACATTGATATTGATCCAAGAAAGAGAGATGCAACAAGAATATCCATTTGTTTTTGACAGATTTGTTTGACTGGTTTTCTTCTTTTTACCAGTTTTACACATCATATGCCAACTCCCTCATCGATCCCTAGTGATTCGTATGGCGATAATTAGAGATGCTTTCGTCCTCTCTTTTAAATCATCGATTGGGGTTGAAATGCCGATATCTTTTAACTTTCTTATAGGAATATATTGGTACGAACAGAGATCTTAAAATTTACTTTTGTTTATGCCTCTTATTGACCACTGAAGGTAAATATACCAGTACTATATAGCTTTTGCAAGTTGTACTGGTTGTTGCTGATACAGAAATGTCTTGTACTGTATCAATTATTGAAATAGTTTCTATTATTGGATAGTAGTCTGATAAAGTTTATTGGTACAAGCAGAGATCTTAAATCACTTTTTATTTATGCTTGTTATTGACAGCTGTAGCCAAAAACACCAGTAGGCAGTTTAGCCTTTTAATTGCAAGTTGTACCAGTTGTTGCTGGTACAGAAATGTATTATACAGTACCAATTATTCAAAGAGTTTCTACTATTGCATAGTAGTCTGATAAAGTTTTGAGAAGGTTATATTTTGCTTTCTCCACTAGATAGATAGTTAACCATAGAATCCAACTAAACAGATTACACAACAGAAGGAGAGGTCAAAAGAAACAATGCTCTCATAATATTCATATTATGGATCGACCTGTGCTATTGATCTATATCTCAATTTTTAAAGTTTAAATAGTCGATCCAAATCAATAAACATGATCTATGAAAATGTACTAGGAGGTCAAATTTTACATATTTTTTAGAATTTGTTTTTATTATATTTTAGATAGGTAGAAATCACTTGATCTAAAAATTCTGGACCATTCAAAAGTAGTGATTTTCTACCTATCTAAAAATAGTAAAAAATTCTAAAAATGTAAAATTTGATCTCCTTATACATTTCATATGGTGATCATGTTTAATGGTTTGAACATAGAGATATGAATCCATAGTACGGGTCAATCTACAATATGCATATTACTCTAGCCTCACTATTACATTTTTATATATTTTGTTTGGAAGTTTCTGTAGAAGCCTGTAGTGGTATGATTAAACCAGTGTTAAATTGTGGGGCTCAGAATGTAAAGGCCCAACCACAAAAAAATATGAAAAAGTAATAATAAGGTATTATAATTTAGAAGTTCGGTTATATATGGTTAAAGCAAAGGTCACTTTCTTTCTCTTTATAGACAAATGGTTGAAAATGAATCTTTCAAGTTGGGTGCATTGTTTAGGATATTCCAATCAGATAGAGATCAGATAAAAAGATGGATAGATATGTAGATAGATGCCAATGCTAAGCTCTAAATTCTCCACAAATTGTTAACACATAAAAGACACTCTCTAACATGATCAGCCGACAGCCATTAATGTAAAGTAAATTCATCTTTTGTGGTAAATCTCAGAATTATGAAAAAAGCAGAAATGATATTTAGTTATAACATATGTAAGTGACAAGTGGCATTTATGAGATCAAGTTATTTGTAGTCCCCTCCAATTAGGAGTATCAATGTTTCATGCCAATTTGTGATTGATTTTGACACCACATCTCTAGTAAAGGCATAGTTTGATTTTTAGCCCAAGCACTCTTTCTAATTGCAGTTCAAGTATAATTTACATTAACTGATATATATATATCCAATAATTTCAAGGAACAGCATTAGTTTGTAATGGTCTTCTGCATATATGTCTGTATGTATATAAATTTTTATTCTAGGGAAAAACTGGTATATCATGAGAGAAGTTCAATGATATAAACTTAAATAGTAATGATCCAAGGACATATATATGTTATTAGCGGAGGAGGGTATATACAAATGCCTCCATTTTTTGTGCCTCCACCGTGCCTCTATTTTCAAAATCTTTAATAACTTAAAATTTAAAATTTAAAAGTCAAAATAAAACTGTTAGATATGATCAATATTATTTTCTCTTTGTGCTTATAAAAAATTATGACATTTTAATTTGTTTTTATGTGAATTAATTAGTGTGTTTTTTACAAGCTCTTGATAACCATCAAAATAAAATTGAAATGTCATAATATTTTATACATGAATAGATAAGATGATGTAGATCATATCCAACGTTTTATTTTGACTTTTAAGTTTTAAATTTTGAATTATTAAAGTTTTTAAAATAGAAACATGGTGGAGGCACAAAAAATGGAGACATTTTAACCCTCCTCATGTTATTATAAGGTTGATAATATATGTTGACAACGATTCTTCATATCAATTTAAATAAGATTAAAATCATAAATATATATATATGAGATGAGCTAAGGTGAGTCGAGAAATAAAACGACTATTTTACTTCACACTGATATTTTGTGATTTTAAAGTTCAAAACGTCGATCCGAATCGCTCAACATGATCTCCATATTGAAATGTGCTTGGAGACCAAATTTTACATTTTTTTGAATTTTTTTACTATTTATTAAGATGGTTTAAAAATCGTTGTTTTTATTAAAATTATGTATCATTGCAAAACAACGATTTTCAAACCATCTTAATAAATAATAAAAAAAAATCCAAAAAATATAAAATTTGGTCTCTAAGCACATTTTAATATAGATTGAACATTTAACAGTTTGGATCGACTGTTTGGACTTTAAAAATCGAAAAACCTAGTCATTTATTCTGGGAATTAGAAAAAAATGTTTTCATCTTAGCCATTCTCTCCTCCCCCCCCCTCTCTCTATATAGATAGATATCGTAGAAAACAAACTTTATACAATTTGAATATCTTTGATAATGCATCAAAGACTATTAATTTCATATCATTGAAACTTCAAATTCGCTTGATGTATGATAAAACATATATATTGAATATTATTCTTACATAAACATGTTAATTGCATGACATAAATCAGTCCTATAACATGTCGATCTGATTTAAAATTTAAATTTTATATTTGAAAATTATGAAAATAAATGACATTGATCTCTCCTCATATTATGACCAAACTCTTATAATGAGAAGTATCGATCAACTATTTGCAGTTCCCTACGTACTATTGGGAATATTAAAGTTTTCTGCCAACTTGTGTATGATTTTGACACGGTATCTTTAGTAAAGGTATGCTTTGATTTTTAGCCCAAGTTCTCATTTCTCATCATGGTCTAAGTATAATAATTTAGAGTACGTAGTACACAAATAATCCTTGAAGAAACAGTATATTTTTTCTATCATTCTGACCTTTAAAATGATAAAATTATGACAAATAAGTTATAAGGTTCCGAAATTTTTAAATATATCATTTATTTAAAAAATTTTTTCTCATTTCTGAGAAATTCTATTTCTACTATGGCTGCACTATGCGGATGCGGCCCCATAAGTTGGAGACCGCACTCTGCAAATGCGGCCTCAAATATGGGTCGGCATCTGCATAGTGCCCCCCCCCCCCTTCTTACCCGATATTTCAAGTTTGTCAAAAAAATTGACATATCTCAGAGGATGCGATTTCCAGAGAGCTTCAAATTAAGTTTCTTACCCGGTTCTCTAAAAAATTTGACATATCTCAGAGGATGCAATTCCCAATTCTAATTTAACATAAATTTCTTTGGACAAAAAAAAATGATGGGACCACTATACTAGTGCGGATCTATATATGGGGTTGCATTTGCATAGTGCGGTCCCTAATAAATGGAGCTGCATCTACAAAATGCGGTTGTAGTAGAAATGAAATTTCTCGGAAAGAACGGTTTTTTTATTTTATCTTTTTTCAAGAAATGGTATAAAACTATAAATAAAAATATCGGCATAAGATTAAAATATATTAAGGAATGAATGAATATTAGCGTCCATATCACAAGTACTTGATCGATCTTGTAGATGATAATATCAATATTCATGCCATTTATGTTAACAATATGGGATATCATTATATTGTGTAGTTTTATTTATATTAATTAGAATGCATATCATCACATTGGCATCATGATCTGATGAAGAGAATTTGAATCTATTTTTTTATTTTTTTACATATTGATGACTATGAAAACAAAATTTAAAAATTTAAAACTTCAAAGACTAGAATGATAAAAGGACAATTAATACTTTAATTAAGATATATTTGGGTAAATTTGCTCAATATATATCAACTGATTTATCAATTAAATACAATGAACAAGCACTACTACTTTGTGATGGTCCTCTGCATCCAATACATTTCTTCAATAATTGATTGCAATGTTCCAATGGCATGTTATTATAAGAATATTATATATAGATCTTGAGATAAAGTAAGAAATAATTACTAATTACGATCTTCTGTATTAATGCATGCACTATATAGTAACAACGAGCCTTCAATTATTTTGGCAAAGAAAAAAAAAATGAACACACATTTATTTGGGATAATATAATGTTGCACTTAAACTTTTCACTTTTGTCAAATAGTTTCCCAAATTTTCATTCTTGACATCAGAGTCCTAAACTTCTCAAATCCAGCGCACACACCCCCCCTCCCCACCACCACCAATTATTAATTTCATCCCTATATAATAGTTAAATTTGAATAAGAAAATGACCACACTTCAGAGTCCTAAACTTCTAAATCCAGCCCCCCCCCCCCCCCCCCCCCCCCCCCCCCCAATTATTAATTTCATCCATATATAGTAGTTAAATTTGAATAAGAAATTACCAAACTGTACATTATTCTTGAATGTCTATAGTGTGATTATTTTAAAATTAAATTAATATTTTTCTAATTTAACAAGTTATTGTTTAAATAATAGAAAATTGAATAACATATTTGTAAAAAAAAAATCAAATGTTTGGTTTCTATTTTTATATTTTCGTATCTCACTTTGCATGGTTTAACTTCTATTTCATGAATAACAAAATGCATATAACTATTATTGTTTTATAAATAATAAAAATGGTTCAACAAGAACGTAGATGTGAAATAATTATTAAAAAAAATAATATCACGTGTATGTTTACGTTGTGATTGTCACAAGTTTGTTTGCTGGAAGTATTAGTCATTTTATACTCAAATTAATAATACCAAAAAATATTAAGATTTAAAGGGGTAGTTGTAACAAATTGGAGACTTTAGGGTGGTGATTGTCACAAATAATAAAAGGCTACTTGTCAGTTGTCACTAGTGAAAAGTTAAGAGTAGATCTCATGACATTACCCCAATTAGTTTTCCGGTAATATATTAATTAAACATCAATGTTTCATTTGTTCCAACAAAATCATTCCTTAGAAAAATGTATAGCAAATTAAAGATAACTTTTTCCATGTAAGTGTACGTCCCTATATTATTATTTCTGAGTAGAAATAGAGTGTTCTTTAAGTTTACAAGTGGACTCTAACATCTATTTGATAATTGAGTTCAAATGACATATTTAAATCGTTGAAATTAATCTATTTTATGTTGGATGGGTTTATATACCACAATTTTAAATTTTAGAGTTCAAAGTCAAGTTGTCAAAATTAAAAGATTTATTAAATTAATTGTAATGCATTCATTTTTTAAACATTGCTTTACCCCTTGATTCTATACAAATTAATTCGAACTTTTAAATTTTTTACATGTAGATGCATCACTCGTAAGGTGTATCGATTTCAACGGTTTAGATGTATCGTTTAAAGACATGAATTTGATATGTTTTAGAGTTAAGATCACAAAGGAGCTCGGTGAACTTAAGAACACCCTAGCTAATTCTCATAATTTCTTAGGTTTACTATAATTTATATCAGATATACTGACAGGACTCGGTTCTAATTCTATGATACCTGAGGTTAGAGTTAGAACTAGACTTTCAAATTATGACGGCCATTTTTATTAATATCCTAAAAATAAAACTTAATTTTAAAAATAACCCTACATTTAATTTTTTTTTTTAAAATGACCTAACCGCCAGGCCCACGGGCGGCCCAAAATACAAACGGACCGCCCGTGGGACAGGCGGGTCACAGCACTAGCAAACCGCCCGTGGGACGGGCGGTCTACTGTTCATTTTTTTTTTTTAGAGATCTTAGTATTTTGATTTAAATAATTTTGTGAAATTTTTTTTTCTTATTTAGAGTGTATGCCAAAAAATAAAATATTTGATATATTTACGAAGTGATATCGTAAATCTTTATAACTTTGATTTTTTTTTATTTTTATTTTTTTGGTCAACTTTGATTTTATACATATATATACATATACATATCTACATATCTACATATATACATATACATATACATATACAGAGTAAAGCTAATATACACTTAAGTGTACCAATGAACCCATACACTTAACCCTAGAACCGTACGATTAGCTTTGAGATTCATGTATCACGACTTTTAAAGAAGCTAGACGACTATTAAAGAATCTACACATATCTCAAAGCTAATCGTACGGTCCTAAGGTTAAGTGTATGGGTTCATTGGTACACTTAAGTGTATATTAGCTTTACTCTACATATACATATACATATACATATACATATACATATACATATACATACACATATACATATACATACACATACACATACACATACACATACACATACACATACACATACACATACACATACTCATATACATATACACATATACACATATACACATATAAACATATAAACATGAGGAGGGTTCAAATGAATTCATAGTACTGGCTGATCCGCATGTTTCTGACTTCTATTGTTTTCGAACCCCCATGTTCTAAACAAGAAGCTCTTTTTTTGGTCTGTGATCCAGGTGCTCACCCACATAAAAAAATTGTTTTAGTATATTTAATTTTGTTCACTAACATGTGTCTTTAAGTTACAAATATTTATTTTACTTTCATAATGTTACTTTTTTTTCCTGATATGTGGCTTTAGAACTAGCCATGTATTTTTACAAGAGGAGGGATCAAGTTACAACATTTTTTGAGTTACAATAAGCATTATTTACATTTTCAAAGTCCAAATTGTCGATCCAAACCGTTAGATGTGATCTCTACAATAAAATGTGCTTGGAGACCAAATTTTATATTTTTTGGAATTTTTTTACTATTTATTAAGATGGGTACAAAATTTAATGATATGAATTTGACTAGTTTTTGTACCCACCTTAATAAATAGTAAAAAAATTCCAAAAAATGTAAAATTTGGTCTCCAAGCACATTTTATTGTAGAGATCACATCTAACGGTTTGGATCGACGATTTGGACTTTGAAAATGTAAATAGTGCTTATTGCAACTTGTTGTAACTCAATAAATATTGTAACTTAATCCCTCCTCTTTTTACAATTCAAAATATTATAATTATAGGATTTGTTTACCGTCTTAACCAATAAATGCTTTTTTTCAACCCTTGTTTGAAGTTCAAAATGATATGTAAGAGAAAGTTTTACCTACTTGTACTATTGAGGGACAAGTTGTAATGTCGATTAATTGCACAATTGAGGGCTAATTGTATGCCTATGTAGCTTGAAGCTTAATTAATAGATTAATTTTAATTGATACATACTTTTTATATTTTGAGTACTTAGTTCTGCTTGCATAATTTTCAATTTTAGTTAACGATATTTTCTTTGTGTTATGTGTGGATAATGTCTGTTGCCTCAATTCAGGAGCTTATGGAGAGGCCTATTCGTCTAAAAATGAGTGAAAGAGATGATAAACAATCCAAAAATGAAGCCGAAAATGTAGCCGAAGAATCAGAAGATAGTGTAGACACAAGCGAAACAGTTGATGAACAATATGAAAATATAGCCAAAGAATCTGAAGAGAAGGTAAATTTTGTACTAGTGCTTTTGTTTCTTTTCTTCTGGTGATCCTTGCATACTTGGTAAATTTTGTTATTTTTATGAATCCAACCATAGGAACCCTAACAGACATGAGAGTGTTATTTTTATGAATCCTTGCGTACTTGGTAAATTTCTTCTGGGGATTTTTTTTTCTGGGGGAGGTTGTAGAGATCTTTCAAATACTCTCATGAACATTCATTTATGTTGAATTTTGGATGCCATAGAATTTATAAGCATTCTTTAATTTTGGTCAACCTTGTTCATTTTTAACCGATGAAAACAAAGTAATTTGAAAAGAGCATATCTATTCTGATATTATTTCTATAGAGCACTATTGTTGGTTTTGTACTCTACTCATACTCCGCATATTTATTTTTGTTTCCAAAGTCTTGATAATTGATTTGAATCGCTCAACATTATATCAATATGAAAATGTGGTTGGAGATCCAATTTTATATTATTTGAAACTTTTTTACTTTTTTTTAGATAGGTACTAAATCACTTGCTTGAATGGTCTAGAACCATCTTATAACAATTATTTTATACCTATCTAACAAAAATAGTGAACAAAATCCAATCAAAAAAAAGTTACAATATATCAGTGTATTTTTGTAAATTTCTGATTCAATTAAAACAAAGTTGAAATATCAAAATATTTTATACAAACATAGAGAAAATTGATAAGATCTAATGGTTTCATTTTAATATTTAAGTTTTAAATTTAATAATAAATACATAATAAAGACATAAAAATAAAGATATTTGTACTCTCTCATTGTCATATTAATATTTATAATTTCTTTATTAAAAATGATTTTTTTTTAATTTCTAATGGATTCACATAATTTTTTGCCTATCATTGAAGATCGCTTATTTTGCGAGACATCAACTAATTTTGTTTTACGACATCACTTCGTAAATATATCAAATATTTTATTTTTTGGCATACACTCTAAATAAGAAAAAAAATTTTCACAAAATTATTTAAATCAAAATACTAAGATCTCTAAAAAAAAAAAAAAAAATGAACAGTAGACCGCCTGTCCCACGGGCGGTTTGCTAGTGCTGTGACCCGCCTGTCCCACGGGCGGTCCGTTTGTGTTTTGGGCCGCCCGTGGGCCTGGCGGTTAGGTCATTTTTAATAAAAAATTAAATGTAGGGTTATTTTTAAAATTAAGTTTTGTTTTTAGGATATTAATAAAAATGGCCGAAATTATGAAGATCAAACACAAATAGAGTCAATTGTATAAAATTTTCAAGCTGAGTATAGAAATTAATTTTATGATACCTATAACATTTTACTCTAAATAATATAAAAAATTATATATAAAATTATAAAAAAATTTAAAATAAATAAAAACCAATTCACCCCATTCAATAGACATGAATTCACCGTTGCCCCAGGCACAAAATTCTAGTCTTATGAGTCTAGTTTATTACATGCTTAGCCTTTCGGTGGGGATAATTTTTTGTACAACTTGTCTCCAGTGATTTGAATAAAAAAGAATCTTAGGACAAATCACTAAGGTCATCTTCCACCAACAAAATTTTATTTCTAGTACTAAAGCTGTTCTTTTAATCATTTCAATTGGTATTTCCAATACAGAGAAAATAAATAAAAGGTATAAGAGGTCGGCACACCTAGTACTGAAAGTCTGAATATCATCATCAATTGCAATGTAGGTATATATATATATATATATATTGATCTGTTACAAATTTCATAGAACATTCTCTGTCACAACTAACTGAGAAGATGCTCCCACTACGTAGATAATAATTGTTCAAGTACAATGAATGCATGGGGAACTTCACTTAAACCAATGCCTTAATAAAGGGAAAGATAAGCTTCAAATCCTGACATAATTAAGCCCCTATTAAGTTGGGCTAGCAGCCGAAACATAGTTGGATACACTCATTTCATGGCTAACATTTAAAGCAAATCCAACAACAAAGTACAATGCCAACTATATATACATATATTCTCTCTCTCTTTTCTATAGCATCTCTATTTGGAACATAGCATAAATCAGAAATAGGAACTCCCCCACACAATAATTGTACTGTAAGTCTCTGGTAACATTACCCAGGATTTACACACATATTTTTCAGGTTTCTCATATAATAACTGTGTTATATTATATATATAGATAGCTAGAACTAGAAGGTGTAGATTTTGGGTTGATTTAACTGTGCTGCCTATATCATTTTCTTGCTTGGATAGGTGTTGGAGGTTTGGGGTCTGCCAATTGTAAACCCTAATTCAAATAAGTGACAAGGTGACAATTATGGCAAGGAGACATGTATTACAGCCAAGCCCGTGAATTTGTCTGTACAACTACAGCTAGTAACTTTTGGGCTTTGCTTAGAATCTCACTGTAGAGCTTACTGCGGTTCTTTTGTGGCCTCAATTCTTGCAAATATTCGTGGGGTAAAAAGTTTCAATTGTTTCTTTATTTGTAAGTTGTAACAAATGTTTTTGAGTACTGAGTCTATGGTACTATGCATATCAGGGATTGGTCCGTAATATAAATTAATATTTTTGTTTTCAAAATTCTAACAATCAGATCAATCTGAAACGTTCAATATGTATGATCTCCGTATGAATATGTACTTACATACTGAATTTTATATATATTCTTTTACTATTTTTACTATTTTTATATAAAAAAATCTAAAAAATATACAATTTGGTCTGCAAGTATATATTCACTTGAAAATCATGTTGAACTATTCGGATTGAGCGTTAAAATTTTGAAAATAAAAATATTGATACGTATTATGGACGGAATTGTGTTATGCATATTAGGATAGACTCACTCAATGCTTCTAGCAATACTACAATATAATCTAGAGGAGTCTTAATTGATAAATAGTTTTTGTTATTCAGATTCTATAAAATTGGGAAAGGTTAGCGTGTTATATGTGGCATAGTGACATATCATTCTATTTTTTCTAAAATCTATTGAATAGACTTCAAACGACGAAGTCAAATCATTGAAAATCGATGTAATTCAGAAGTGATGCATTTCTTGATTTACATATAAAATTTATAAATTTTTGCATTTGTTGCGTATAAATTAACTTATAAATCTTTTATTTTTGTCCGCTTGACTTTATATTAAATGAATTAAAAAATTTATAATCTTTGCTTGCAAATACATTACTTCTGAAAAAGATTGCAAGATTGGTTTCAACAATTTGAATTTATAATTGAAGCATATCCAATAAATTTTTAATAAAATAGTATGGAATGTTATTATGCTATAGGTTATAATACGCTAGCTTTATGAATATTCATAAAGATTAATAATACAAAGAGTGAGTCTATGGTACTATACATATTACGATTTGGCACTGTGTTACGGCTCTATATTCGAGTTTTCAAATCCTAACGGCCGATCCGAACTGTTCATCTTGTTCTACATATTAATATGTGTTTGGAGACCAAATTTTCATTTTTTTTTAAATTTGTTTACTATTTTTTTAGATATTTAGAAAATCACTTGATCTGAAAATTCTGGACCATCCAAAAACAATGATTTTCAATAAATTTAAAAATATAGTAAAAAAATTTCAAAAAATGTAAAATTTGGTCTCCAAACACATATTAATATGGAGAACAAGATGAACGGCCCGGATCGACCGTTAGAATTTGAAAACTCGAAAATAGAGCCGTAGCACGGTACCAAATCGTAATATGCATAGTACCATAGACTCACTCTAATACAAATTTAATTAACACAAAGTACAAACATATGACAGCAAAAAAGCTATTGTCATTATTGATATTTATGGACTTAATTTTTTATGTCACTACTAACTAACAATTCATTAGACATGCATGCCTGCGTGCATTCACACAATTAATGAAGAAGATCTAGAATTTTTTGTTTTATAAGTATGTAGTCAAATAAAAAACTTTCACAGAAATATGAAGGTAAAATTACATATAGTAAAATTAATTTTCTCAAATTACGCATTAGTTGTTTCAAGTTGTAGCTAGGATCATATATATATATACAATAAATATAAAAACTGTTATGTATTAATTTTAAACCATTAATTCTCTTGTTTCAAAACCAACACGTGTCAATGAGTGGCTCCCTGGAGACTTGGATGCAGTACCTCGAGATCTACAAGTGTCTCCCCCTGAAGCAGAAAGACCAGTGGGGGTATGGGGATGCATCTCTAGCGATCACTCTGACTAGAGGATGTCCCTTAATTAATTATTATTTATTAGCATGCTTACTCTCTGTTCTGTTTTTTTGTCAGAATTGCAATTTATCTAGTGTGAACTTTATTTGGTTTTTTGTAAGGCCAGTTGTGCCATCTTTTTGGTGTTGTGTGCACATTTCGGTAC
Organism: Carex pumila; assembly: GCA_033356055.1. Taxonomy (NCBI): domain Eukaryota; kingdom Viridiplantae; phylum Streptophyta; class Magnoliopsida; order Poales; family Cyperaceae; genus Carex; species Carex pumila. The sequence goes on along the minus strand of JARJHM010000127.1, from coordinate 521,005 downwards.
TGTTCTTATCTTTTGTTGGATGTTTGTAAGACTGTTAAGTTTTATGGCAATGAACATGTTGATTATATTATATATGGGTATATAGATCATATCAATATATAAGAGCCATAATTAATATTAAAGAAACAATTAACAAACAAAAGAGTTGAGTAATCTTATCTCGGGACACTATTTTACAAGTGAAAATTGGTGAGAATAATTAAGCATTTCTTCGGAAAAAAATTATTAATTTGCTCAACTTGTTGCTCCTTTACATTTTTTGGAATTTTCTTACTATTATTAAGCTGGTTTGAAAACTGCGAATTTCAGTAAATTTCTGCAATATTGAAATCAGCGGTTTTCAAACCAGCTTAATAAATAGTAAAAAAATTTCAAAAAATATAAAAATGTGGTCTCCAAGTAGATTATAATATAGATTAAACATCTACCAGTTTGGATTTATTTTTTGGACATCAGAAAATAAAAAAAAGCCCCGGCAGCACCTTCGGCTAAAATGCTGCCGACAACAATTTAGCCGTGCCCTATATACATATATACATATACACATATACATATACACATACACATACACATATACATAGACATATATATATATACATATACATATACAGATACAGATACATATACATATACATATACATATACACATACACATACACATACATATACACATACATATACATATACATATACACATGTATACATATATACATATATAAATATATACATATAGAGATGGGCTATGGTGAGTTGTGAAGTAAAGCAACTATTTTACTTCACACTCATATTTTGCGATTTAAAAATTCAAATGACCGATTCGAACAGCTCAACATGATCTCCATATTGAAATGTGCTTGGAGACCAAATTTTACATTTTTTTTTGAATTTTTTTACTATTTATTAAGCAATTTTGAAAATCACTGATCCGATAGTCCATAAATTTTTACTGTTTTTTTTATTGTTCACAACAAAACAACAGTTTTCAAAATTATTTATTAAATAGTAAAGAAACTCCAAAAAATATAAAATTTGGTCTCCAAGCACATTTCAATATGGAGATCACATCTAACAGTTCGGATCAGTCATTTAGACTTTCAAAATGAAAATACAACGTGAAATAGAAACACATTTTACTTCGCAACTCACCATAGCTCATCTCTATACACACATACATATACACATATGCACATATACATATACACACACATATATATACACATATACATATATACATACATACATATATACATATACACATATACATATACATATACATATATGCATACATATATACATACATGTATTATATTATACATATACATATACATACACACACACACACACACACATGTACATATACACATACATATATACATATATATACATATATATATAGAGATGGGCTATGGTGCATTGCAATGCATGGAGGGGTTTGTGCATTGGATCATAAATCTAAACATATTTTAGTAGCTCTAAACTACTGTTTTAGTACCATAAATAAATAGAAGAAGATCAACAAGCTATCAGAGCTTGAAAATTTTAATCAAGGCCAAGTCTTTAATTAGTGTTATCTTTAGACTTGTGATATCCAACTAACAAATCAAATCAAAGTTATAAAAAGTTACGACATCTCACTCATAAATATATCAAATGTCTTATTTTTTGGCATATACTCTCTAAACATGAAAACTTTTTCTTCACAAAATTATTTAAATCAAAATACTAAGATCTCTAAAAAAAAAAAAAGAGGACCGCCCGTCCCACGGGCAGTCCGCTAGTGCTCTGACCCGCCCGTGGGGGGAGGGATCGGTCTGGTGGTGTTTTTGGGCCGCCCGTGGGTCTGACAATCAAAGCATTTAAAAAAAAAACCAATGCAGGATTATTTTTAAAATTATGTTTTTTTTAGAGTATTAATAAAAATGAGTGCATTCTCTCCAAATTTTATTATTGTGAAAAAAAATAAACAGGACAATCACCCTTCCCTCTTCTCTGCTCTAGTGGAAAAGGACAAAATTTTGTTAGAATTGTTACAAAGGCCCTCCACAATTTCCGAAAACTTTTTCTAGTTAATTTTTGAGGTTTTTTTTTCTTTGAAATCTAAGATAATTTAAAAAATACGTTCCTTATTCGAGTGGGGTGGGATTTGGTCGGTTGGGAGAACCCAAAATAGATACAAATTCATATTGTAAACTTAAATTTTGAATTTTTGCACAACAAATTCGGACCCTATTTTTTAGGAAGAACAAATTTGTAGCGTTGATTCACATTAGCACAAATATTGAGATATCATGCATTACATGCGTAGACTAAATTAGTTCGAATTATAATCGGATGGTCAAGATTTCAACCCAAAATATAAGGTAATGTAAAGAATACGGAGTAAGATAGATATGAGATTTAAAAAAGTTATGAGGGTATATGTGGATGATATTTTATTGTGATGACGAAAATATTCCCAGAAACGTCACAAGCGTAGGACCGGTAGTACTTAATTTTAGTTGCATAATTCATTTTGAAATATTTTTTGTCTGTAGAAAATATTAAAAAAAGAGAGAGAAATAGAAAGAGTATGTATAATTCTTCATGAGTAGAAATATCACTAGGGGAGACACCGATTCTAATTCAATTTTGGTTTTTATTTTTAATTTTCTCTATTAAAATTTAAAATGGTTTTAAGAAAATAGATAATTGAGTTAGAATTGGTGTCTTGCCTACCGATTTTAATATTGGATATTTTGGATCGGTATCTTTTCAACCGATCTTTCTACTCATGAAGAATCACATTTACTCTTTCTATATCTCTCTTCTTTTTTAACATTTTCTATCGGCAAAAAAATCTCTTTCATTTTACTCTGTGTTCATATAAAAATTAAGGGGTTAATTTGGTAATTTTACAATTCTTAGAGTTTTTTTTTTCTTTAAAATGTCAGAGTCCTCGTTGATTTAGAATCCGACGCTTAAATTTCAAAAATCGCTGACTATGGTAATACATAGACATACCAATATACTATATATGAACTAATTGATATTTTTATTTTTAAAATTTAAATAATTGATCTAAACTATTCAATATGATTTCTCATGAAAATATATTTGAAAATAAAATTTTACATTTTTCTAAATTTGATTACTACCTTGTTTTAGAAATGTGAAAAACCACTTCTCTCTTTTATGGTTCATAATCTTTAGATCTAGTTATTCTCAACATATCCAAAAAAAAAAAGATATTTAGAAAAATTTTTCCCTCTAAATATATTTTAATATATAAATTATATTGAATATTTAAAATGACTGTTTAAACTTTAAAAATAAAAATAAAAACCTATAGTACAAAGTACAAATCGTTGTGTAACATCTATAATACCATAGCACCACTCGAAAAGTGGTTGGCTCTTAACTTTTAAAAGAGCCCAACCTTTCGATTCTTTTCCAAAAATAGTGATTTTTTTCAATAATAATATTTATGTAAAATTAAGTAAAAGGTTTAATGATAATCGTTATAAAAATAATCTTATAATTAAGTAAAATTTAATAAAATTCAAAACTATAAAGCTATATAATAAGAAATAACAAAATTAATCGCATAGAAGTTTATATGAAGAAATATAAATATATATATATATATTTTAAAATTGAGAAGAAGAGTAAAGAGTATATGAATTTTCCGATCATAGTAAATATAGAAAAAGGATACAATTAGATGGGTGATGGAGTTGACAATATGATATATTGTCATGACCCCGCCGCCGGGTCAGGAATCGCAACAACAAAGGTATCCTCCCATCCATCCAAAGTCTCATCAACCTATGTTATAACAAAAATAATAAATAGAAATAATACGGAGTCAGCTACAAAGCTCAGTAACCGATTATTTAACAACGCGCTTTTCTATAATTGGCTTATTAAAACAACTATTCAAATAGACTGGATTAATCCATACAAATCACATAAAATTATAATTACATATTTAACCGGCGATAGCACCTGGGTCTGGGTTATCAATAAAATGAGTCACACAATATTCATATCATTTCCTTTCACACAATCATATCATTTTACAAATTCTTAGAACACATAATCATATCATTTCACAAATCAAATTCGAACCACAGACCCGCTATCCCGTTAAATATGCATCATAATTCAAAACCCTATTCAATCATCCAATTCAAAATTCAATTCAACTAAACAAAACGAAAACATTGATTATAGAAAAGTCTGGTTACCTGATAGTGATCAATTCAGAAATTCAATCGAGTTGCAACCACTATTCAGAATCAATGCGACGTAGTCATAATTCCAATCAAATATGCAATCGAATGATATTGATATCAATTTTTTTTCCAAAAATATTTTTTTCTCATTTTCTTTTTTTTTCTTCGGTTTTTTTAGACTTTGATTTTGAGTACTGAAATAAAAGAATTTCTAAAATTTTGAAACATATGTGTATTCAATATCTATTAATAAAGAAATAAGAAGATTAAAAAAAATAAAGATATACAATATAAAAAAAAGAATAAATAAGATGAGACTACCATTTCTATAAAGAGAAATTTAACGGTGGTAAAAATTCAACATGTCAAAACATGCATACAGACACGTGGCCAAAATGCCACGTTATTTTTTTTTCCTTAGGGTTTAAGCTATGAATTTTTACAATTTAAACCTTTAAATTTTCGTATTTATATATAAGTACAAAAAATAATTTCGGAAGAATTAAAAAAAATATACGGGATGTTACATATATAGGTCATTTTTTTTTAATTTAATATCTTTGTGGAGTAGGGATTAATTTATTGAATATAATTTATGTGTTTATTTAGGATTTTTTTTTTTTTGCATGAGTGAGACTATGGTGATATACATATAATAATTGGTTTGTGTTGTGAATTCAAATTGTAGATTTTAAGATTTAAACAGTTGATCCAACCATTTAACATAATCTTTATATAAAAATCTACTTGAGGATCAAATTTTTTATATATTGTTGTATAATTATAACTATCTTTTTAATAGATAGAAAAATATTGCTTTTAGATATTCAAATTTTTTTAATCAAGTAATTTCTATACATCTAAAAAATTAATAAAAAAATCTAGAAAATATAAATTTTGATTACAATTATATTTTTATATAAATATCATGAGGAGGGATCAAGTTACAACATTTTTTGAGTTACAACAAGTATTTTCTACATTTTAAAAGTCCAAATCGTTGATCCAAACCGTTAGATGTGATCTCTACAATAAAATGTGCTTGGAGACCAAATTTTATATTTTTTAGAATTTTTTTACTATTTATTACGATTGGTACAAAATTCAATGGTATGAATTTGACTCGTTTTTGTACCTATCTTAATAAATAGTAAAAAAATTTCAAAAAATGTAAAATTTGGTCTCCAAGCACATTTCATTATAGAAATCACATCTAACGGTTTGGATCGAAGATTTGGACTTTTAAAATGTAGAAAATACTTGTTGTAACTTGTTGTAACTCAAAAAATATTATAACTTGATCCTCCTCAAATATCATATTGAACCGATTAAATTTTCCGTTATAATTTTATAAACAAAAATCGATGTAAACTATACAATCACCTCTTTTGTCATTATAAACTATTTAAAAATTAATAAACAAAAATATAAATTGATACCATCAATCGGTCGGAAGCATTATGACCATTTTGTCGTTAGAATATCTACATCGAAGATATTGTTTCGCAGAAAAACCAAACCGTCACCATGAATAGTGTTCTAAAAAACTTTCTAAAAAGCGAAAAGTAAGAAAAGTATGACATGTAATTGTACGAAGAAGATCGACACCTAAGACCTACTTTGTACAAATTCGAAATGCTATGCCATCTGGCAAGTCCGACGAGATCTCAGTAGTACCTCTTTAACAGCAAAACAAATAGCAAGAAGTTAATTTTATACACGTGGCTTCATGATTGTCGTCTGCTCAAAAAAAAAGCTTCGTTACTTCTAGTCCTAGGAATCATGGTACCTAGCTAGTGAGAAAATCAATGCTTATTTTGTCTATGAAGGAGATGTTTTTGTTTATACAAAATTTTGCAAAATAATAGAGAAAAAAGAAGAAAAAAAGTACATGTAAAATTCCATGCATAGATAGATCGGAGAACCATTTTCAACTTCACAGAAATTCTGGGAAAGGAAAATTTTTCCTATCCAAAAATGTTTTTTTTTTCTTTTTTCTTTTTTCAATTGTCTTAGTTCTGTTGTGGCATTCATTATGTGAAGAAAATAATGCACTAGAAATATAGTATGTGGCATAGTGGCAAACGAATAGTTCTGATTCAATTTCGACAGGGTCAAAGATTCATAATTCGAGTAAAAGTCGGGAACGATTTAGTACAATAAAAAAACCCCAAACAATTTTTTTAAAAAAATTCATGTTTTTTTCACATTTTTCTCGCGTTTTTATTAGCGAATAAAACATATTATATATTTTTTTTGCATTAATTCGGAGTTTGATTCGGAAACAAAAAAAAAACAAATAAAACACGAATTTATTGAGTATATTGTTACTATAGTCTGTGGATTTCAAACTTCGAAGAACATATTGTTGAAGCTATTTTTATACAATTATATCACATAGGATTCCGACATTTTTATTTTTACCCATTTTATAATATGTTTTTAATAAAAATAACTAGGTTATTGAATTTGTATTAAAAATACTCAAGACGCAGGATTTTCCTACGACTTGAAAAATCCTACATTTTTTTTTTTACCAATGAAAATCAAAATCAAACTGCCATAATAGGCTTTATCAGAACTGTATATAAAGGATATTATTTTTTAAAGAGAATGCAAAATTTTACATCAATTAATTATATTATTTTATGTTTTGATTATTTTTCATCGAAGATCCTAGAAGCTTAATCGCTGATAATCCTAAATTAATTTTTATCACAAAGAAGTCCAATTAGATATATTTTATTTTATTTTATGGTTATTTTTCACCGAAAACCCTGGAAGTTTAATCGTCGATAGCCCTAAAATTCTCAAATAGAATTAGACCATACAAATTGTTAATATTATAAATTATATTATTATTATTTTATTTTATGGTTATTTTTCATTGAAGACCCTAGAAGTTTATTCGTCGATAGTGCTGAATTAATTTTTATTACAAAGAAGTCAAATTAGATATATATTATTTTATTTTATGGTTATTTTTCATCAAAATTCTAAAAATTTAATCGCCGATATCCCTAAATTAAACTTCCAAGGATATCAACGAATAAACTTCTAGGTTCTTTGGTTAAAAATAACCATAAAATAAAATAATATATATCAATTGGACTTCTTTGTGATAAAAATTAATTTAGGGTCATAGGTGATTAAACATCAAGAGCCTTCTGTGAAAACTAACTATAAAATAAAATAAAATAAAATATATCTAGTTAGACTTCTTTGTAATAAAAATTAATTTAAAATTATTAGCGATTAAATTTCGAAAGTCTTCAGTAAAAAATAACTAAAATATAAAATAATATATAATTAATTGAAGCAAACTTTTGAAGCCGCATACTCTTTAAACAATAATATCCTTTACTTGTAGTTCTGATAAAGCCTGTTACAGCAGTTTGATTTTGATTTTCATTGGTCCAAAAAAATAACCCAAGTCACATGATTTTTCTGCGACTTGAGTATTTTTAATAAAAATCTAATAACCTGATTATTTTTATTAAAACATATTATAAAATAGATAAAAATAAAATTGTCGGCATAGGATCCAACAAAAGAGGTACAACAACTGGACAAAAAAAATTTAAGTGAAAAAGTTGTAGAATAATTTTCCATCCAAAGTTTAAATTGGTGAATTTTTTTATTGGTTCATGTATGTCATCTAAATTTTAAGACATTCTTTCTATTTTTAATATTCTTTTATGATATTTTCTAAAAATATAAAATCCTTTGTATGAAGATTTCTTGAAAATGTTTATAAGCACATGTGGTGAAGAACAACTAGCGATGTACTAGATTTATTTATTAATGTATAGTTAGGTCTAAAGCTTGATTTGATTTGTTCCGATGGCTTTCTCGAATTGTGGAACGGAATAATTCAAATTGCGGGTAATTTAGTACATTTAACTTATCGAATTGTGGAACGGAACTATTTGTTTCCATATAATTTTTAAAAAAAAATTGAATTTATTTACTGTGGAGTCAAGTGGTATAAAAGACGAAAGATATAGTGCATTAAATGCGCACAAAATCCTTCATATTTTGACTGTTTGACTGGATAGTAGATAAATTCAAAAATTCAAAAAATGTTATATGGAAATAAAGTTCTTGTTAAGGAGATCGGTTTGAACAGTTTTAATATGTCGTTTGAGACTGATTCGATAAATTTTGAAAACTGAAAGGTCTCGTTAACAAGATTGATTTAAACGGTTTACTATGTCATATATTTAATTAATTTATATTATGTCATAAACAAAACGGATAATTGAAGCATGCTTAAATTTATAATTTGTTAGCTATTTTTTTTAAATATATAAGTTGAAAATATATATCGGAAGATCGTCTTAAACATATTAATGAATCAAAAGATGGCATCGAAAATCATATTTTAATCATGTGAGTATTTCATCCCTTATTATTTTATAACACAACTAATTAAACAATATGACAAATTATTAACAATAAAATAGGTGGAATGATAATTAAATTCATGATGAAAGATGAAGAATCAAATCTTTGATCCAGTAAAGAAGTGAAAACCATCAATGTAGATTTTTTTTTTCTTTACTGTTGTTATTCAAATTATCTAATTATTTAATATTTATGAGAACCAGTTTTCATTCTAGTTGCAAAAGAGGTGGTAGATTCGAAACTTGAAAGAGATAATTATTTATGAATATTAAATAGTTTGATGACTTAATTTCTAATCTTTACTAAAAAAAAACTATTTAATATTCACAAAAAATTTCTTCATCCGATTTCAAATCAGTTACTTCTCACATAAAAAACATTATTTTTGTCACTAGATGAAAAACTGATTCTCACATTTCACATGTATAGAGTTATTTGACAACAAACTATGATCTCAATTCAGTCGAGTTATTAGATTTCAATTTATTTGAAGAAGAGCTTGACGTGTCGACGTTCGAGGATTGTGACCATGCAATTTCGAGAACAAAAAAAAAAGTGATCAGGCAAAAAGTATAGCTGAGAACATGATATACTGGTAAAATGGGTCAAGAGAGAAGGGATAGCAAGCTGCACTCAGATCCAATTAGATATATAGAAAGCTGAATTCAGATTTAGTTAGAAACCTGACCTGGCAGAATGGATTCAAACCGTTCATTTCAATCTGATACGAATCTCAAAAATCTTTCTCCAACATCTACGGAAGGTCACAAATATAATCATTCAGCTATGATTTCCTCAGCTACATCTAGTATTTCATCTGAATTGTTCAAAATCTATTACACAACTTTCATTATTTTTTTTTCTTTTATATCAATCTAATTTATTAAAACGATTCAAATATAATTAAAGTGGTGTGATAGATTTTGAAATGTTCAGCTGAAAGAAAAGGAGAATGCTCATTTTCTTAAGAAAAAAAGCAGATTTGAATCCGTATCTGAGGGATACTCTAAAAAATTAGTGGTTTGATAGAGATACGTGTAACAATACTGATAGAAAGAGAAATAAGAGAAAAAAATGTAATAATTAGTGATTATGATTAATTTTTCAAATTAATTTTTATTTTTACTGATATTATTAAATTATTTTTTTCAGATAATAAAATTTATTTGACCTTGGAGATTTTGCCCATATGCTTTCATATGGGCCGAAAAAAACCAGATATCAATATAGCGTTCTAATATGGACAAATCACATTAAATTCCACTCTAAATCTTATATCACATGTGTTTTGAATGTGATAAATCGCATGCTATTTTGTAATAGATAAAGAGTGAGGCTATGTTACTATATATGCATAGCGCGGATTGGCCTGTACTACGGACAATATTTTTATTTTAAAATTTTAATGATGGATCTGAATTGTTCAACATGATCCATATAAATATGTACTTATAAACTAAATTTAATAATTTTGAGAATTTTTTTACTATTTATTTAGATGGGTAGAAAATCACTATTTTTGAATGTCCAGAATTTTCAAATCAAGTGATTTTCTATCAATCTAAATAAATAGTAAAAAAAAATTCTAAAAAAAAATATAAAATTTAGTTTATAAGTACATATTCTTATGAAGACTATATTAAACAGTTTGAATTGACCGTTAAAATTTTTAAATTAAAAAATTGAGTCCATAGTGCAGGTCAATATACACTATATACAGTGCCATAGCCTCACTCATATATAAAACTTGGTTCTTCCATATAACGAAGTTTTTAAATTCTTCTTAGAATATTTTTGAATGTTATTTTTATAATTGAACGACGAGCATTAAATGATGATTGTGGTCAGTCATTGTGACCACAAACAGCTTACGATAAGAGCACCATAAGAAGAAGACAATCAACTAAAAAGGTCTGAGACAGGGAGACAAAAGAAAGTGAAAGGGGCCCCCCCTTTTCTCATATCCTTAACATAATTTGGGAATTGGGATCAATTTTGCCATTGTTAAACAGGCTTAATCCTTAATTAAGAATTAACTGAGACAGGGTTCATAGTTGAGAAAAAATGTTTAATTACTATTTTCACTTTCCAAAATTATTCATGTATTTCTTATCAGCATCCCAAAAATACTTCTCTGAAATTAAAAATAGTTATATTTTTTTATATGGTACTTAACATATATAAATGTAACAAATTGCATGCATGTTGAGATTTTTCAAGAGTTCACATTGCATGAGATTGTATTTATTTTCAACTTTTAATTGCAGTTTATTCAAAAGATATCCATTTTCTATTATAGATATATAAACTTTAACAACCTGGAACGGAAATGAACTTAGGTTCGGATTCAATATCAATGACCAAAACAATGTGTACATGAGAAAAAAAAAGAGTAATTATAATTTCCCTCATTTCATTTCTCAACTAACTTTCTATTTTAACTAATAACTATAACTATTATTTTTAACAACATTTATTTCTTTCCTCTTTCCCCCTTCTCATCCACCTCCATTTTTCTCTTTCACCTCCATCTTTTTCTCCCACCTCATTCTCTCACCTCCGCCTCCCTCTCCCACCTCCCTCTCTCACCTCCGCCTCCCACCTCCCTCTCCTCACCTTTACCTCCCACACCTCACCTCACATCACCTACCTCCATCTCCCACCTCCTCCTTCGCCTTCGTTTTTCCATCAATAAGCTCCCCTCCCTCTCCCACCTCGAAATGGTAAATACAATAAACTCCCTCCTTCTTGCACTTTTGCCTCAGTTTTTTCCCTCTATGCCTGCTGCTCCCACTCCAGCGAATGTTCTCCCGGAGATCATCCGTCACTCCATCTCAATTAAGCACGCCTCTGCCAGGAATGAATACTTCAACATATATGAATGAATACTTCAATGTGTAGGAATGAATAATAGAGCACGTCTCTACTCGGTCAGATCCGTCACTGTCGATCGTATCAAAATAATTTTGTATATTTATATGCAATTAATCCCTTTCATATTTATGTTCTCATTCCTTATGAAGTAGCGAGTTTTGCAAAGAACAAAACTTTATTAATAGTGAATTAGGCCACTGCGTATTAAATAAATAACATATAAATTAATTTTGAAAAAAAAAGAGATATATGAATGAATACTTGATGTCTTAGAAATGAATACTTAATATCTTAGGTATGAATACTTGTGTGACAAGATATTAATACTTGTACAACGGACAATTAGAAAGTATGTCATCATGGATATCATTTGCAAGATAAAAATATGTAGAAAACATTCATGGTTTTAGATTTGCAAAATTATTCACAGATCGTCAGAAATATTGGTTATATTGAACGGAGAAAAAAAACCCACATTTAAAAATGTGTAAAAGATGAATGAGTGATGTTCCAGTTTTTATATTTGCACTTACACGACGAGAATTAATACTTTCTCGATAAGAGATGAATATTTGTGTAACGGACAACTCGAAAGTATGTCATCATGGATCTCATTTGAAAGATAAAATTGTGTAGAAAGCGTTTGTAGTTTTAGATTTGCAAAATTCCTCATAGATCGCAGAAATATTTGTTATATTGAACGGAGAAAAAAAATCACCTCTAAAAACGTGTAAAAGATGGATGAGTGATGTATCCAATTTTTATATTTGCACTTGCACGACGAGGATGAATACTTTCTCGATAAGGATAAATACTTGTACAATGGACAACTCAAAAACATATCATCATGGATCTTATTTTAAAGATAAAATTATGTTAAAAACATTTGTAGTTTTAGATTTGCAAAATTTCTCACCGATTGTCAGAAATAATGATTAGATTGAACGAAGAAGAAAAAATCCCACCTCTAAAAAAGTGTTATTTTTTTTTTAAAAAATACTTGATATATTAGGTGTGAATACTTTATGTGTTATAGATTAATACTTAATGCATTATAGATGAATACTTGCGCGCACCAGTTATAAAATCTTTCAAATATTATGTGGTCCCAAAATAGTAAGTGGTCCCCCCTATGTAGTTAGTAATTATTAAAGTAGTTAATGTCTGGGAGATGAAATGGGAGATTGTTATAGAGGGATAGCTAGATGTTCCCAAAAAAAAATCCACTCCAAATGATTTTTTTCCCCCACAGATACAGTGGCAGACAAACAGAGCAAACAAGAAGAAACATGTATCACTTGTCTAACTATTATAAATTTTTTTAATCAATAACATACCAACTAAAACAATATGTATATTTGAAGATTTCATCAAATTCAAATTCTACATAGATAGAGACCTTAGGGTATGTTTGGATGTGTCAAGAATAGAGGCTATTTTAAATAACGGCTATTCTAGAATAACAGCTATTCGGAATAGCAATGTGTATCCAAACGATATTTTTTCTATTCGGAATAGTTAGAATAGCTGCTATTCTCTATTCCTTGTAAATATTGAAATAACTACTATTCAAAAATGTGAAGAGAGAGGAAAAAATGATTCTTTCTCGAATTTTTGTCAACACACTCCCAAAATGACAAAATTGACATGACTTTATATTATCTCTACGTTATGACAATTCGTTTAAGACCGCACTTACCTATATTTTCTTTTAATTAGCATCTTGTTAACACTATTATTTATCAGTTACAACTATTAATCCAAATAACATTTTTACTAATCCGAATAGTACCATTTTCACACTAGTCTAAAAATTACTATTTTTCTCTATTCTTATTTACTATTCTCAAATTTCACTATTTTAGCTGTCATCCAAACGTACCCCTAAAGAAGCAATTTTTTTTTCCCCTTCGGGTTAACAAATAAGCAATTGATTTTTGTCCTTTATCCAAACTTGTGGCTCTTATGAAATTTTACCCTGCCACATTATACCAGCACCTTTTTCTCCTCTTCCAAAATATGATAATGCAACTTGTTATGCCACATCACCATCAGAACCTCATCCTTCTCTCCCTATATAAGAAGCAAACATTGTGCTACTGCTTCAAACAGTAAGCAAAGCCGCCTTGATTCTAATTCCCCCATTCCAGGTGAAATAACTGGTCTCTTACACTAAACAGAGAGCAAAACAAAAATGGCTTCAGGATCGTTATCCCGTTCCTCGGGTTCGACATGGACCGCCAAGCAGAACAAACTGTTCGAGCGGGCATTAGCTGTGTATGACAAGGACACACCCGACAGGTGGCAAAATGTGGCACGCTTAGTCGGTGGCAAGTCGGCTGAAGAAGTCAAGAGGCATTATGAACAGCTTTTAGATGACCTGAAACAAATCGAGTCCGGCCAATCGAGCTACTCTGGTAGCTGTACCAATTCTTCCTCTGGAGGTACTACCAATGAGGAGAGGTGAATTTAATTTCTCATTTTTCTGCCACTATATTTGCATGCACATAATTTATACATATAAACAAAATTAAGTCATGCTAATGGGAGCAACTTAATTATTGCTTCATTGTTAGTTTATATTCAATGATATAATTTTCTTCATTAATTGTATCATTAAAACTTCAAGCTGCTTAATTATTTATCAAACTAAAAGACATGCATTTTGCTCACATCCCTATTGCTGTCACAAATGTTAATTCTTCTTATAATTTTTCATTAAACTATAATTAACTGTCACTAATTACTTTTTATGTTGGCACTGTCCCTATAGAATCTTTCACTTCAGTGTTCTATTCAAGATTGTAACAGAAAGAGAAAGGAGAGAAGAGAACATATTGATTAGGGCTTCTGAAGTGATTGGTCACAATCTGACACATGTTCAACATGTCTAAATGAAAAAATAAATATCTTTAATTTATTATTAGATTGGAAGAAGTCGCCAGTATACAGAATTATGAAATAGGTGCAGCTTAGTTCACTCACTAATTAAGTTAATTAAAACTGGGAGCTATATTTCATTATTTCTTTTCATGCATATATCTATCAACTAGTTTGATCGTATATATATATATATATATCTTTATATATATATAATAAATATGTTGATATTATCATTTCTTTCTATATGTAGTTTGTAAAGTTATTTATTATTTTATTTATATATTAACATATCAGCTAATTAATTCTCATGTAATTTTGAGAAAGAGTTATCTTGTATTGCAAATAAAAGGACCATGCATATATATCATGTAATCCTGTATGCCCAAATTAATCCATCTCTCTGATTGTTTTTATATATTTCAGATATGAATAGTTAGATAGTGTTATATATATATATATATATATAGTAAGGAAACACAACATGTTAAGCAATGATCAAAAGGTCTTATAATGTCCATGCTAGCCTTAATTATCCTAAAACAAATTCTCATTACTTAAAATAATGCATTTTTCTTTTTTCTTAATCTTTTGTTACTTTCTGTTATTGGCATATAAGGGTCAGGAATTATTGGTGACAATTTTTTAAAAGGCATTCTCTTTTTCTCCATGTCCCACTTCAACAGTTCTACTGTATAGACCTTCCAAATTATTACTTAAAAGAGATTATATAATTTTTTTAATTTTCAAACTAGTCTTTTTCTTAGACCAAAAATCACTTTATTTCTCCTTTTCCATGAATATTGTGGTTCAAAACTTTCCATGAAAAGGAAAGGTCTAGTTAGGTCTGATCTTAATCCTTTTTTTTTTCCCTCTCTTTTTTGCTGACGTGATAAGATTTGAGATCATCTTATTTCCAAAAAAAAAACAAAAAATGAAACACATATATTTATCATTTTTGAAAAATTTGCTGGTCGCTTTGTCCGCAAATTTCAACTGCTTAATTAGTTTAAAAAAAAAAGAAGCTAAATTTAGAGCTATTATATATAATAAATAATTAAACCTGCTATATATCAGCTAGTACCTCATCATTGCTCCAATACTCACTGTTGAAGTGTTCAAATCTCTTCTAGGTCTGATCAATATTTACCGAAACAGGCTGAAATTAATCAGTGCTATATTTCTGTTGTGCCAATAACCAATATGCATGGTACCAAATACGGAGTTTTGGTTTATGACTTGTACATTGTAGATTATATATATATAGTAATTAATAATAACTGAGGTGTAATTCATCAAGAGTATTTCTAATGGGGTAATTAATATATTATTTATTTCAGGGTGAGGTACTTGAAGCTGCAATGATAAAATGCAAGGAACCAGCTAGCAACAACAAGTGATTTCTCTAAATAGGTAGACTAGGCGCTACACAAAAGCCAGAAAGTAAATGTCTTGTTATTAGTAGCACACATGAAGCTAGTGTGTGCAAGTGACTAATTAAGTGTGAATATATATATATATATCTCTTCATGTTAACTATTCTAATCTAGTATGTTATCTCTCTAATGGCTTATGGCTAGAGAGAATAATCAAATTGTTAATCATGTCCTTATCATCTAAAAGTAATGTAAAAGAATGTATGCTCTTCTTTTCCTTCTCTCTTTTTATGTTTTCTGTTTTCTTCTGGGGAATGTTTAGCCTCTCTCTCTCTCTCTCTCTCTCTCTCTCAAAAATAAATAAATAAAAAGCGGAAGAAATTTGAACATTAGAATAGAAAGAAAAGATAACAAAGTCCTACTTAAAAAAGCCCAATATTATATTCATTGGGCCCAGAAATTTAAGTATAAGATCTGTACAAATATTCATTAATCTTTCGCAATTTATACACTTTAAAAAAAGCCCAAGAGATTTTTGATCCGTAATTTTAACACACCATGCATACAGCAATTTAACAAAATAAACTGGCCCATAATTTAACCAAGCCTGTACATACTAATATTTTGGGCCTATATACCATAATTTAACCAAGCCCGTTTATACTAATATTTTAGGCCTACATACCTAATTTAACCATGCCTGTACATCCTAATATTTTGGGCCTACATACCTAATTTAACCAAGCCCGTATATACCAATAATTTGGGCCTATATATTATAACCCGAAATAAAAGCCCAATAAAACACACGTAAAATAAATTAAGGGCCTAAATTATGGTCTAATAACTTGTTTTTCTAGTAAAAGCAGTAAAACCTCTGGAGGTCTCCGCCTTCGCTAAAACCTCTCAACTCTCACCTGATGTGGCGTCTCGTACGGACGTCAGCCGCCACCGCAGCCGTGACCGCAGTGGCTGCTGGGGTGGCCATGACTGAAGTGGCGTACGCCGATGGTCGCTTCTTCAACCCATTTAGAGCTCCGGCAGCTCCTCCCGCTGGGCCTGCCGCTAACGTACCTGGGTCCCGCTCGTCAGACGAGTCTGGGTCCAGTAAGCCATCTTCTGGTGGGTTTGATCCAGAATCTCTTGAGCGCGGTGCAAAGGCTTTGAGAGAAATTAACCAATCTCCTCATGCCAAGCAGGTGTTTGTTTCTATGCCCAAAGAAAATGTTTGCGTATTCTTTTCTTCTAATTTTTCTCTGTGGTGTTGATATACTTCTTGTTATTGGACATTGGTTTCTGAAACCTGATTTATTATTGTTGAAGTTCCTACTTAGTCCTTGGTTGTACGGTACAACTTGTACCAGTACACCAGGTACAAGTTATGACTGGTAGTACACTCATATAAGGCAGTGAATGTTGCCACTATCAAGGCTTGATAGAATGTACTATTCAATTGGTTTTAATTAAGGTTAAATTTGTAGCAGAAGGTGCTAAATTTTAATGATTTCAGGTGTTTGAGCTTATGAGGCAGCAGGAAGAGACAAGGCTTGAAGATCTGGCTGCTGAGAAGGCCCAGTATCATGCTAACCAATCTCTTGCTGAGATAGTGAGTGCTACTCTTCTTCTGCTTTTCTTTTTAATACTTCACTAATTGCAGAATAATAATTATCTGACATACTAAAAACTTAAGCATCGATTGGGTCATACAGTATAAGTTATAAAGAAAACAAATAGACTTGATTGTGTTGTGCAACAATTTCTTTATAAAGTCCTTTCCATGATTGTTACTTACTGATTTTAGTTGACCTATTATTACTGCATTTATAGGAAAAACAGCGTAAAATAGCAGAAGAGCAAAGAAACCTAGTTCAGCAACAGGCCCAAGCCAAGGCACAGATGGCCCGATACGAGGACGAACTAGCCCGGAAAAGAATGCAGGTAAGGTACTAATCTTGGCTTTCAGTTTTTTCCCACAACCTCAACTTGGTGCGAGCAGGGATCTTTATGCCAGGTTATCAGTTGGGTTATATAAATGTTAGTAAAACTTGTATAATTATTTACATTGCATAACACAATAGTTATGTACATAGTTATATGTTGGGTTAGGGATCTCTTGAGTCTTAATAATTGATGAAGTATATTGACTATCCGGTAATCCCTATAGTTTATGTAATCACATACACTCAGGCACTATTATATGTGTGACTTGTGAATTAATTTATAAGACTCATCTCCGGCAGAACAATCATTCAATGGCACAGTCTAAAATTTTGAAATTTAATGAATTATAGACAGAGCACGAGGCACAGAGACGTCAGGATGTGGAGCTGGTGAGGATGCAGGAGGAGTCAGCTGTTAGAAAAGAGCAGGCGCGTCGGGCCACAGAAGAGCAGATCCAGGCCCAGCAGCGCCAGACTGAGAAGGAGAAAGCTGAGATCGAGAGAGAGACCATTCGTGTGAAGGCCATGGCTGAGGCCGAAGGCCGGGCCCACGAGGCCAGGCTTACAGAGGAGTACAACAGGAGGATGCTTGTTGAGAAAATGAGTGGTGAAAGAGAGAAGTGGCTCGCTGCCATTAACACTACTTTTGGCCACATTGAAGGTTTTTAGTAGTTGAATTTAATTTTAGAGTATTTTGCTTGGTGGCCCCTGTATTGCACATTTCCTGTCTTGGTTCAGACTCGAAATCTTGAAAATAACAGTTTTATGTGAGGCATAAAATCTTAGCCAAGCTGCTAATGTGGAGTGAGTCATTTTTTCCATGTGGATGCCGACTAGGATTTGCATCCAATTATTGAACAAAAGTTGCAGGAGGGACCACACTGCTGGAATGTTTAGGGGCAGTGCGAACTTTAAAGCCCTAGGAACCAAAAGGGGTAGTAGATGCTATATTAGAAACCACTTAGCTTCCTTTATTTAATTTTATTTAATTAAGATAGCAACATATGTAATAACCAGTCACTAATTTATATATGTCCATAACAGGTGGTTTCAGAATGATATTGACAGACAGGAGCAAATTAGTGATGGCAGTTGGTGGAGTTACTGCATTAGCTGCTGGTGTCTACACTACTAGGTTTTAATTAATAAATCCAACAGTTATTTGTTATATTTTATCTTTTTTTAGGATTATCACTGTATCATCGTGGTATTAATGCATCACCTTGCTAATACAGGGAAGGTGCTAGAGTTTTGTGGGGTTATGTCAATAGAATCCTCGGTCAACCATCTCTAATCCGTGAATCATCAATTGCCAAGTTCCCTTGGTCAAGGATGGTATCTCAACTTACACGCAAGTCAGGTTCAGAAAGTGGCACAATCAACTTTGACAGTATAATTCTTCATCCTTCTCTGAAACAAAGAATAGAGCGACTGGCCCGTGCCACCGAGAACACAAAGTCCCATGGTGCCCCATTTCGCAACATGTTGTTTTACGGTCCACCTGGTACCGGCAAGACTCTTGTCGCGAGGCATATAGCTCGTAAATCGGTAATTCTTATTTTATTGTATTTTTGTTGGAAGTTTTATGACTAGGGTCTTTCCTTTCTTTTTGTCACTTTTGAGCTGTCAAACATGAAAAATCATTCCAAATGTCCCTTTTGAGACGGATGTTGGGATTTTTTTAAAGGTATCTTGGTTAGTGGTATACTGGTAATTTTTGTATAAAATGTTAGCTTATTTGGCAACAAGTTTCTTACCAAGAACAATATTTTGTTTTCTTACTCCGTTTCTCTATATTTATCTATTTCTTATACTTATTAGTGTATATCTTTCCTTTGGAGCAGGGTCTAGATTATGCAATGATGACAGGAGGTGATGTGGCGCCACTTGGATCAGAAGCTGTCACAAAAATCCATCAGATATTTGACTGGGCCAAGAAATCCAAAAGGGGCCTCTTGCTTTTCATAGATGAGGCTGATGCCTTTTTATGCGAGTAGGTTTTGCAACTTTTGTTCAGCTTATTTTGTCTAATAAACATGTTGTTTAATGTTTACAAAATCTAATATGTGTCTCCAACTTGTCTGCCAATGTGTCAGGCGAAACAGTGTGTACATGAGTGAGGCGCAAAGAAGTGCTCTAAATGCACTTCTGTTTCGTACTGGTGACCAATCACGTGACATTGTTCTGGTGCTAGCAACCAACCGTCCGGGTGATCTCGACACTGCTGTGACTGACCGCATTGATGAGGTTATCGAGTTCCCCCTCCCGGGCCCACAAGAACGATTCCAGTTAATAAAACTTTATTTTGACCAATACATAGCTGACAAAAATGAAGGGGATGATAAGGAGAAACTGAAATTTGGGGGCTTGTTTAAGAAGGAACGACAGAGGATAGTTGTTGAGGGTATTGATGACGAGTTGATTAGGGTTGCAGCAGAGAAAACTGAGGGTTTCTCTGGGAGAGAGATAGCGAAGCTTATCGCGAGTGTTCAGGCTGCTGTTTACGGGCGACCTGATTGTGTCTTGGATGCAGATTTGTTTATGCAGATTGTGGATTATAAGATAGATGAGCATAAGAAGCGCATTCAACTCTCTAATGCTGATGTGCCAGTTTTGATGAGGGATAGTAAACAATAAGCTCTTTTTTCGTCCACTTATGTGGTGACAGTGTCTATTGTGGGTTCAATACAGGCATGTGAGCATGAGTCTATGCAGAGCTCAACAGAATTTTTTTTTTTTTTTTCCCCTTCGCTTGTGCTTCACATTTACAACATCTGGTCCAAGGTTTGTGATAAAATTTTGGTTAATACAAGGTAGATGATTTTTGCATTTACCCCCTTGCAATGAAGGTTTATGTATTACTATTTGCTTGCTTTTTAAGATTGAGCAGTTTATCTATTCAATTCTGCAATTCTGTTTGCTGTCAACTTCTCTTTGTTTTAGAAGAAAAGTAAATTTTCCTGTTGATATCTCATTCTAGGCCAGGGCCACCCAAAATTATGTGCATGCAGAAGGCATATTTATTTGAAATCATGTGCATGTCTTTAATCATGTATTAATTTTGTTATAATTACTGTAACTAGTACTATACGTGGCGGTCTGATAAATAAAGACAACAAGCAGTATTCATGCTAATAGCATGATACAATTGATGCCTGAGACAATTCAATTATTCAATACCTAACTTCTCTCTCTCTCTCTCTCTCTCTGAGTAATTGCATGTGTGGTCTGACAAACACCTGACTAAGTTCAGAATTCAGTACAGTAGTGGAGACAAGACTTGGTGCCACCAAAACCTGTTTCTATCTCCACCTAAACCTAACCTAACCAACCCAACGCTGCTTGAGATAAAGGAACAGAATTAAAAGCTACTAATGACCCACTAATTGCATTTGATCTGAATTTAATTAATTAATCACACTTTTGTACGGTTAAGTACTTTTAAGTACATGGAAAGAATATTCATCATCTCTTCAAAAGGAATTAACACCCAAAAAGAGAAAAGATGGCGGACATGAAAACATGCACATGCATGCCATGATTATTCATTGCTTAAATATGTCGACAAAATATTTACTGAGCGCGTTTAATAATATTACACCACCTAGAGCTATTTTAAAAGCCCATGCATGCCGAAATTTTTATTAGTACAATTCATTTGCATTTCTTAGTACAATGCATTTATCAGAGAAATAGATTCACTGTACCGTTGAAAAAAAAAAAAAGTGTTGTCCGCAGTTTGAAACTGTCAAACTGAGGACACGATGAAAATGGTATTTTCTCAAAAATCGTGATTATTTGATTAACTTTTTTAAAATTGATATAAATAAATATTTCGGCATGCCATGATTCATTCTAGCCAGCATGACTAAGGGTGGCAAAAAAAGGTCATAGCCCGTGGCTCGATCGTGATTCGCACCTAACTCGCTTATTAACAACTCGTTCGTTATTGGACCGAGCTGTTAACGAGCCAGCTCACTACTAGCTCGGTCCAGAATGAATTTGTGAATTTGTATTGATTCGCATCTAACTCGCTCATGAACAGCTCGTTCGTTATTGGACCGAGCTGTTAACGAGCCAGCTCACTACTAGCTCAGTTCAGAATGAATTTGTGAATTTGTATGAATTTGTGTGCATTTTATATTGTCTAGCTTAGTTCAGCTCGATCCAAAAAGTTTATATAATTTATTTTCTTCTTAAAACAAGATCCAGCCAGACACAATGAGCCTACTCGTGAGCTACCTCGGACTAACTTGTCATCAGTTCAAGCTTAGATTTTAGCTCGAATGCCCTAGGTTCAACTCGCTCAGCTGTAGCTCGGTCTAGTAGCTTGGACCTGTTGGATTTATTGCCAACCTCGTTGGATTTAATGCCAACATTGAGCATATATGTAATCTAATTATGCATTGTTTACTGTCATATATGATTGTCAATTAAAGTGATCAAATAAGAAAATAGACAATAAATATATTCATTAGGATGTGGTCCACAAATGTGTAGAACAATTTAGGCAAAAATCAAATCATTGATGGACTGATTCTGAAATTTGCAATTAAGGAAACCAAATTTTCAGCTGCTGCACGGATTTTGATGCAGTTGCACGTTTTTTTATGCACGTTTTTTAAGTTGGCATGTGGCAGAAAATTGGTTTAGGGTTTGGCAATATGCCGACTCTACATCTCTATAAATAGGTTGGTCCCCAAAGCACAAGAATATATAAAAAAAGTTACAGAATTTTCCAGCCGTCATCTAGTCAATTTTGTAGCATTCTCTACTTCTTCTCCATTAAAGAATAGAGAGGTGACATCATTAAGAAACTGTGAACACGATCTCACAAGGGCAGTCTTGTAGCTTTGGAAGGCTTTATCCTAACACTAAGGAGGCTGCCGACGCTTTAACCTCTACATCGGCATGAAGTTTTTCTTGCCGCTGTCTTACAAGTTCATCAACCGCTTTTGAGAGAAGTTGTGCATAAATACTCTAATGGAATCAGGTATTGCGTCTGCTCCCTAAGAATTGATAAATTTTGCATGATGGCCATTTTGGCATAGGTAGATCAATAGTGGCATATAGAATTGAATTGTTTATGTGTAACAATAAGGATCCAACAGGACCAAGCCAGCTAGCTCGTTGCCACACCTAAGCATGAGTATCTATCTAATATGGTGATTATATATCAATATATTTCCCACTTCATCCCCACCAAAAATAACATAAAGAAAGTATATATATTTGAATCAGCGCCTACATTTATGTACAAATTGATTAGAAACATTCAAATCTTACAAAATTAAAAAAACAACAGTTACCGTAAATTCTTCTGATATATTGTAAGCATTTGTTTTAAAGCTGAGGATAAAGAAATGCCTAATGTTGTAGGTAAGACCACGAAAATATTTATCTTATAGTATGGAAAGAAATTAAGAAATCAAATAATGTGACTAAATAAGTTATAATTAGCAATGAGAAATTATCGACATACACTGATTGCCCCATAAAGGGGTCAGGCTAATATGCACCCAACTCTTGTTCTGCCTTGATTACAACAATTTTTTTGTTACATTAAATGCCTCCTACCAATCATTAAATGAACAATAGCATCATAAACAATTTGCATGCCGTCGCAGCTAACTTTCATGGGATTCAAATCAGCTCATAAAATCCGAGATTTATGAATAGTACTCTTGAAATTTCTGAAATTCCAAATCTAATCATTCAACTTTTTATGTACATACATTTTGAAACAGCTGGTTTTTCTGTGCATGTATCTCGAAGCAGTTCAATAGTTGGATCCCGAATCCAATCATCCAACTTTTTCTATGCATGTATCTTGAAACAGCTGATTTTTCTGTGCATGTATCTCGAAGCAGTTCAATAGTTGGATTCGAAATTTCATAGATTTCAGAGTTACTGTAGAACTCCGGAAAGCAAATAATTTTAAGACTACAAAATTTGTAAACATATAAATAGAGAATATAGGGATCTAAATAGCTAGCTAGCTGTAACTTTTTTGAACCTCAAAAGTTATAATGTTATTAATTATTTTTCTTTTATAATAATTTTAAATAGCTAACTGCGGCTGTGCTATAACTTTTTTGAAACTAATTAAAAGCTATAGCACTCTAATGGCTATTTAGAACCTTAAAGGAATCTAATGTGACATAAAAATTTTGATGGGTACACAAAAGATGGAACAAATGCTTTCTAAAAGGTCTGACATAGACAGACAAAGACAAGGTACTTTAGATTGATCTTGATTATCTCCCTAGGGTTGTGCATCTATCATGAACAATTAACTCGTAATTAATAGATATATTTAATAATCATAGACATAATTAGAAAGAAATAAATTTCATTAGCTTCTCATGGATCAATTTGTTAGAAAAACAGCTGTTTAATGAACTACCAAGATTGCATAAAAGAACTGAAGAAATTAAAGAGGCCCCTAGCTAATTAATGAACTACACAGAATTTGCATACTACATATACTTGATCAAGAAATTAATTAGTACTGATGCAACATGCACATATATAAAATTTAATTAGATCCCTGCTATTAAATAAAGTAACCACTAATTTGAAGAAAGATTGAACATTTACCTACATCTTCTACACACAATATGGATATAGACATGCATTCCTTGTATTTCTAATTGTGCATCTGTCTCAAATTAAGAAGTTGAAGTCATGACTCTCTGATCAAAAGATCTAAATAATCTCAAGCAATCTGTTGATGATCTTGGTGTGGCCCTTCTTGTGGCAACTGTTGTGGTGGTGGCAAAGTTAATGGCTGATGCTGTTCTTCCTTCTTGTAGGTGTACTTATTGTTGTGCATCCATACTTTCAGTACCTGCCGATTAACACCGGCCTCGGCACAAAACTCATCTATAGCCGCATCATCAGGCTTTTGGAACCTCCAACTCAGGCTCTCAGCAAATTTGAACATCTTCTCCTTTTGCTCAGGTGTGAATTTCGTTCGATGCCTCTTCTTAGTAGGACTTGCACTCGCCGTTGCAGTTATTTGAGACTGATGAGGGGTCCCACCAATCATCTCCTCACTCGACGACTGATCAGTCGTTGATCGATGCGGTTGTGAAGGAGGAGGAATTGGAGGAGGAGGGAGGGAAGGAGGCAAGAGCGATCTATGAACTGCCACCCCATTCTGAGAATATACAGGTGATCCACTGCTAGGGTTAGGGTTAGGGCTACAAACCTTGCGGTGAAAGCTACGGTGGCAGCCGCATGCAACACATTTCAAAGTCACGTCATCGCTCAGCATGAACTCGCAACAGCCGTCTACAACATGGCCACCGATGCCAGCAGCATGGTTTCTCTGGCACTCACGGTAGTGCCATGTCACCTCAGTTTGCATACTGTTGCTACTACTAGAGGTGACAGAAGCAGGAAACTTTAGACTGCCACCTCCGATTCGACCCATCATTGCATGATGTCGATGCGGCGTAGGGGTGAAAGGACTGGGTGCAAGAGCGTACCCGGTCCCTCCATTTCTAGTTTCTCCTCTTTGGAGGAGAGAGGAGTTGAGAGGAAGCAAGGGTTTTGAGAAAGCCGAATCTTTAATTGGATGTAATGGCGGTGGTGGTGGTGGTGGTGAAGGTGCAGCTGAGGAGAGAGATGGAGAAGGATTGTAGCCCCTCTCTTCCTCTTGTCTCCTTAAATCCATCTCTTTCTTTATTGTCAAATAAATTAACAAGGTTGGGTTTTTTGAAAGGAAGCTAGGCCAGGGCTCCAACAAGGAAGCAATTAAGAAGACTTGGGTTTGACCTTTAGAATGTTCTAGATAAAGAGAGAGGAAAGGAAAGGGTTTCTGATTTGGTTAAGAACAATTAATTAAATAGAGATCAATAGGTATTAGTATTACTAAGATAATGAAGTCGGAAGAAAGGCATGCAGAAAGCAGAGAAAGATGCAAAACAAAACATACAGGAAAGAAAACCCTTTTTATCTTTTGCTTGAGAAGAGATGATAAAAAAGAGAGAGAAGTCTAGAAGAGCTGTGAGAGTCTGCTCATTATCCACCGACAGGGTCATGTTTCACTCCCTCACAGCCTGCACTGGTCCAACTTTTTTTTTTCTTTTTTTCTTTTTTTCTTCAAACATCCTCCAATCTTCCGAAATTTTTTTTAGTTAGCACTTACGTCTGCTATATTTCAAAACTCACCACTCACGCAGATTCAGTCGATACACTAAATTGAATTGGTACGTACATTGAGGATGCGCACCAATTCGGTATGCTGACTAAATATACGCACAAAGTGTTTTTTTTTTCAATGATGAAGTAATAACATGTCATGAAATAAAGTAATATTAATGCACGTTCAACGATGAGATTTTTTTCAAATGCATCACTGATGTTTTTTGGAAGAATTTTGTATGGACATTAAGGCCATGTTCCGCAAATGTGTAGGAATGGGATTGAAAAAAATTGAACTGATTTTTATTGTTCACTTGGAAAAAAAATTCAGTCTGAGTGATTTTTTTTTTTTCACGTCAATAGTAAAATTCAAACAGTCACTAAAGAATTGATAATGGTACACATGTACCTCGGTAGTCAGAACAAAAGAAAAAAAATCCCTATTGTGCATACTTTCAAAAACTGAATGAATTGTATATGAATTTATTGCAAAACCGAAAAAAAAAATTCGATGTGCATACTCAGTTGGGGCACCGAATTGGTGCACATCCCCAGCCTGCACACCAATCTAATTTGGTGTGCCGACTGGGGACCAGCATAGGTGGTAAATTTTGAAATATAACCAATTGGGTGGTAATCATTTAATTATGATTTTCTGAGGTGATAACTAAAAAAATTTCGGTCCAATTAACCTTGCCTATTTGTAATAATTTACCTTGAACATGTTTAATCTGCTTTTTATTTTTATTTTTTCTCTTGATTAATAAATGGAGAAGGCTACATCTACCCCTGGATACAATGATACATGCATGTTGACCGATTAGTAAATTCTCTTAGAAAATTTAGTTATATTTTATTTTATACAAGTCATTAAAGTATGTAAAGAAAAACAATTGAAAATTATTATGTACTTTTGTTAGTTTTTAAGTTGGTCATTATGTAAGTCCAGATGCAATTTTATATTATAAGTGTATTATAATGTAGAAAATTAATTTCAGATGTGCTTTGTAATGCTTTATTTTGTAAAGTTTAATTTTAAATACATCTTTAATTGGAAAAAAAGAGATAAAACACATCATTGGTGATGCATATCAATTTTCTATGCACAAAATTAATTAGAAGATTATATCATTATTTTAAATAAATAAATGTAAAATAGGAAAATTTTAACAAATTGAAAGGACTAGCCTGTCAAGGTTAGCCTCAATCATTCTATTCTGAAATTGTTTTAGTTACAATCTCAAACTGCCATAATTCGTAAATTATTATCGTCTGGATTAAAATTCAGAAGTTGTCACGTACGCAGACTCAGTCTGTGTATCAAATTTATAGTCTTTTTTTTTTGCTCAATTATTAACCGAAATATATATATATATATATATATAAAGGGTGCACAGATCAGGTCTGCACACGTACTAGTTTTTGAATTTTGACCCAAACAGTGGTAAAATACAAATTATGAAAGTTTGAGGTGATAACTACAAAAATCTCAGCATTATACATTGAATAGAAAAGAAAGTTTTTGTGATAGTAAGATAATAGTAAAAGGTTGTACCAAATCTGTAGCTACTTGTACTAAAAAACAAGTGTGATCCCTCGAAATAATACAATATATTGACAAGAGGAAGATATTTACTGGTTATGTCATTTGCAATAGCCTGAATCTTGAGATGTTTCTCAAACAAAATAATTACATATAATTTTTTTCATGGCGTTATCCCTATTAAAGAATCGAATTCAAATCCAAACTCTATTTTTTTTTTTTGCAAGGTCGATCATTTTGATAAAAAAAAATTAGTTCGGTATTAAATTTAATTATGATTTTAATGACTTTATTTTGTGAATTTGAGTTTTAATTTTTTATTCTGTTAAACTATAAAAAGAATAAAATACAATGTTAAAAAAGATGAAGACACTGCGGCATTTTTATTAATATTCTAAAAAGAAGATTTTTTTAAAACTGCTCTCATATTTGTTTTTTTTTTTTTAAATGCCCCCGCCAAGCCCACGGGCAGCCCACCCCTCATAACAGACCGCCCAAGTCAGGGGCAGTCTGCAGTCCACTTGGGATGAGACCGCCTGAGATCCGGGCAGTCCTTTTTTCTTTTCTTTTTTAGAGAGAGATCTTAATATTTTAATTTAAATAATTTTGTGAAGAAAAAGTTTTCTTGTTTAAAGTGTATGCTAAAAAATAAGACATTTAATATATTTATAAAGTGATGTTATAACTCTTTATAACTTTGATTTGATTTGTTAATTGGATATCAGAAGTCTAACGATAATACTAAGGACTTGGCCTTGATTCTTGTCAACATATACCATTTTTTTAAAGAATAATTAAATTATTTGATTATTGTTAACATATACCATTTGTTCGGAGATAGGCAAACAAACACAATAAATAGTAAATTCATTTTAAAATAATTATATAGATCATTCTTGAATAATTACTTAGGCTATTAACTAAACAAAATATTGATCGTTGTATACCTACAGTTGAAATATATTATATAGTTATGTAGCATTAATTTTATGATATATTGGAATTAAAGTCTTGCATTATTACATCACATCTCATTTATTTGTTATTTATTTATTTATTGGTGCAGAATTAAGTTGTATTATAAAATTTAATATGATTTAAAATTGTGCTCTAAGTGGAAAAATCTTTCAGATATATTTAACTAAAATAATCTACCAATATATTTTAAGAAAAATTACTTGCGTGCCCATTATAAATGCCAAAATAATTAGGCTTTTGAAATATTTAATTTGTCGAGATTATGGTAGGTTGTTGCCATTTATTGTCACAATTTTCTAGTACAAAACTTGAAATTGAATTCGAAGTTGATATGTATATCAAGTGGGATCAAATATTTCTTGATAACCCTAACAATAGTAATTTGAAGAAAGATATTAAAACTTAAAAGATCTTAAAGTTTTATAAGAGCTAAGCTACCACAGCACATCTGCACGTGTGTGAAATTATCCAATTATCTTCCAAGAAAACGAAGAACTGGACGTCTCCATTTAAAAAGAAATGAAGAAGATGTAGATCTGGAAAGGCGTCTACTGTCAACTGTGGGAATTGAAATGCTGGGGGCCCCATGGTACACAATTAGAAGCAGAGACCACTCTTACTGCTCTGTCAGAGCCTCCCACAGAAAAACAAAATTTTTTTTTATAAATCATAAATAATTAAATGAATTTTATGAAATCAATATGATTGCATTTTTTTTTTAATTATAAAGACCGGACGGTCCGTCCGGTCTCACATCTGTTTTATTAAAACAAATTGAGACCGAACGGTCCGTCCGATCTCAATTTTTTTTTTATAAAACAGAAATTTTTTATTTTTGTATTAAAATAATAAAAATGTTGAATATATTTCTTTGAAAATAAATAAAATACAATATAATTTGATTTATTAGAAAGAATGCAACAAATAAACTGGATCAATATTTTTCAGATCGGGTTTTTCTCGGCTGTAAGAAAAATTAATATATTTCTTTATGTGTTATTGGAAAAAAAATGCTTAAATTCTGAGTTATTAATCCCGATTCAAAAGTCACTTCTAGATAATGCAGAAAATATTGTGATCTTTCTATGACATTTAATTTATAAAAAGTTGTATCTATTTTGAGAATTCTTTTTGAATAATAATCATTAAATAACTTAAAGTTTTTATTTTTTTCAAAAATAGATACAACTTTTCATAAATTAATTTGGGTTATTTGTTGTAGTCTTTCTAATAAATTAAATTATATTGTGTTTCATCTATTTTTAAAGAAATATATTCAACATTTCTAATATTTTAATACAAAAAAAATTTTAAAAAAATTTTGTTTTATAAAAAAAAAATTGAGACTGGACGGACCGTTTGGTCTCAATTTTTTAAATTTTTTTTATAAAACAAATGTGGTCCGTCCAGTCTTTATGGTTTTAAAAAAAAAGTAATTGTATTGGTTCCGTAAAATTGATTTAATTATTAATGATTTATAAAAAAATTTGACAAAACAAAGGGACCAATGCTTGCTTTTGCTTACCTTCATTGGCGATTTTTCTGATTTTCAAACATTTGACAAAATTATATTAAGTTTTAAAATATTATTTAGAGTAGTTTTTATTAAAATTATACGTTCAGATAATTAAAATGTATTGAAAAATAATAAACACATGAATTGAATGCTTAAACGCTTTAATGTAATATTTCAGATTAAAATAATAATGCATTTACCGATAATTGAGAAAGCATCTATTCACAATTCAACTCGAATACATGTATTCAGGTTTTCAGTGTTTTAAACTGTCTAAAAGTGAGGTATATATTACTTGTGTTTTTTTAACGGTTAAAAAAAATAGGTATATTAGTATTAAACATTAAAAAAAAACATATGTCAAATATTTAAAAAAGCGGTATATAAAAGATAGAGCTTCTTTCTTAACGATATTTCAGTTATCTGACGCTATATTTGCTTCTATGTGAATTTTCTTTTTAAAACTTGCAAATTGAATTGTAAAATTATAGTTGATATTTTAAAAATCTCTGTTGACACTTTAATTTTCACTTTTATGAAAGCAATTTAATTATAAATTTTGAAATAATTTACTAATGAAAATTTTTATTTCCGCTTTAATTCTTTCACGGTCAATCAAATTACATGAATGTAGGAGTTAAGTAAATACTTGATTGTCGTCGTTGTTGTTGCTGCTGTTGTTGTTACTTTTTAACAACTGTTTCAAATTGCTAATCAATTTTACAGATGAAGAGTTTAGGGCTAACATCATGACATGTGTCTAAATCAATAACACATATTATGATTTATCTTAAAAAATCATTTAAAAAAGTTCGATGATGTGGACAAGTTTTCTGATGGAATTAGTTTTAAAAAACTAAATTTAATTAAGTTAACTCATGACATGTAACAAAGTTTAGAGAAACATCCACATAATAATGCATTAGATTAAGTATCATATAATATAATATATAGGATATGGTATGATATGGTCCACATTAGAACAGATCTAGCCAATGATTGCCTTTTGTTTTAAAAATTAACATGGTTGATCTAATCCTCCCTGATTATATTAAAAAAACTCACTCCCTCTCTCTGATTTTGAAAATACTGGAGACCTCCATTTGATTAAAATGGAGAGATTATGCTTAGAAAAATAGAAACTTTTAGGTGGCAGTATCCCACATGCGTGGCAAATCCCTGGCCAGCCACCTTTTCTTTGTAATAGTTAGACTAAAGCAGTATTTTTTTAATGCGGCATGGTGTATTGTGTATTATTGGAATATTTTAGTGTGCAATCAATTCAATTAAAATAAAACAAAAGCCACCAGCAGTGACAACTGACAAGTCACTATCTTGGAAATTTTTTATTCATAGAAATTGAAAAAAAGATAGAGAGAGAAACAGAAAGAGTAGAGTATTTGTTATATTGATAGAAAGATCGGTACAGATTTTACCGATCTAAAATATCAGAACACTTAGGATAGGCAGAATTCCTACCCATCCTAATTCCTCTTGGATTTTCTGTGACACCGTCTTCAAAACAGGAATAGCAACAGATCAATTCTTAATCTTCTCAAGCACTGTCTTCACAGAAGATCCGAGATGAGTTAAAATGGGTAGAAATTCTGCCTATCCTAAGTGTTCTGATTTTTTAGATCGGTAGAATCTGTACCGATCTTTCTATCAATATAACAAATACTGTACTCTTTCTGTTTCTCTCTATCTTTTTCTTAATTTCTATGAATAAAAAATTTCCCACTATCTTTCCACTTGAACTCTCAACACGGTGACGTAAGCATATACCAATTACTTTATTTATTTAAATGTATCCATCATTAATAGTTAATGATGACACAATACATTACTGATAATTTATTTTAATAACCTTAGCGTTTTTTTTTTTTTTGAAAAATTCCTCCAATATTCTATAAAAACACTTTCATAAAAACTTAATTTTTTCTTTCTTTCTTCCCCTTTTGTTCATTTAATATTTTATTTAATAATTTTAAATTTTGAACCTTTCATCTTTAACCCTCATCTCTCTCAAATAGTCTCTATCCAATCTCTACTGTGAAGTCTCCAGTGATAACTCAAAAGTATGTATCAGAACCAAAGAGATTTTCACTGTCATCATATGGGTCAGAAGTGAGTACAGTAGAACCAGCAAAATGAGTGGAGAAAAATGAATTATTATTATTACAATAAAGGATTATTGCTTTGCTACCAAATTATATTATATTGCTTTTTCTTGGTTTTTCTACAAGAAAGGATTCGATCACCTACTAATTGCTAGCTACCCTATTTAATTTACTTGGTGAAAACAAGCAAATCAATTTTTGGCATTTGTTGCTCATCCTTTGTTCTACAATAAACATTAATTATTACTTCTGACAATACGGGCTTAATCAGTTGATCTTTTTGACAAAAACTACTCTCCACCTCCTCCTCTTCTCAACCGGGATTGGAATTACATATTTAAAAATCATGAGACCGAATCCTCTACCTCTCGGGAGGCAGGAAATTCTTACCTCCAGAGTCTCTGCGGGTGAAATCTATTTAAAAACAGTAACAAAAAGTTAAACCCTAAATAGTAATCAGTCCCGTCCTGATTCCACCTCACAGAGACTCTGGGGGCTGAGAATTTTGTTTCATAAACCATACCTATTGATTTCCAATTTTATATTAAAATTTTGAAAATTCATCGTCGAGATTATTAAAATAATTGTTGTCAAGTCATCGCTCTCCATTGTTGATTTTAGACTCGCTAGGAGCGCCCAATTAAAATTGGCTTGTTCCATATTACAGAGCTAATGAAATTGTATGAAATAATTAGCACTAAAATTATGTTTGTTTTTTCGGACTTCGCTCGAAAAATAATTTGTTAGAGAAAAGTCAAATATAAAGATATAGCTAGATTGAAGACAACATTAAAAACAAATGCGCAATAAAGAATCACACATTATAATTCAAATCATGCATTAATTGAATTAGGTGGACCCTGTATATGTACGCAGTGATGAGGCAACGCACGGAATTAAGTATAATTGCATAATTTTTATATAATCCAACAAAAAATTGATCCATTAGCAGGGGCGGACCTAGCATATAACGGGGGGCAGCCGGCTTCCCGGATTTTGAGTTTTAGTAGTGATTTATCAGTATTTATTGATTTTGTTCTTCCTTTTTGAAACTTTTTTGTTCCCCTCTAGTTATTTGATTTGTAATTCGGGTTAAATTTAGTGTTAAATTAATAAATTTTATTGAATTATGATTAACAATTAGAATTATAAGTTAAAGTATCAAAAATTACAAGTCATAGCATTGGAAAATATAAGTTAAAGAATTGTTTTTTTATCGAGCACCCAATTAGTCAATGAGTTTAAATCTGATTAGTTATTTAAACTCGATTCAATATTTTTTTGCGCCTCTGACAAAAATTCTAAATATGTCCCTGTCCATTAGATTGTGCAGATTATCGTAAAAAAAGATCGATGATCAAAAGAACAAACAACACATGCAGTGTAGCATAGTTAAGAATATAGAAAGCTACCTTTTTTTTGTAGATTATGATTTATGAATTATATATCTGATTATTAGCATTTTTTTTTGAACTATTATGGATAAGAATAAAGATGTTAAAATTCAAGAATCAAACTGCACCTAACAGATATTGATATGAATTCATACGTAATGATCAACAATACTTGCATGCATAACAAAAGAAGTATATGAAATTTCAGTGTTTTTAAGCTCGTCAAGCTTCAAAGTAAATTTAACTTCAAATTCTATCAGATTAATTTCAAACGATAAATTTAATCGGTTGAAATCGATCTAATTGAATGAGTGATATGTTTATATAGAATTTTATAAATTAACTTAATATAGTTATATAAAGTAATTAACTTATAATTTTTTTTTACCACTTGACTTTATATTAAATTTATAAATTAACTTAGCATAAAGTCATGAGGTCAAAAGGTGGTGATAAGTAATACACCATAATTAATTTATATATGTTTTTTGACCGCATAATTTTATACTAAATTAATTTAGAAGTTTATAAATTTTGTATATAAATATATAGCTCCTGAATAAATTGATTTCAACATTTTAACTTAGTCATTTGAAGTCACTCAAATAAACTCAGTGAGCTTAAGAAAACTCTGATTTTACTCATTTTAGAATAATAAATAAAAGTTTTAATGATAAGATTGGATAACAAATGTGCACATATATACTCAGTGTTTTAATAATCGGTTCTTATTCGGTATTCGGAAAGCCACCGAATACCGCATATACGGTATGCGGCCGAATATTTGGATTTATATATTCAGATTTTCAAATAAAAATTCATATTAATTTCGTAGAAAAAATGTATCTAATTTCTTCAAACACAGTTTAATATTCAAAAGTCTTTGCTTTTAACTATTGATTTTATAAGAAAATGAATATTCGGTCCCATGTGGTATCTGCTCAACACAGTTTCATTTTCTAGTCATTCATAATCTCCCCACTTGTAAGTATCTGAATTTATTTTTCAAATTTGAATTTGAATTATTCGGATTCTTATTTTTTATTTGAAAAAATTCGGCTGAATATTCAAAACCGAATATTGGACCGAATATTCATTTTCTATTTGGTTTCCAACCGAATACGAATATTCGGCCGAATATTCAGTCTAATCAGCTGACTTTTAAAACACTGTATATACTTGATATTTATATTCATTGTAGACAATAAACATAGGTTATCGGTAAAAAGGAAATTAAAAGAATTAGAAATTGAGAGGAGTAAAGTTAGAGTGTGATGTGTTTATTAAGAATGTTTGGTGAGTACAACTTCAAAACTATATTGAATTAGCGTTAAACGACGAATCTAAATAATTGAAACCGATTTTCTTTATAAGTAATGCATATACATACAAAATTTTGATTTTATTTAGTAGAAAGTCTTGTACACTGAGGTATAAATAGTTGTGTGACAAAGAACTCAAAAATGTTTCATCATGGATCTCATTTGAAAGAAAAAATCACATAAAAGATGTTCATTATTTTAAATTTATAAAAAAACTCACAGATTGTTAAAAATACGAGCGAGATTGAATAGAAGAAAACATATAAAAGATGAGTGATTAGAGAGAGGGAAACAAAGTTGATATGTCTGGTTTCTTTAAGAAAACTTAATATGTTAAATATAAATACTTGTTATGTTATATATAAATATTTACGCTTATCTTTTGCATTTTGTCAGTTGTAAATTTTGTGGTGACCTTCTAGTAAGTGGTCCCATTAAGATAGTTAGAATTCAGGAAATTCAATTTAGTGAGTTTGGAGAATTTTTAGGGGACTAGAGATAGAAAAATAGTATTATTATTCTATTTTTAATGGTACATTAATTAGTTAAATTTAATATTTTGTACAATCTACTCTTATCAGGTTAACATATTCAATGAGAGAATATGTCCAAAATTTGTCCTTATTTACAAGGACAAATGTCCTTGATTAAAATTTTGAATATAATTCTTTATTTTTGTTAACAATTGATGATATCCAAAATATTAAGAAATTGTATACCCGAAAAACAAATAATACTACTTAAATAAAATTTCATGACAAATAATAAATTAAGTCCTTTTAAAGCGTCAAACCCATTTAACCAGCATATCAAAATTTTACGAATCAGATGGGTCATGGTTTTTTTTTTTTTTTTAAAGTTTTTTAGATTTAAAAGAGCATCCGCCTCAAAAGAAAAAAAATAAAAATAAAACAGTTCAAAAGATAAAAAAAATATATTTTTTGAATAAAAGTGGTATATAACACTGATTTCATATTGAAATCACAACGGTATCTGACTTGGTACCAAAAATAGATAATCAAACACGATTAACATCTGTTCTTACAACCCAAAATATTAAAGAAAATAAAAGAAATGCCACTGACAAGTATATGACAGAATTATGCATAAAATACCCTACAAAAGCTCTAATCATACTATATAAGCAATTTCATCCAAGTTGAACATATAAAAATATTAACAGAGCTATTTTAGTTTTACGCAAACAGTTCATATATTTTACATTTTATTTCTATTTTATATGCATTGTGTGAAATCAAACTAGTTATGATAATATCATATCAAGTTTAAGTGCACATGGGTAGAAAATGGCACAGCCGTTTAGGCTTTATACAAATCAAGTTTATATTTTTTGTGCAAACCCGTTGATTCCGGGTAAGTTAACAATTGCACAGCCGTTTAGGCTTTATACAAATAAGACAAGAGAGAGCAGAAAAGCCCCTAAAGCGATGCTTTTCAGTCAGGTCAAGAAGGTACAGATAAGGCCTGGTACCCTCTTTTTACGGGTCATGTCGGGCCCCCTTCAAATGTTGGCCTTCTCTCCTCTGCTCCTTTCAAATTCTACTCAAAATCTTGGTTTCAGAGCACAAGAATCCTAGGTGAGGTGATATCACAATTAATTCACAACCAACTTATTTTTGGCACCATCTCAACCATGCAACTTAATTACACACTTAGACAACTTCCATCGATACCAACAAAATTATCTATCTTCATCTTTGTATTAACCATCAAACAATGTCTTCCTTATTTCATATCTCACTATCTCAGACCACCTTATTCTCGATTTTTATCAGTCATGTCATGTCTCTCTCTTTGTCTCTATCATAATTTTTTAATCTTTTAGGGAGAGCTGGATTCGATGCCTTGGAGGAAAGAATAGGTTGCAGTATTGAGTTTTTTTTTATTTAGTGAGTTCTTAGTTTTGAGAGGTTGAACAATGATGTTGTAAATAAATTTATTTATTGTAAACTTGGTAGCCACTATCAAGCAATTTCAAAAAAAAAAAAAAAAAAAAACAATGTCTTGCTTTTTAGACCATCTTTCTTGAGCTTCGTTGGAGCAAATACTTAAGTTTCTCATATAATGCTGTAATGGTGTGGCAAAGATCTCTTTGTTTGAAAATCGTTTGTAGATATTAAATAGTTGAATGTTTTGATCTCCAACTTTTATTCAAAATAAACTATATATATTTGTGTAGAACTAGGGTGCTCTTAAGTTCCAACAAGTCTCTTGGTGAACTCAAGTTTAAAATCCGTCAAATCGATTTCAAATGACAAATCCGAACCGTTGAAACCCGTCTATCTTACGAGTAATCCGTCTACATATGAAAATTTTAAACATTCGAATTAATTTAATATAAAATCAAGCGGTCAAAAACATTCAAAAATGAATGCATTAAAATTAATTTATTAACCTTCTAATTTTGACCGATTGACTTTATATTGCAGTCTAAAACAGATTAAAACTGCAGTCTAAATTTTTGTTTTTGTTTTTAAAAAAAAAGATGGATCGTGGGTATTGCCTTAGATCCATAAAATGTGAATTGTGATCCGTGCTAACGATCTTACTATATTGGTTGAAAACGAGGTACTCTATTTGTTTCGTACATCTGTTTTTTATAATTACTATGAATAAAAAATTCCCTGGGACTCAAATATCATAATGCATCAATGAATGAGCCAGGAAAAGGCCCATAGATGTACTTGAGACTACTAATAGAGCTACTTGAGAGTAGGGGTGCTTAATGAGCGAGCATGAGCGAGTTAGGGTATGCTCATGCTCGCTCTTTAAGTAAATGAGCGAGTTATTAATGAACGAGTTTAAATGAGTGGATAAATGAGCGAGTTATGAGCGACTAACGAGTTATGACTTATGACTCATAACAAAATTATACAGTGTGCTCACGCATAATAAAATTTGTTAGAAGTTATCATAACATAATTCATTTAAATGAGCGAGTTGTTATAACTATTACTTGTTTTGGACTTTAGGCGGAGGTTTTGGTTCTGCCGATTTACAAAAAAAAATGAATATGAAACTATGAATATTAGTATATTACACATGATTAAATGTTATATTGTGCTCACTATATTACACATGATTAAATATGAAACTATGTTCACTGTCTATCAATCTTAATGATGCAAGGTTGATGTTACACATAATTACTTAAGATTAAATGTGGCAGGAATTAGATGTGACAAATTCTTAATGAGCGAGTTGGGTCATGCTCATGCTCGCTCATTAAGTAAATGAGCGAGTTTAAATGAGCAGATAAATGAGCGAATTTAGACGGACTTTTAATGAACGAGTTATGAGTAGCTCATGAGTTATGAGCGATTTACTCACCTCTACTTGAGACTACTAATAGAGCTACTTGAGACTACTACGAATTGGCCCAATTTTCAAAAGCAAAGGTTACATAGCAAAATAAAAACAAAAAAAAATGCACAGTATTATATTTATAATGATTAATTCAAGTCAACGGATAAATTTTCGGTCCACATTACAAAATGAGAGCTGCTGAATTGGACACCAGTGAGGAAAAATAAATTCGGTCTGAATGATATATTTTGAAACGAATGGCATAATTTATGTGAATTCAGATGTCCGATGAACTAATTAAAATCGCACAAATTTCCATCTAGTTTTACACTTGTTTTATCGGATAGTGTCTATAGAATTTACACTTGTTTTAATGAAATTCTATGATTCTAATGGTAAAATATCAGTTTCTACAAATTTAAAATAAAAAGCTCAAATTTGTTATAGATTATTTTTTTTTTCTATACAACTTAGAGAGTTACCGAATCATCTAAAATTTAGTCCATTCCATTTAAAAAAAGATGGACTCAGATCCTCATTTTTCATCAAAAAAAAAAAAAAATTGTCCAGAGAGAGTATAGAGTGGGGAAATTTTTTTTTGCTACCAATTTAATTAGACTAGGACTTTGTTAAAGATGACAACTTCAAAGCGGTTACTTTGAAGACGGAGGTAAATGGACCAAATACAATTACTTTGAAGCCGTTTCTAGAGAAGATCAATAGTATTTAATGGTGAGAATAATGTAATTATATGGTAAAAATAGGAGGAAAGAAAAACAAGTTGAGGATTGAGAAAAAACATATATAAAAAAAAAAAAACAAGATGATGGGATTCAACAAAACAAGAAAAACAAGGGCTTCTTTCAAAAAAAGAAAAAAAAAAAACAAGGGCATTTCATATACAATTTTTTTTCGTACTTTCATTTTTAGAATCAAACCGTAAATGAGGAAGGCTACAATAGTAAATTTCAAGGTTCTACATAGTGCACTATATATATCGGTACTATAGCATTTTTTAACCATAAAAGCTACAGTGTTATCGGTACTATATAGGCATAACATTGGTTTTTTAGCCATTCCGTTATGACGCGGTAAACGCTATTTAAATTTTGATAAATTTAAAATTAAACAAAAGTTTATTTTATTTTGGTTGAACTTGATAATAGTGAACTTAGACTCTAACAAACAGAGTACTTTTGAAATAGCAAGTTAGAAAGGGTAAATAATATATATTCCAAATTTTGAAGAAGACAATCCCCACAGATCAATCTTCCTAATTCACATTTTTCCATATTAAACATGTTTTTTAATTAAAGAATACATTGACAAATTTGTATGCTCTTATAAACATCAATACAAATTTAATAAATTTAAGACCGAAATATATATAAACTTAATTTGATGTGCTGTTATATGCCATCACACAAATAATACAAATGTTATCTATTGACACAAATGATGTAATCATTCAGCTAGCACCCTTCTGACGCTTGAGATTTCGACATTAGTTCGAACTCGCATCTTCGATCGAGTTAATATACGCAAGGAACCTCTGCACCGCACGGTTGTATGCGCATGGCCGTTCGAGATGTAATAGATGACCAGCATTGCTTATTCCATAAATGAAACAATTCTCCCCCAATTGCCTGATGAGATGCATATTCAAATTGTTTTAGAGAACTTCTCAAATACAATATTTTAGCTACATTTTCAATTTGTAATTGTTCTCCAAAACAATGTCATAGTGGTAATTAAAATGAGTATAATAGATAAAGATGCATGCATACTCTTTCATCTTCTTGGCAAGATCTATGTCAAAAATTTGGTCTTTCTCACCCCATAGCAGCAATATTTTCTGAAAATGAGACAATTAAAATTAGTTATTATCACTAAAGATATCAATACCTACCAAGGTTCTAAATAGCGATTATAACGTCATAGCTTTTAAGATCCAAATAAGCTATAACGCAACTATAACTAGCTATTTAGAATTATTATAAAAAAAAAGCGGTTAATAGCATTATAGCTTTTGAGATCTAAAAAAGATATTTAGAACCCTAAGCCCTCATGACAGTTAATCCCATGCTAGCTCCTTCGTGGATCATTAGTCTCCTAACAAGACCTCTCTACTTACACACCCACTATATTCCTGCTTTATTTCTGTTTTGTATGTCATCTATATCAGACATCTGTTTTGTATGTTTTTCTGTAGCTCTCTAGTTGATTAACAATTAGTCAAACTTTAGCTATCTAGCTGTTATTCTTGATAAGTATAGCCAAGATACATATTTCTGTATGAACAATCCTAGTTTCTAATGAAACAGGTGGTTTTAATACCACTTTTATCAAAAAAAAAAAAAAATGAATTTCAAGATGTCATTTTTTGCTGATAAAAAATAAATAGTTTAAATAAAAAAAAACTCTCTTTTCAAAAATGAAGAAATTAATTTTGTTTTTTTGGTAGTTACTCCATGTTTGAATTATATATAATTGCAATTAAAATACCTGTTTGAAAACAGGGATATTGGCATCTGTGTTGCTGATGACTAATCCCTCCAGGAGCTCCTTTCTCTCCTTCCTACTTGTGTACATTGACTGCCAAATTATAAACAAACAACCTTATTTTAATATTTTCTCTGATCAATAACAAAAATTTACCACAACTTCTTATAGTCTCACCTCAAGGAAGTCCTTGTACAATCTCTCAGGGAACCACAACTTCTTGTGCATGGATATAGAGAGGAGAGCTTTAAGCCGGGACACGGTCTCTGGCATGAGGAGCTCGTTTGATGACGAGGCACCCAACCTCTTCAAGCTAGCCTCATTGATTGAGTCGGTCATAGTAATGACAGATCCTGATATAACAAGAGACCGTATCAAGTCGGGGTACTCCTCTGCCAGTTTAAATGCAACCATGCCACCATAACTAAACCCGACAGCATCACATCGCTCAACTCCCAGCTTCGCCAGTCCCCTGGCGATGCAACTGGCCTGATAATCGGGTGATCGGTCAAGACTTGTTGATGTCGACTTTCCAAAGAATAATAAGTCTGGGATGTAAATCGCGTAATTTGTAAGTAGCACACCAAATTGGAATTGCCATGTGATGATGCCTTCGGACGCAAAACCGTGAATCAAGACTACTGGCGGCTTCGGCTTTCTGGCCTTTTTGTGCTTTGCATCGGGTGGTTTGGATTGGATGGTTTCTTTTGGTGCCCAAAAGTTCATGTACGTGCCAGGTTCGATCTCGATCAGCTGCTCTCGAAGACCTGCCCTTTTCACAAGCCAGTGTAGTAACGGCTTTTGTGCATCAACCAAGTTCACCATATTTTTCCTCTTTTAATTGGATTCAAAGCTTTCTTACTTCCTTTTTTCCCTTGAGGAATTATCAGGAGTGTATAGTAGCAATGAGATTACACCATGCATGAATTAGGGGCTATTAATAAGAGATCGAGACAATAGGTGAGGTCAACATCAATCGATCATATGCTGATTAAGTTACGTGAAGATTACTTATTTTCTTGGCTGATGTGGAGCTTTATGATTGGAGGATGAGTGATGGGGCCCTTTTGTCAGTTGCAACCATGCATCTAAACCAACAACTTATATATATTAACAGATGGTGTTAGATTACCTTCCTCCTCTTATATATAAGGGCCCCACAACTGCCCAAGGAATATATATAAGAGGAGGAAGGTAATCTAACACCATCTGTTAATATGTATAAGTTGTTGGTTTAGATGGTTGCAACAACTCCAATATTTTTGTATGATATTTATGTTTCCTGTGATTCTATAACTAAAACAAATTTGGTAAATGGTACATGTCATACTGTAATATATATGTTAATCTTTTTGTTAATTCAGCACAGTTTGTAATTTTAAAGATTATTTTTCATTAAATATTGAAACTAAAATTATGGCACGTAATTATTTACCAGAAATTACATATAATTAGCGTGATGCTCTGGTTTTTGTTCTAGATACACTCTTTCAGTCGTAATCAGACATGAATAACGAAATTTGAAGTCAAATAAATAATTATTGAGTGCAAGAATAAAGTGTTTTGTCAACCTACCCATCAATTATTTTAATTTATCATATTATATATAGAGTCAGAGAGAGCAATAAGGTTAGTTATTTGGTTGGTATGTTGCTGACTTGCTGTGCTCTAGAAAGCGAACACAAAAAAAGAAAAGAAAAGAAATATATAATAGCAATATTACAAGCTTTCCAAAATATGGTTACATTTCAACTCAACTTAATCTGACATAGTCCCAGGAATTTTTTTTTTTTTTTTGAATTTTGAATACTATTTCAGTGCCAGGCCTTTAGTTGGGCTTTCCCACATTTAAAAAAAAATTGAATTAGGCTTTTATGAGCTTTCGATGCCTGATATCAGATTTCCAAAAAAAATATTGTTCCAGATTCCATAAAACAGGTGTGCTTTTCATATCTCAGAAAATCCCAGTTTTACCATAACTTCCTAGGGGTGTCAATGGTACCTTTTTAGCCATTTGCCCGACCCGTATCGTATTCAATAAGGCGGGTATGGGTAAGGTCTTTTTTTTGTTAGCTTATTGGGCATGGGTATGGGTAAGAATTTTTTTTCGTTAAATAAATGAGTAAGAGTATGGGTAATGACTATTCCAT
This sequence comes from Carex pumila, assembly GCA_033356055.1. Taxonomy (NCBI): domain Eukaryota; kingdom Viridiplantae; phylum Streptophyta; class Magnoliopsida; order Poales; family Cyperaceae; genus Carex; species Carex pumila. Next base: position 478,311 of record JARJHM010000127.1, on the reverse strand, counting down.
ACCCGTTACCCTATAAGGTAATTATAAAATCAAAATATATATTCAATTTAATTTTCAACCCACTTAAATGTATATTTAATTCAATTTCTAACCCACTTAAATGTATATTCGTATTTTTGAATTTTTTTCTTTATAAAAAATAATTTAGTTGGAATTGATTGCACATTTATTTTATTTTTTATTAGAAATGCAATCATATATGTGTTAAAATGAATGAGTTTTTGATGTTTAATTTGTAAAATATAATAAAACTAATTATTATACTAATATTATCCGTTATTCACCCACTACCGTTTTGTTACCCGATAATATTAACGGGTAAGGGTAGGGTAGGATAAGATTAATTTTTAATGGGTATAAGTAGGGTATGGATAAGATCAATTTTAATGGATATGTGTATGAAAATGTCTCCACCCGATCTGTACCATATCCATTGACACCCCTATAACTTCCCTTAATAAAAATATAAGAGTCTTAAGCTGAAAAGCGAAGTCACAAAAGAGCTAGAACAATAATCATATTGTTTCTTCGTGGAAACATGAAGACATTCAACTTACAGAAATCATGCTAAAAATATCACCAGGTATCATTGATACTTATAAAGGGCATGAACAGTTTTCTTCCTGGGCGGGGGCAGCTTCCTACTGTTACATTTTTAGTGAATTAGCCTGGTAGCAATATATCGACTTTGGCTTAATCCAAGGGAAGACATCTGTGGAGACTGAGAGACTTCCATACACTTTATTGATAAATACAGTGCGCTTACCGATGTTGTTTAAGAGAATCAGGTGAGATAGCTGCCTTCTCCTCACCATCGACACCTTCTTCAGTGACAACCTTAAATACCAGTAAAAAGGAGGAGTCAATAATCCTGTCTTTACCACATGTTCGACTGAGCAATAGCACCTCCCCATCTGATTCCACCATAGATGCTGCATCCCACAAGAGCGGTGCCATACCCAAAATTGATGCAAGCAATCACTAGAGACTCAATCCACAAATCAACCTGACAAGGAGGATTTGCTTCATCCACTTTAAATAGTGACAGACAAGGTTTCAATCCGCTTCCAGTTATTGCAAGAGAGAAGACATGGGTGTAACTTTGAAAGTAAGCATGTGCCATGTCGACAACAGTATGAGGGTTGAGGTTGGCAACAAATTTCCACTTGTTTAACTCAGGAACCGCATACGCTGATACGCCACTTGTCTTCCGGTGATAACCACAAGTGTTGATGTAGTAGAGGAAGCAAAGCATATGGACTGTGGCGTGTACATAGAGCACAGCTGGGACAAGGAAGGCTGGATACTCCATCACAGCACCGGTGAATGGATTCGAAAGCCGGGTTGGGGTGTCACCAATATCAATCTCAGTTAGGAGAAATCGCTCAGTTCAAATGTCAGTTTCATATTTTTTTTTCCCTCTATTTTTAAAGTTTAAAAAATTGATATGAACTGATCACATAATTTCTATATTAAAATATACTTAGAGATCAAATTTTATATTGTTTTTGAAACATCTTTTTTTACTATTTTTGTAAATTGGTATAAAATCACTCTTTCAGGACCCTTCAAAAATAGTGATTTTATACCTATCTAAAAAATATTAAATAATTTAAAAAAATATATAAAATTTGATATCCAAGCACATATTGATATGAATTTTATGTTGATTGGTTCGATAAACTGTTTGAATTTAAAAATAAAAATAAAAATAAATGATACAATAAAACATAAAAGACATGAGATAATTGAGCCACCTCTATTAACATAATTTGAATCACAATATAAACACTTTATTTATTTTGCAAGATATGAAATTAAATATCATTACATAATATATTATGTGAAATAAATTTATGAGAAGGGTTCCACTATCTCATGCATTTTATTTCATCATACCTCATGTTTTATATCTTCGTTTTCAAAGTTCAAATTACGGACCAGAACCACTCAACATGATATCTATACTAAAATATGTTTGAAACAAAATTTTTTACTATTTTTCAAGATAGATACAAAATCATTGTTTCTAAAAAATGTTGAGCAGTTCAAATCGGCAATTTGGACTTAAAAAATGAAAATATAAAATATAAGATATGATGAGGTATGAAAGACACGAGGTATTGGAACCCTCCTCTAAATTTGTATAGTGTACTTCATATAATTATTGAAATAATATTATAATCACAATATAATTTCATTAATGCTAATTATTATGCCAATGATATTTAGTGTAACACTTTTTTAATATTATTATTTTTACTTCAAATATAAAAAATACAAAGTATTATTACATATAATTTATGGAAATTGAAATTCTTCGTAAAGTTGTAGTAATCTAGTTGGTTTGTGTTTTCGGCTTCCATAGGAGTCCAAGATTCAATTCACAACCAAAATATAATTTTATTGTTCTTACTAAAAATTAAATAAATTCACCATAAAATTTAGAAACAATTAAGAATCAGACTCAAACCACCCTTTCACTACATTATGCATGAATATATGTAAATATTAAATAGAACGGTTAAATAATCCAGCAGAAAAAATTCAAAATTAAAAAAAACTAAGCCTGTTAAATTATACACTGAGTCTCGCTCTGTAACTTGCTAAATAATCAAGCTGGCTGGATATTTTTTAAAATAGGCTAGAAATTAAAGAGGGTATGCTTTTATTTTGCTTAATATGTTACGAACAAATAATTTCGACAACTAGTTATCCCAATTTTATCGGATTAAGAAAATTAAGAAAACCTCGCCTAATTGAAGTCTATATATCAGTGTTATAAATAATCGAAAATATGCGGGTATGCGGTTATCGGATAGACAGAGTAATGTTAAGTGATTAATCGAAAATAATTAGAAATAATCGGTTATAATTGAAAATAATCGATCAATTAATCGAGAAAATTTGTGACGATATTTTTTAAATAGGCTATAAAAGAGGGTATGCTTTTATTTTGCACAATATGTTATGAATAAATAATTTCGGCAACTAGGTATGGATTAAGAAAATTAAGAAAACCTCGCCTAATTGAAATCTAATCAGTGTTGTAAATAACGATATGCGGTTATCGGACCGACATAGTCCCGTCAAACAATTAATCAAAAATAATAAAAAATAATCAATCTATTAATTAAAAAAATCTATAATAATTTGATTATCACCAATGATTAATCAGTCTAAACGGATTTTTTTTACAACACAGTCTAATATGAACACTAGTGTCTCAGCCCAAAATAAAGTTAAAATTAGATTTTGGGCCCTTGATAGGCTTTAATAAAGAATATCTGCAATTATAATAAAGCACTAAGAAATATAGATATAATCCCTCACTCTTAATTGTTGCCTCTCTTGACATTTTCTGTTATAATAATAATAATAATAAGAATAATAATAATAATAATAATAATTATTATTATTATAATGATGATGATGATAGTTTTACCTTGAGCATGCACAAGAGAAATTGATGTTTTGATATGACTTTTCTTTCAATTGCCCCCGACGCCAGGATGCTCCAAACCTCTCTCTCATCACCAACTTGTATCAAAAGTTAAAACTGTGCAGAAGCCTCTCTCTCTTTCTCATCTCTCACTCAATATCAATAGTATGAAAGTTGCATGTGCAGATTCGGGTATAAAAGAGATATCAAATTGAACAAAAATTGAACAGTTCGGATCGGTTGTCTAAAAATCAAAACCAACAATTTATAGTCCAATGTATAAAAGAGATTATATATTGCAATGCATCATAGTCCAACTCTCTCTCTATATATAAAATAATAAATTTTGATGTAAATTTAATCTATCGTTCATCAAATATATAATTTAAATTTGAAAATTTCAAATTTAATAATATTTTATAAATATCCAATTATATTCATATTGCATATAAACTGATTCAAAATTGATCTATTAGACAAACAATAGTATATAATTTTTTTTTAATATTAACTTTTAGAAGACATTGTCATAATTACATATCAAGTTAAATAATATAATCCCAACTTATTCTTTATATATTCTCATTGGAGATGGGATGTGTTACATTGCAATGTATAGATTTTTTGTACATTAGACTATAAATTACATGATTCAAAATTCAAATAACTGATTCAAATCGTTCATCTTGTTGTTCATATTAATGTGTTTGGAGACCAAATTTTACATTTTTTTTAGAATTTTTTTACTATTTTTTTAGATTTATTGAAAATCGTTGTTTTTTTATGGTCCAGATTTGTCTGAAAACAGCGATTTTCAATAAATCTAAAAAAATAGTAAAAAACTTCCAAAAAATATAAAATTTGGTCTTCAAACACATATTAATATGACAACAAGATGAACAGTTTGAATGAATTATTTGAATTTTAAATCACGTAATTTATAGTACAATATACAAAGAAAGTTATATATTGCAATGTACTGTAGTGCATCTCTTCTCATTGTGGACAAATAGAGTAAAAACATGCAACACGTGCTAAAGCATGTCATTGAGACCTTTGTGCTTCAAAAGTTGAAATCTGAAACTAGCCTAAAAGATGGTCCCATTTTTGAACTGGACCATATAGCAGATCATAACTTCTGGTGCATCATAAGTAATAGCCTTTATTAGAGTGGAAAAAAAATATGTCGTCCTATACTGTGTTGTGACTAATATACTGTGATTTTAGTCTTATACTGTGCCGTGACTAAAATGTCAAGAGATGATTATGGCACGCTGATATGAATTATTACAACACAAGTAATAAATTCTAGTTGATACTCAATTCGGTTGCAAGTGTACAACCTTGTCAAGTAGTACTTAGGGATCGTCTCCACAGGGACAAGTTGGAATATTAACTCTAACCTAACAATTTAATTTAGTAAAAGAAAGTAAAAAGGTTTTGTGTTTGTTCAAGTAGTTTGGTTGCTATTAAACTAAATTAAACTAAAGTCTTAAAGCAAAATCTGAGTTTTTAACAAGTATGAGAAATTAGGGTTTCTTAGGGTTCCTATCCACTAGTGTTACAACTAATTGATTTGTTAAATTTGTTCTTTTAATTATGAAGGCATAGTTTGATATTGTAGGTACAAAGGGATACCTCTATATTAATACCATCTTTAAATTAGAATAAACGTCACCATCTCGGTACTTGGCTACCCTAATCTAAAGTCATTAAGTTCTTACTGTCCCAATAAATCTAGAAAACTATATTTCACCTCTCAGTATTTGACACAATTTTCTAAACTATTAGGTGAAGCCCGTATAAGACAAGCATCACCTCTCGGTACTTAGCCTATCAAATACTCTATTCCTTATGGTCTGGACCTAATATTCAATTTCTCAATTGCAAATACCAAATCATAGGATTTCATGTGATTTCAATTAAGTCCTCACAATCAATTAAAATAAAGAATAGATCATAACAAAGAACAAGAGCATATAAAATAAAACCAACTAAATCATAACAAAAGTTTCAAGTACAGCCCTAATCAACCCTAGAAAAGCCCTTAGCCAGTCATGGCTAAGATACAAATCAAATCAAATGAATAAAAGAGTTCCAAAGGAAAAAAATAAAATAATAAAACAGGTTGATCAATGATCACTTCTTCCTTCTTCTCTCTTCTAGCTTTTCCTTGCTCTTCCTTGTTTAAACCCTCGAAATTATGCCTAAAAAAACATTCTCTATATGTTCTACAGGTCCCTATTTATACCTAACTAAAAAACCTAGAAATAACTAACCAAAAATAGCAAATTCGGGCTCTGAACCGACTTAATTGCGGGCCGCAACCAACCCATTACGGGCCGCAATGCATGGTGGAAGTTAACAGACTGTGCAGAACACAAACTGAAGAGTCATTGCGGGCTGCAATAAAGGTCCTTTCGGGCCGCAATAAAGATCCTTCGGGCCGCAATAAAGGTCCTGCGAGCCGCAATAAAGGTGCAGAAATGCTCTGACTTGCTTGGTTGCGGACCGCAATGGATCCATTCTGGGCCACAATGAATGTTGGCAGAAGCTCCAATCTTCTTGCTAACTCACCCGTTTTGCTTCGTTAAGCTCCAATCACTTGATTACCTGTAAAACAAACATAACTAGGGCAGTAACTTGAACTTTTGGACATTTCTAACCTAATTAAACCTAATTTAATCAAAACTTGGCTTAATTTACATAACAAACCCTGGGTTTCAATAGATACAATTCCAGCTTATCACACGCGAATGGTCACACCACATGAGTCACGTCGTGTCTAAACATGCCGTAACCAAACTTGACTCATGTGACCATTAAATCATAATTTAGGTTAGTTTATTAAAGATTTACCATTTGATCAAGATATAATAGTACTAATTACGGGTGATCACATGACTACGTGCCGTGTCATGTCAAATTTTCTAAAAATAGTCACGGCACGTAAACAACACACGTGCCATACAATTCCATATTGTAACCGTACTGTTCCGTGATGGAGCAGACTATGTGGTGCCATTTTTTCCACTCTAGCCTTCATTATATTTTATCTATCACCCATGCACCAGTGTTAGCTAGCTAGCTAGAGATAAGGTGCTTTGTCAATAGTGATATTAATTATATATAGAGCTTCAATAAAAGGGATATGGAAAAGAGAGATTGCATGCGCCTCCATAAAAAACGGCGTAGGCATGGACATGTGGTTGATAGAACCATTTGTGATCGGTTATATAACGATCGTTTATCTTACCTTTTTCAAACAGTCGATCTAAAGGCTCAATGATCGCCATGCATGCATGCATGCTTTTGAATCCCTAATTTGTTGAACTTTCCTTTAATTGACGATTCAATTATTCAATTTGATACTCATTTGCATGAATATATTTTGATTTGATATTTCAATGCATGCATGTGCTTAATTATCTGTTATTTTCAATTTATTTTGTCATGTAGAAAGGTGACTAAAATTCTGCATATGACAACGGATCAGCCAATGATAGAAGCAAGCATATATACGGCCATTTTTATTAATAACCCAAAAAAAAATGTTTTTTTTATCAAAATAATCACAAAATCTGAGTTTTTTCAAATATATCCAAACCGCCAGGGTTGCTGGCGGTCCACTTCTATAGCGGACCGCCAGGATCCCTGGCGGTCTACTATTTTTTTTTTTTTAAATCTGATTTTTTATGCAGACCAGACCGCTGGTATCCCTGGCGGTCCATTAGCTGTCTTACACGCTTTCTCTCTCCAGCACGCACTGTATTCATTTGTTAAACCACAGAGAAGAAAGAGAGAGTGATTTTTGCGATTTTGAAGCGATTTTAGACGATTTAGAGGCGATTGCTACAGGTATTTTATTTTTTATTTAATTATTTTCTATTTAATTTTTAATTAATAATTATTATACCCGCAGTCTGTAAATACTATAAATTAGTCTTCAATTAATATTATAATTAACTTTTAAATTGAAACAAAGAATGAATCTATTATACTGTAATTCTTATGAAATTTTTTTTAAATGTAGTTTGTAAAGGAAAAAATACTGGTTGCACTATACGTGGGCGGTAAGCTAACTAAGGGTGTAGATGGCGTGTATTACTCGAAAGATGCCTCATTCGGCTTGCAGGTTAATGAAAGAACCACATTTATTGAACTTAAGCAACTAGTATACGAAAAGACTGGTGTAAACCCCAACCGGTATGACTTAGATTTGGCTACCCGAATTGACATACAGCTGACTGGGGGGGGGTAGACCTTACTTTGTGAGTTTTCCTATAACAGATGAGGAGTTGTGTAAGGCCGTGTACCAACAATTTGAGTCTAGGGGAGTCGCGATGATAGAGTTATATTCCATGAGGGTTCCCCAAGCTGGGGCTAGACCTTTTAGTGCGGCTGGGGCTGGACCTTCTAGGGCTTTCCCTACTGGACCTTCAGGTTATGACAATTCGGCTTATGACAGCCAGGGGTACCACCACTCCCCTCATGACAGCCAGGGGTACCACCATTCCCCTCATGACAACCAGGGGTACCACAATCCCTGTTATGACAACCCGGGGTACCATAACTCTCGTGAGTTTACTGAAGTTGTACCCCCACCACCACCACCCAGACAAGCACCCATAATCCCTACATTTCCAGCTATACCAGAGTCAGTACTGATACAGTTATCCGTTAATCGAAATGATACTAATATTGATGTTGATGCTATTGATGTCATACCGGAAAGAGAAATGGAAACTGGAGATGAATACCAAGGAATTTGGGAATCTGATGACTTATTAGATGGTGACGCAAATGTACCAGGTTTGTCCAGGGAAGAAAAATTCCCAATCAGGGGTCGGGGGAATAGGCATCCTGTCGCCACATTCAACAATACCACAGCTTTTGAAGAGGCTGACATTAGTTTCTTTGGTCCTCCTGTTTTATACAATCGTGAACTTGCCCCAGGGCAAGTCTATACCAACATAGATGAACTTGTAAAGAAAATCCATGAGACTCATGTTCACTGCAACTGGGAATGTATATTAGAAAGAAGGGAATAAAAAAGATTGGTTGTGATATGCAAAAATGCCCCTCGTTGCGAGTTTCGCCTTTATGCAACCCCTGTGGGTTCGGGGGAAGCATGGATAATTAAAAAGTGTGAACCACCTCATACATGCAAGTCTGCGTCCACAAGGACAGATCATTCAAATCTAACAGCATCACTAATTGCCGATGCAATTGAGACAGACATTAAGTTGGACCCATCGATGAGCATTAAGGCGGTGGCTATAGCCGTCAGACACAAATACATACATGTAATCCCAAAATATAACAGGTTGTGGAGAGGTAGTGAACTTGCGATTTGCAGAATATTCGGTAGTTGGAAGGATTCATACGACTATCTGGCACCATTGCTCCAGGCTATGGCAAGTACAAATCCCGGCACTATATTTCAGCAGTGGCATGGCCCCATTTATGACAAGAATGAAGTACAAATAGAAGGAGTTCAACAATTCAAGGGCATAGCATGGGTTTTTGGTTCTTGTATCCAAGTTGTGTCATTCATCAGACCCGTTATCAGCATTGATGCATGCTTCATGTCTGGCCGTTACGAGGGGATGCTACTGATAGCATGTGCATATGATGCTGAGAACCAGTTGTTGCCTTTGGCATTTGCAATTGTTCAGAAAGATGATGGTGAGAACTGGGGATTCTTTATGCAGTTTTTAAGAAGACGGGTAGTTGGGCCAACAAAGTTTTTCTCTGTAATATCAGACCAGCACAAAGGAATAAAATATGTTTTTGATCGTGAAGAATACGGTTGGTCAACACACACTGGCGAGTGTGTGCATAGGTTGTGTATGCAACACGTTGCGGAGAACCTTAGCAAGGCAACCGGACACGATACATGGGTCCTAGAAACATTCAGACGTAATTACAAAAAAAAGAAGCCGAGAAGGGTGGAAGAGATGAGTAGAGAATTTGCAAAGGTATGTGTTTGTTAATTGTTTACATGTCTTATTATACTTTGTGGACATATTTTTATTTTAATTATTTACTTATATTATTTTATTTCCTTATTTATATGTAGTATATGCCGAAAGCAAATCTCTACTTAATGAAGGTGGGCAAAAATAATCCCAGAGATGTCCAAGAGCCATCAGCATACGAGAAAATATATCAAGCACGTGATGGAGGTTACCGTTGGGGAATTATGACCACCAACGGTTCTGAATCGCTGAATGCAGTCTTCAAGGAGAGCCGGACGTTGCCTGTGGCTGCAGTTGTAGAAGACACTTTCTACAAGTTAAATACCTGGTTTCAGGAACGGCGTGTTAAGGCCGCAGCATTAATAAGGATGAACTAGTCATTTTCAACAAGGGTGGGGTGCAACCATGACCGTAATTCCGATGGGTAATGATGGTACAAAATTCGAAGTGCACAATCCAAATGAGTACGTTCCTTCCAGCCGTAGACCAGATGGCACTATGGAGTTTGTGAAGAGGGCTTTCAAGTACGTAGTGCAATTCCGAGAGGCAAGAGAGGTGACCTGTACATGCCAAGGACCCCAACTAACACACATACCTTGTAGTCACGTCATGGCGGTATGCCGAGTGAGAAACTTCTGCGAGGATCACTGTCGCTGACATGTATCCTACCGATTACCTTGCTTCTACTTAGGGTGGATCTTTCCATTCTTATCCCAACCAGCATGAGTGGCATGCGTATGTCGGTGATAGAATACTCCCTTCAGAATGATGGATAAGGAAGGGGAGGAGGAGACACAAACGTACTATAATGACCATGGACGAGATGGGTGGTAGGAGGCCATCGGGAAATCAGGCTCGCCGTTCCGTTTCTGACAGGCGCAGGGCAGGTATGTAGCATTTTTCGGAATTAATTTATGATTTTATTATATTAATAACTGAATTCTATTGTCATTTTCAGATGCCATAAACGAACACAATGAAAGAGAAAATGCGAGAGTTGTTGCTGAAGCAACTGGTAGAACACAAGCACCTCTTGCGACCCAATCATCTAGTAGCCAAGGGTCTACAAGTACTGCCACACCAGCAGCTGGCACCAGAAAATCTTCTCGTCTATTGGGTTTATTCCGACGTCGTGAAAGATGAACTTATTATTTTGCTTGGGTGAACTTATTCTGTTTGGTTTGAACTAAGTTATGAATATTGGTGAACTTCAGTTGTATCATTGAACTTTAATTGTATTCGTGAACTTTACTTGTCATACTACTTTAAAACTACAGTTATGTTAAACTCAGGATTTTGGGTTATTTTAATAAAAATATTTTTTTTTGGGTTATTAATAAAAATGGCCGATATGTATGTATTTATATATGTATATATTATACATATATTATAAAAACCGAAAAAAGACCAACATAAAGGCCAAGTCCTTAATTTTTTGACAAATATCCCAAATACCCTAAACAAAAAAAAACTAAAACTTCACAAATGAAAATATTAAGAAAAAAAAATCAGATTTCTAAAAAAAAAAAAAAAATTAAATAGCAGACCGCTAGGGATTCTGGCGGTCCGCTATAGACCGCCAGCAACCCTGGCGGTTTGGTTATATTTGAAAAAACTCAGATTTTGTGGTTATTTTGGTAAAAAATATTTTTTTTGGGTTATTAATAAAAATGGCCGGCATATATACCTTGTAGAAAAATCTCATTAATTAATTTATTCATATTGGAATATATATGTTGAATGGACCCATTTATATTAAAAATAAAGAGAAAAAAAGAAATGATGATTTCACTGATGATGAACAAAATAACCAGTTGCCTGTTCTTTGTTAGATATTAAACTTAATTTATTTTTTATGATTAAAAATTGATATTGATTGAGTATAAAAAAATATATGTTAAAATAAAAGAAAAATTGATATTGTTAGAGAACATTAATTGCCTTAACCAATGAGCTATGTGTGTGATTTTTGTAATTTTTATATTTTGTGATATAACTTTTTATTTTAATTAAATATTAATTAAATGAAAGATTAAAGAGTACATTTCAATATGGAGATCATATCTAATGGTTCGGATTGGTCGTTTGAACTTTCAAAATAAAAATACGTCATGAAGTACAAATGCGTTTTACTCCATAGCTTACTGTAGCTCATCTCTCTCTCTCTATATATTATGTAGGGTTTTGTTTTGGTAAACTACAAATATGGCCATTAGCTCTCTCTTATTATTATAGTTTTATTTAAGGATATGTAACTTTCATCTTACCAAATCCTAACAAACCACTGCCTAAATAAGTCAAGGTTTGTGATAATGAGTCTTTTATAGAACAGTGTTAGCTTAATAGATCCAAAACACACCTACAATTTAATTTCTTTGGTTGAGTATTTGCCAAGGCATGTAAGCTACTGACAAGAGAAAAACTTGGCGTAGAGTTTCTCTCAAATAGTATTAAAAATATGCAGATTTTTTCAGAGATATACTGTGATATTACAGTATTAAACTATAATATAATACACATGTACATATATATGACTTGCAACAGGAACCTAATCTACGCTAGCAGTACTTAATTAGTTTAGGCCCCACCAAATGCTTACTGGGCTTAACCCGTTATTATTTCTTTATCTTAATTTTTTCTCCTTTATAATGTCATTATTTTAAATATTGTAATTATATTTTTATATGGGGTAGTTGTAACGTGTATTTAATTAACTTTTATGGTAGATTATTTTCAAAAATATTATTGAAATTAAAATTGTAGATGTTTTTTTTATTTATCTAATGTATCAAATATGAACTAATTCGAAAATTGTTAAGAAATTTGTTAAATAGTTATAATTTTGTAAAGATTGAGTTTTTTTAACAGGCTTTGATGAATTTATGATGTCGTAATGACGGTCCATTTTCCATTATAATTTTCTCAGTATTAATATTTAATACCATTATATATATATACATTGTATAGATACTATTTATAACATTAATTAAGATAGCTTGTGCTGACTTTTGAACTGATTATCTAAGTTGTTACTTCTCAACCATTATCACTAGAAGAACATACTAGTAGGCATGGAAAAAAATTCACAATAATAAATTCCTTAGCAGAAGCACATGCATGCATACAAACTTCAGAGTAACAGAGTTCATTGAGTGAAGGATTGGGTTAAAAGATTTTACAAGTAATTTTGTAGGCCCAACCTAGCTTATACTAGCTAGCTCCTGATATGATTAGTTTAGTTTTATTTGCTAATGATGATCCCCTTGGAAAATTTGTTATCTATAGAAATTATTAAAGCCACTCGTACAGAAACAGAAAGAGTATCTGGTTTACAACAAATTTAGAAAGATCTAGTTTAATGAGTCTGACCCAAATATATGGATCGGACTCAATGGTCTAGATCCATCGATATATATTTTAATTTGGTAGAAAAGAGTTGTCATATTTAATCAACCTGGATTTTTGAATTTTTATCATTAAGACTGATCTATCTAAAATTGAATCTTCACCATTGATGCCGATCCACCTAGAATTGGATTTTCTGTGGCATCTATATTCCAAATATTTTTCATCGACATCTATTTTTCTTTAAAATAAAATATATTGATAGATCTGAATCATTGAGACCGATTTATATATTTAGATCTTTCTAGATTTGTTGAAAATGAAATACTATTTCTGTTTTCATACGTATGAATTTAATAATTTATATAGATAAAAAATTTCCATCCCCTTATCCATTTGATAAATTCAAGAGTAGACACAACCAAGTACTTATTAGAGGAAATAAATCTGCTGTGATTCAAAAATTCCCACAATCTCTGCGATTTCAAATCCCTCCCTTCACATTCTACAATGCACAAATCTCAAGGAACAATTATTTTTTATGTGCAAATCTCTAAACAAATGAACGGACGGATTTGGAATCGCAGGGATTGCAGGGATTCTTAGATCGCAGCAGATTTATTTCCATTATTAGATTCCCTCCCGTGACCGTTGCAATGCCAACAAGAGATTAGTTATTAGCTACTTCTCCTACTACAAATGGGACCCATCTCAAGGACCACTACAAGCTTGCTCTGGACTCAAGTGCCAAAAAAGTTTGCATTTGTATTTTTGTAGGCAGTATATATATATACATATATATATATTGTGTGTGGTCATTAAATTTAATTATATACTGGGACTTATATAATAACTTTTTTCTCTCAATTCATTAATATATATATTTAAGCATCTATAGAATAAGAATAACTAAAATTCTAAAATGGTTGATATAAAAAAGATTAACTGTGTGGTGCTGGTAATGGATCTGTGTCCCATTGGTACACTTGTAAACCCTGATTAAGCAACACCAACAAAATGTGAACAATGATAGAATAAGACAAAGGATTCCTTGCAATCAATTCTTTCTTTGTGTGCTACAAACTTCCAAAATACTTTCCCTATTTAAACACAGCCTACATTCCCTCTCCAATATCATCAAACCTCTCTCTTGGCAACCCCATCCCACACACACACATACACAAACACAAAAGTTTCAAGTTTCAGCATAAAACTAGCACTAGATCATATATACAAAAAGTACAATGAGAAGCCTTAGGCAACACTTTTTTGCTCTTACAATCCTTTTTATTACCCTTACAAGCACCTATGTAGAGAGATGTCATGCTAGAAAGAATACTCACTGGAGAACCAAAGATGAAATTGAATCATCATTTTCCAAAATGAAACATAAAGGAAAAGCTAATGGCACCACACATCATAACCATAGCTCCAAACACCATCCAAGCCCAAAACTAAATCCCCCTCCCCCACCGAGCCCACCATCAGGTCCAAGCCCGTATGCACCGGTACCATCAGCGCCACCGGTGCTGCTCGGTACTACTTTCAATGTGCTAGATTATGGGGCTAAGGGTGATGGTGCCACTGACGATACCAAGGTGGTGGTTCTAAAAGACTGCTAATTCTTTTTTTTTCCCCCTCAAGGGCACTATTTTTGAATTTCAATGTTAAAGCTGGAACACAAACTTTTATGAGGCTTCTTACAATCAAAATGATTGAAACAATCAAGGGTGATGTCCTTTAGTATATATTAGACTTATCCATGATAAATAATTGAATAATTTTGTGAACTATATATATGAATTTGCATCATTAATGTTATGTTATATATGCATCTTAATTTCCAGAAGAGGACCATCACATAGAGAAATAGACAAAAGTTGTAATAGGAAATATAGATTATTTGTAAATGTTATATAGTAATTAGCAAAAGATTACTGTGAAAAATGGGGAAACAAAGTTGACTATCAAGTTGTTTGTTATAGGCATTTCAAGATACATGGGCAGCGGCATGCAAGATAGCGGCATCAACTATGGTGGTCCCCTCCAACTACGAATTCTTAGTTGGGCCCATCTCCTTTGCGGGCCCCGTTTGTCAGCCCAACTTAGTTTTCCAGGCAATTATTTCATTTTTCATGCCAGTATAATTAAAGCCTAATTTCTGAGTTCTATTTTGTATAGAACATTTTTTTTCTTTTCATATTTGACATCTCCTTTTTTTTTCTCTTTTTTTTTCCCATTTCAGCTAGATGGCACAATAGTTGCACCATTAAATCATAAAGGTTTTACATCTGGGCTTCTACAGTGGATAGAATTCACGAAATTAAGAGGAATAACAATCCAAGGACAAGGAATTGTTGAAGGACGTGGCAATTATTGGTGGAATATAAACTCTGATTCTGTTTCTGACGATGAGCCAGTAAGTAATCTCTTACCAATTTTTTTTTTTTTTTTTCATATTAAACAATGGGATTATTGAAACATAGATAAAGAAAGTGGTGAAAGAAATGTAATTTGCTTACAATCAATTTTAACTGTGTCAATCTTCTTCTTGTAGGATATTACTGGAAGTGTGTCACAAACCAGGCCAACGGTAAGAATGTACTGTTTCACTTATATTTGTTACGAAAACCAAAATAAAATTTTATCATCTTCAAGAGATGTATCCCATTTTGATAAAGCACTTGTTGATTTTTCCAGTCAGTGAGGTTTTATGGGAGCTACAATGTGACAGTAACTGGAATAACAATCAGGAATAGCCCACAATTCCACCTGAAATTCGACAGGTGCCAATCAGTAGAGGTGCACGGAATTACAATTTCATCACCAGGTGATAGCCCAAATACTGATGGAATCCATCTCCAGAATTCAGCTGGTGTTACCATTCACCACTCCTCCTTGGCTTGCGGTAACGTCACAAAATAATACTGAATTTCATTTTACATTCTGAGATCAGGAATCCATTGAAGCTTGACTTATGGGTTATTTTGAGCAGGTGATGACTGTGTATCGATACAGACAGGCTGCTCAAATGTGTTCATACATGATATCAGTTGTGGGCCAGGCCATGGTATCAGTATCGGAGGACTAGGAAAAGATAGTACGATGGCAGTTGTGTCAGGCATAAATGTTCAAAATATAAACATGACTGGTACCCAGACAGCTGCCAGAATCAAAACTTGGCAGGTAAAATTTCAGCACCTTTCCTCAAAAATGAAAAAAGGAATTGAATAACGCTTTATGCTATGAAGTTATCCCCCACCCTCCTTGTTAACTAACTAGTAACAATAAACAGGGAGGCTCAGGATCGGTTAAAAATGTACGGTTTTCAAACATTCAAGTGTCAGATGTGAAAACACCAATTGTGATTGATCAGTATTACTGCAACGGCCAGATCCAGAGCCACTGTGCAAATAAATCATCGGCTGTCACCTTGTCGGACATCACATTCCAAGGCATTGTTGGCACCTACACGGTACAGCCTGTGTACCTAGCATGCAGCGATAATACACCATGTACAAATATTCACCTGGCCGACATCGAGCTCCAGCCAACAGATCAGGGAATCAATCATTCGTATGGTCCTTTTTGTTGGAATGCATTTGGAGATACAAAGGCACCGATTCAACCGACAATCACTTGTTTGAAGAAGGGGAAATGAGTATTTTATAAAAGTTTTAGACATTTGAATCTCAACTAATAGTCATAGGAAATGCTATTAAATAGAGGCAATATGTTATAGGTATGTAAAGAAAAATACTATAGATTGGCTCATCCAGAGAACAAATCTGTAATATATAGAAGAAAATTTATAGCTGTTAAATATTTTTTAGATGAATTTTATATAGAAGAAAATATTATCTCAAAGCCCCTGAATCCCCTTAAAACCGATCTCTAGCAAACAGAATAATAAAAAAAATGGTTGTCCAGTAAGCTTGGAAGTAAACTCGCAACAAAGATTGATTTAAAAGAAAGAGAGGCAAACAATCAACATGTGACACGTAATATAACGGATATCGTCACTATATGCCATGGTTGTGTTTGATAATATACAAGTGGAGCCATTTATTCAATGCACCTATATTTTATTTTTCTGTAAAACTAGAAACGCCATTTCTGTCTCTCCTCTCCGTTATGCAAACACTCCCTTAAAATAGGAAATTCCAATTTAAATAACAATAAAAGCAACAGGGCATTGCAGAATACTCTTCACCATCTGTGGCGCCTTACTCCATACCAATACGCAAATACTGCTATGGAAGCTGCTGCGACAACCCCTGCAGTGGCATGCCACATGTACAGTGGCTTCTGCATAATTGAACATGTACCAGTACCTGTACCTGAACTGGCAATACCACCAGTACCAGTACCAGTACCAGTACTCTCAATCAACTTCTGGCTCTCTCTTAAAGCAAACCCCAACCCCAGTTTCTCCAACTCACCGACACTGGACACTTTGGCTCTTGTCTTGACCACCTTGGAAATGGCCTCATATTCTTCTTTGGCTCCGCCTTCCAAAAATGCCCCTATGATACAGCCTTCATTAACCCAGTACACACCAAACCGGCCATTTGTGAAGTCCCCGAAATGAACTGCTTCTCCAACATTGTCCCCATAAAATTGCCATGATAAGGCAAAAACCCTCGAGTAGAAGAACGGTAAGTAGTCCAGGTCACCAGTTTCATCAGGTGCCATTATTGCTGAGACAGCATGCCTATTAAATTGACAAAAATAAAAATTGAAAAATACGATGAAACAAAATGAAATAAATAAATTAGACAAATTCATAAATAAAAAATATATCAACTAAAACCAATGACAACAACTAGAAAAGTCTGTTTCTATAAGGGGTCTGGTACTGAAATGAATTGTTTGCCCACCACAAATAAAAAAAGAAAATGAAATTAAAAATAACTAGAAAGTTACCGTGCAGTTTTACGGGCCGAGTCAACATGCTCAAGCCGGCGGATGTCATTTCCAAAGAGCTTTACTGGGAAGGCCGCCACATCACCAACAGCATAGACTGAGCTGTCGCTAGTTTGCATTCTACTATTTACCTTTATACCACCCTTTTCTAGTGCTAGCTTTAGACCATCAAATAGGGTTGTGTTTGCACGGATACCAATGCCAACCACAACCATGTCAGCAGGGATGCGGGTCCCATCTCTCAGGATAACAGCTGTCACCTAACAAGTAAGAAAATAAAATTTATATTGCTAGAAGTGATACCTCAAAAATCAAAATGGTACAATATGCAAAATTTAATTCCCAATTATAACTAATAGATATATAGACTTGATCATTTACCTTGCCAGATTGGTCCTTTACAAAAGATGTCAGAACATGTCCCTTAACAAATTTTACACCCCTCGCTTTGTAGTAGTTTTCATAAAATTCTGCCATCTTCGCCGTAAATAGCCGGCCCACTGTAAATATTAAGATTAGCATGCCGCATTAAGACAAAAAACAAAAAGCAATAAAAGAGAAAAAGGAATTACAAAAATCAGCAGTACTTACTGCAGTGTTTTTCAGGGAAAACCATGGTGACCTTTATCTTATTTGTGACTAGAGCTGCTGTGCATTCCATACCAATATATCCCCCACCAATTACCACTGCATTTTTCCCAGCGCATGACTGCATTATATTTACCATCCTATCAGCATCAGCTATATCTCGTAAATAGCATACATTCTCTGCCTCTGAGCCCTGCACTCCGAATTCTTCCAACTTCAGGGCCTACATGAAAGAAGATAAGAATTATTATGGTAAAATAAAAACCACCAAGATATTTGTCTTGAAAGAGAAATTATCCCAATCATGTACTATCATGCTTAAAAAAAAATTAGCTGTATCAGCTAATTTGTACAGGTTAAGGTTGCCGGTAGTATGCAAAACACAAAGATAACCCAACAAAAAAAATGTCAATACAACCTGATCAGGACTGGCAGGAGAGCCCAATTACAAGCCATGTAAAATTATACAATATAAGTAAACAAACTAGCTGCATAGAGAACTGCTACAAATAATAAAGTTTCTAAATTTAAGTTAAGAAGAGTACCCGAGCACCTGTTGCAATAATGAGATAATTGTACGTTATTGTTTCTCCAGACGCTGTTAGTAATTCCTTCTTTTTTAGATCTGCCGATTTTACTCTTGTTCCAAGAATCAGCTCAATACCTCAATGCACCAAACAAAGTTTTACCTTAGTTGATGATCAGTGTAAGGACAAAAATAGTTAGTAAAATACTATTTAATATTTGTACCTTTTTCTTGGTACCATTTTGTGGTTAGCCTCTCCTCATTGGCACCAACACAAGTGTGAAATTGAGGAAGTCTTGCCGGATCTATAATTCAAAGTAAAATAGAAGTGTTAAAGATAATGTACTTGCAGGATCTATGATTACATAGACAGAAAGTAAGATAATGTACTTTCTGGTAGAAGATAGCCTTTGCTCAATGCAGGGCGTTCATAAGGAGCAACCTATAAAAAATTTAATAAATGTGATCAGATATTCAACAGAAAAATATATAAGAAGTCTAGTCAGATTCATATCAGAGGTGTAAGAATTTCCTTTCTCTTTTTTGTGAAACATGTAAAATTTTCCAAGTATGGCATGTCCTCAAGAGTCAATTATATCCTTTATGTCAAATAGGGATCTCCTTTTATAAAGTATCATAGTAAATTTTCATTCTTGAAGATTACAAAAGAAACAACCTAGTTATTGGGATTTTGTTATTAACCAGTATCCATTATATCATCATTTAAAGTTGCAGCCTGTAATATCATTATAATTCAACTTATAAGATTCGGGACTAGAAGTGCCCTATTACACAACTAGTGGGACAGCTGGTGCCAATGCATGCTTAAAGTTTTACGAAGAATGCATAATTTCAATAATTGGAAGGGCCTGACTGAGTGTAAAAAACAGGCTTTTTGCAAATTTTGCCTTGGATTTGGCCCAGATGTTCTTGCCTTTTGTTATAATTTGTTTACTGTCATATGCTGGTATTATACTGGTACAGATGGTTTATGCAGAAGTTATAGGAGCTCAAAGTTTTGCAGCTAAGACAAATGATAAAATGCAAATTGACCAAAATTGCAAGGAGGTTTGAGAAAATTCGAAAAGAAGAGCGATTAACAAGTGAACTCACTAATTCTTCGGAGATGATGCATAGCTCGCCTGGGGCCACTTGTCGGCGAGAGAATTCCAGCGCAGCATATCCCGCCGCCACACCTCCGCCTAGAATAACATAAACAAATGCTCTTCCCATTTTGTCTCTCTCTTCCAAATCCCAATTGAGTGTGTGAACAGGAAGAAGGAGAAGTAAGGGATTATTGTATTTGTATGCAGTGATTTCTCATTTTATTTGTTTAAGTAATTTTCCTTTATTCTATTTTGTTGGTATTTGTTATGGATTGGGTTCCTTTCTTTGCTTGCTCGTGCGGTTGGGAAGCTTTTCTTAACTTGTCGCAACTCGCAAGCGCTTAGGAGAGATGTAGGAACCGTCTGATTAAATCAATCAAGATTGGTGATAATACCCATGTCATGTGCTTTTAATAGTTTCGACGATAAACAATTTATGTCTGGTCCTACAACAATCACGCTTAACAATTTCTCCGGATTTATATCTGAAAAGGACCACCCTGCTAGTTCTAAATAGCTAGTTATAGCAGTTTTGAATCTAAAAAACTAAGTTATAGGATAAAATTGTGCTAATTGGGTTACGGTTGCTATAGCTCTAATAGTGGTCCCCTATAGCTCATAGCGTATAACAGTAATAGTGGTCCACTATGCTACATGGACTTATAATTTTGTACTTTTAATGAACCTTAATGTTCATATAGTTTTTTTTTTACTTTATCCAACTATATCAATATAATGGAATGTATGCGGGCTATACCGCTATATCAATTAAATTTTGTATCATGCATTAATATATGGTAGTGGTATATTTTGAAATTTGAATATAAAATCTATTAATAGTTTTTGAATTAGGGATATTTTAAATGATAATTTGAATATTATAACGTTTCAATATGAATATTATAACTTTTTAATCAATTTGGTGTTTTTTTTTCTTGATGAGACATGTTTACTATTAGTAGAAATATAAAATATAATTTTTGAAATAAAAAAAATGTTATTTATGAAAGCTTTCGCTATAGCTATGTTATTCGCTAAATTTTTTTTTTTTGTTTTCCCGCTATGTCTCTATAAATGCTATTTAGAACCTTGAATATAATTGAAGACGTGTGATTAATTTTGAACAGTTTAGATGGAAGAATAGAATGGAGTTCTTTTTTTCATTTCTTTTTTTAAAAGAAAGCAAATTTGAATCCAATTCTCCAACCCTCCAACAATCGCAATTAACGGTTGCCCACAAGATAAATTTCTTTTCCTCCAAAAAAAAAAAATCTTCAACTCTTAAATAAATTGGGAAAAATAATCAATATCTTGTAACTAAGGTATTTGTTATAATGACTAAGCCAATTGTGGTAGGTGTTGACGGTTCGGTTCAAACCGAAGTAAAATGATCAAATCAAAATTTTTTTCAATTTTTAAAAATAGAACCGAATTAAACTGAAGTAAATTTATGGATACTATTATTAACGAAAAAATACATTGTCATGCATAACAATTAAAGTTCGGTTTGATTCAGTCCAATTTGATTTAATAAAATAATTATAACACTAATAAAATTAGAGTCGGATCAGTCGAACCAATATAAACCGGTCGGTTTGGTTTAGTCGGCTTTGAGAAGTCAAAGCCGAACCTATCCATTTAAATTGAAATTATTCAAAATTTCAACCAAACCGATCCATTTAAACTGAAAAATCAATCCATTTCAATTGAAATATTCCGGTTTGGTTAAAAACTAAACCGTTTGAACACCTCTAATCGTGTATCACATTTACGGGTGCAAATGGATCGGATAGTGGTAAAGTTATATCCGTCTTCGTTTTTATTTTTTTGATATAGATACAGATTATATATTAGACAGATATGGATATAATTGGATATTAAACGAATACAGATACAGATACAAATACAAATATCTGTTTTTTTATAATAGTGAATAATATAATTTTTTTATAATATATATTAAACTATATATTATATATTGGTTTTGGCTAATATGCTATGGGTAGCTAAGAGACCTCCGTGCTACGGCTCGGATTTCGAGTTTTCAAAATTCTAACAGTCGATCCGAACCGTTCATCTTGTTCTCCATATTAATATGTGCTTGGAGACCAAATTTTATATTTTTCTGAATTTTTTTACTATTTATCAAGCCACTTTGAAAACCGCTGATCCAACGGTAGTTTCTGATTTTACTGTTGGGTTAAGCCACCGTTGGATCAGGGGTTTTCAAAGTGGCTTAATAAATAGTAAAAAAATTCAGAAAAATGTAAAATTTGGTCTCCAAGCACATATTAATATGAAGAACAAGATGAACGGTTCGGATCAACCGTTAGGATTTTGAAAACTCGAAATCCGAACCGTAACATGGAGGCCTCTTAACTACCCATAGCACCGTAGCTACGTCCATTATATATTTATTATTTATACAAATACGAATAATTAAAATTTAAAATCATATTTCTATCTGTATCTACACAGATATTTAAATATCATATATCCGTATCTAATTTTTAGATAAATATCCTGATGAAAACGGATAATATCCGACCGATTTGCACCCCTAATCACATTGCGTTGTTATTTATCTATGAATAGGTGAAATTATTGATAACTTAAAGATTCTAAAATTTTAAATTTTAGTTTTTAATTGAGCGGCATAAGATAATACCTTCCGTATGAGAAGTGGTGGATTTGAAACTCAAATAAAAGGAGCATTAAATGAAAGTTTAGAAGACTCAATTTCCATCTCCCGATTTTTTTATTTATATCCAAAATTTAAATTGAATTTCAAAAATTAACCGAACCGGCTGTTAAATTTGAAATCTACCCAAACCGGTTCAAAAATTAACCGTTTAGCGAACCAACGGGTTCGGTTAACCGTTTAGCGAACCAACAGTATGGGTTCGGTTAACCGTTTAGCGAACCAACAGTGGGTTACACTATTTTCATAAATTTTAAACTAATCTAAACCGTTTTTGATGTTTCTAATTATTTCTAAACCAATTTAGATTACCTAAATTTTCTAAACTATTTTACACTATTTTAAAATTTTCTAAATTATTCTAAACCGTTTTCGAACTTTTCTAAATTATTATCGACTATTTTGGAACTTTCTAAATTATTCGGGCACCAGTTTAAAATTTTTTAAATTATTCTACACTATTTTACAACTTCCTAAATTATTTTTCACCATTTTGAAATTTTGCAAATTACTCAATTTTGGAACTTTCTAAATTATTTTTCACCATTTTGGTATTTTACAAATTACTCTAAACTATTTTGGAACTTTTCTAAATTATTCTATACTATTTTGGAAGTTTCTAAATTATTCGGGCACCACTTTAAAATTTTCTAAATTAATCTACACTATTTTGGAACTTCCTAAATTATTCTACACTATTTTGGAACTTTTCTAAATTATTCTACACCGTTTAAAAGGTATTGAATTATTCTAAATTATTCTATTTACCTAAATATCTCCGGTTAGAAAAAATTAAAATAGTAGCCTGAATAATTTAGAAAGTTGCAAAATAGTGTAGAATAATTTAGAAAAGTTCCAAAATAGTGTAGAATAATTTAGGAAGTTCCAAAATAGTGTAGATTAATTTAGAAAATTTTAAAGTGGTGCCCGAATAATTTAGAAACTTCCAAAATAGTATAGAATAATTTAGAAAAGTTCCAAAATAGTTTAGAGTAATTTGTAAAATACCAAAATGGTGAAAAATAATTTAGAAAGTTCCAAAATTGAGTAATTTGCAAAATTCCAAAATGGTGAAAAATAATTTAGGAAGTTGTAAAATAGTGTAGAATAATTTAGAAAATTTTAAACTGGTGCCCGAATAATTTAGAAAGTTCCAAAATAGTCGATAATAATTTAGAAAAGTTCGAAAACGGTCTAGAATAATTTAGAAAATTTTAAAATAGTGTAAAATAGTTTAGAAAATTTAGGTAATCTAAATTGGTTTAGAAATAATTAGAAACATCAAAAACGGTTTAGATTAGTTTAAAATTTATGAAAATAGTGTAACCCACTATTGGTTCGCTAAACCGTTAACCGAACCCATACTGTTGGTTCGCTAAACGGTTAACCGAACCTGTTGGTTCGCTAAACGGTTAATTTTTGAACCGGTTTGGGTAGATTTCAAATTTAACAGCCGGTTCGGTTAATTTTTGAAATTCAATTTAAATTTTGGATATAAATAAAAAAATCGGCTCTAGAACTATCAATTTTTATTGTTTGGGTTATGTAAGATTGAAATGTAAAGAATTTGCAAAATCAATTTTTTTTTATAAGGTAGAAAGATCGCAATGATTGCGATCTTTTATATTTTTATTTACGAACAATATGTGAAGAGTTTAGAAAATTATTTTTTTTCATAAGGTAAAAAATCGCAATTAATAATTGCGATATTTTATATTTTCATTTACGAAAACATTTTCTGCAAACAAAAATGGAGGGTCATGACAACCATTGATTGAGAATTATTTTAGTCCTAAAGATTTTTTTTATTTAAATTCATTTGTTATTACTTTCCATTTTAATTATACTCTTAAAAAAATTATGGAATACAAGTAGGTATGTAACTTCAAAAATCATGGCCTAATAAACACAAGAAATTAGCAAAGTATATATGGTAATGTTGTACAAGGGTTTTGGTATATAAATTAAAATGACTCATAATATATGTTCTAACATAGTATGGTGTAATACTGTTTTAGACATTGATAGTTTGATATTCTATTGCTCTTTTTGCAACCACAATTGATGAATGCTACAATGATGTTTGATGAATTCAGATTGAGTTAGTGTTTGCTTTCTTGACTTGACTGGTGCTGGAGGAGGCAGCTACAAAAGTAGGATTGCTTGCTTGAACTTGGCTCACCAACTGTTGAGCCTGAGGTGATTGTTCTTCACTCAAGACTAATTCCTTTGTCATGGAACAGGCATCAAGACTTGGGGCCTACTGATCTGCTGTTTTGCAGGAAAGATTTTAATGTTAGTATAAATTTGGTTCTAAAACAAACTAAATATAAGATGATATATAGGATTCTTTTAGGGGATGTGATTACTTGTAATTTTTTTGTAAATAGAGTGAAGGAAAATGATGTAAGTTGTAGAAAGGAGATGGATAAAATGAATATATTCTTATTTCATTGTATGTTTTCATGGGTTCTTTAATTTCCACAAAGTTTGGGTTTGCATAGAAAGAATTCATTCCAAATAATTCCATGTCACAGATTAATGGTTTTCTACAGATGAACATTAATGCAATGCTTTGTTCAAGACTTCTAGTTGTCGAATTTGTTTTGCTTCATAGTGCATTTTTTGGGCTTTTGAGTAACGGCCCGCTGTGAGTCCAGCAGAAATTATTTTAACTTACAAGTTCAGTGGTTCAAAGTGATTCAAACCAAGTAAAGCCCACATGTCGGTCATTGATTCAAACCAAGTAAGAATATCCCTGCATTTGCGAATTCGTGTAATTTTTGTACCATGACTATTGTCTATTGGTACTATTTTCTCTTTTAATATTTGCGCTATTTTTTATAGACATAATTTAAAATTCAGTTAGATTTTATAAGCAATAGTAAAGGCAACGGCAAAGAAGTACAGTTTGTATCATTATTAGTCACCTTTTGCTACTAAACTAAATTAATATTACAAGTTGTTAAATATCTATATTGTTTTTTCTAAGGCAAGACATATTAATATGGTCGTCTAAATATATATGCAGAAATATGACATCTTCCTAATTGGCATGAATGGTTTAGGAAATATAATTAAAGAGATCTCCATTGGATTTTCCAAATCCTTTTTTTTTCTTTTTTATTTTTTTTTTGTGTACAATTCAAATGTAAAATCAATATGTGAAGAATTTAGAGTATCAACTTTTTTATAATTACTACAAAAATCACAATTAATGACTGCGATCTTTTATATTTCGGTTTATAAGTAATGTTTGAAATATGTTCAAAAAATTAAGAGTTTAGAAAATATTTTTTTTATACAGTAGAAAGATCGTAATAAATGATCGTAATAACAAAAAGGCAGGTGAGTGCATGCTATATCAGCAAATGAAATTACAACAGGTGCTGTTATTACTCATTTTTATTACAAGATCAAACAAAGTTAATAAATGCATACAGAAAAACACAAATAATTTTAAACAACATGAAATTAAGAAGCCATGCTTACTAGACCATCTCCATCTGCATCTTGATATAATTACATAAATTTATACTGCTGGATCTAGTTCACCTAGGCACCCCGGTTTCAATTTCCATCACTGAGCTATAACCAGTACTGTGAAATGGAAATGTCGTATCTGATGTAGTATAAAATGTTGATTCCCCTAATAAGCTCTCTGTCTCTTCTGGAGCTCTTTCTGACCCCAGCTGGCTGCTATGAAGTCTTACTAAATTTTGCAGTTTCTCCACAACTTGCCTCATTGTTGGTCGATCATCTCCTTTCATACTTAGGCACCAAACGGCGAGCTCACTCACTTCTTGGAGAACCTCAATAACCTTCTCATTGTTATTAACAATATCCTTGTCTAACAACTCTTGAAGCTTGCTTATTCTTGCGTTTGAAACAAAGCATGATGCCAAATGCTTTCTTTTGTACGTCTCATCTCTGAAAATGGCATATTTCCTGGTAATAAGCTCCAAGAGCACTACCCTGAAACTATACACATCACTCTTTTTAGTTAATACTTCTGTGGCAACGTACTCGGGATCTATGTAACCCTGGGACCCCTGTACTACCTTGACAACTTGTGTGTCATCATTTGGAACAAGGTTTGAAGCACCAAAATCAGAGATTTTGGCACGGTAATCAATTTCTAAAAGTATGTTGGCCAACTTAACATCACCATGAAGAATAGTTTGAGTAATGGAAGTGTGCAGATAATCAAGTGCCTCTGCCGAGTCCAGAGCAACTTTTAGCCGAGTATCCAAGAAAATTGGCCTTGTGTTGCTCTTTCCATGAAGCAATTCAAAGAGTGTCCCATTGGGGACAAATTCATAGACCAACATTGGGATTTTAACCTCTAGACAACAACCCAATAGTCTAACTATGTTCTTATGGTTTATTTGTGAAAGAAGGAGAATTTCATTGACAAATTCTCCTCTTTGTATTTCTTCAACTAATTTCTTTGCTTTTTTTATCGCCGCAAATTGGTTAGTTTCTAAGAACCCCTTCCCCTTGTATACCTTCCCTTGGCCACCTGAACCTAATACTTGATCTTCATCAAAATTGTTAGTAGCCTTTTCTATTTCCTTTATACTAAACACGCGAAGGTGGTTGTCCATCATCCGGTAGTATCTTTGATACTCCTCTTTTTCTTTGTTGTGCCTTTTATGTTGTTGATGTGTGGCAACCAGGAAACATAAGCCCAAGAAAATAGCAACACTAAGAATAGAATCTGCATTAATTTATGAAAGAAAAAGAGTAGCTATGATTTTGATTTAGTTGCAATTAATTCAGTTCTTTCGTAAATTGAACAGTAATTAAAAAGCAAGCAGAAAAAGAATACTGAATATATACTACTTACACGTAGCCACTCGAGCAGGATAGGGAAATTTCTCTGCACAATTTCCTGTTTTGCCATCACCTTTTGTCCCTTTTGGGCAGGCGCATTCGTAACTTCCTTGTGTGTTAATGCAAGTACCATCCTTGCACTTGTCCTTAATGTCACATTGGATCGTTGGTATCTGTCGAATCTCAAAATTAAAATTAAAGGTGAGAATTAAAAACCAGGCATCCACAAGACAGACAAAGTTAAAGTTAAAGTTAACTACCTACGCATCCACCAGTGAGGTAGGGATTTCCATCATAACCTCCAGTGCAATTGCAAATGTATCCATCACCATTGGTTGTGTTGTAGCACCTGCTATTTTCGCTAAGACAGGCAGTGAGGTCTTTTCTCCATGTCGCAATCCAGGCATGTGCCACTGTCCTTGATGGCCCAGTCAAGCACAAATGGCACTCTTCCTTTATTACCCCTCTTCAGAAAATTCTTCCCGCTGAGATCCTCAACTTGAAACTTGTACCATTCTTCCTCCACCGGCACAGCATACATGCAGGGGTCACCATTGGAAAAAATAGAATCAGGATCGGTTATATACGCATATCAGTATCGGTTCATAACCATTCCTGCTCGGGGCGACACAGATACCAAACAAATCTGTATCGATTGTACAACTGATCCTAATAGCTACTATCTGAATCGGTTGTACTCTAGAACCGATACATATCTATATTTTAAATAAGATTTTTTTAAATTCAAAAAACAATTATCAGGATCGGTTGTACTGTAGAACCGATCCAGATGTATATTTTAAATTAGTTTTTTTTTAATTCAGAAAATAACTATCAGGATCGGTTCTTACGTAAGAACCGATCCAGATAGTTATTATCAGGATCGGTTCTTAGGTAAGAACCGATCCTGATAGTTATTTTGCATTTTTTTTGTAAAAAATTCCATCTGGATTGGTTCCTAAGATAAGAACCGATCTTGATGCTTTATTGAATTTTTAAAAAATATTTTTATTAAATGGCCAGCTTCCATATTTATTTAGCTGGCCGAAATCCTAAATTATCAATAAAATACATCCTAATTTAATTATCAATAAAACACATCCTAAATTAATTATAATCAAACACATCCTAAATTATTACAAGAAAATTCATGTTCATATATGCATGCAAATTCGGATAAAACACCATAAAATGTTGTACTTCTTCTCGGCTTTATTTCTTTCTGCAAAATTTGGACCCACATCTGGCGAAAGTCGGCCAAGCGCTATACCGTATATTTAGCGGGAATATCCTGCATTTTTAGAATTTAGAAGAGCATATATATACAATTAAATTGTGTATTTTATTATATTTGAAGCAACAATGCTTATTTTTGAAAAATTTATAAATACATATATACCTTTAATTGCGGAAAAACATCGAGACAGTGCTTTATTATATCTTGCATGAGCAACATGGTATAATATGCACATTCCCAGCCGGCTGGTTGTTGTGGGCACTATATAACAAGTTTCAAAAAAATAAAATGATTGTATTACGAGCATATAAATGGCTTATATGTATATTCACAAATGTGTGCATCTAGGTCATTATAATCATATCGCAATAGAAACTATTACCTTGCAATCGTTACGAACCGTTAAAGAAACACCCATTTCCCTCAAGAAGACGATGTTGAAATATGAAAACATTGAACGATAAGTACTTACGAGACATTTTTGAAATGATAATATAATAATAAAATCATTAGTATTCTAAACAAATGTAAAATTTAGGAAAGACACTTACTCCTCGATAGCAGCACTAATCATCAGCATTCTTTTACACTTCTTATCGGAATCGTACACGTACAATGCACGTTCTCTTGGCATAAGCACGGCCAATATCCAATGATTTCTGCATGTTAGGTTTGTAGCATATCATATTATTCAATTTATATGAATTGAAAGAAATATAATAAAATTATAATATATATATAACACTAACATCTGATGGTATGGTATGAAGATAAATCTCTTGTCCTGATTTTCTCGGAGTGCTTTCCCTATGTATTGAAGAACACTTCCTCGGTCATCATTCAACAGGTTGGCATTCGTTCGACTGGGGTCCATGAAACCAACCTGCTCATCGAGATATTCCTCCTTGAGGTATTTGTGCCAATACCTACAAAATAAAGACACAAATGTGATTACAATTTAGTGAAATTTGAATTACAAGTACTAAAATTCTGCAATTATTACAAATATTAAACTCACAACATCCAGATCTGAACAACTGGTACAGTGAGCCACTCCCGTGGTGTAAGCAAGGCCGTATAATCATCTGCATAGACGCGTATGGGGTCATCTGAACATAAAAGATCAGCTGGGGAATCGATTTCGATTGGACTGCCATCTAGCTCCAAAAATCAATCACGAATATGCTTGAATGTCCGTCCCAGCTTGTCAAAATTGATACCATCCAATGCCTTGCAGTGACTCGTTGCTGTCGGACCTCCAGAAATAATCATTTCTTTGCCTGGTTCCTGCAAAATTTCATGATAAATTGAAGTAAAATCCAGAATCAATTATAACTCTATCACATAGATACTAATTCGGAAATATAAAAACTTGTAATAATAATATACCTCATCTGAACATATCACTATCATGGATATCGGCCACGCAGTGAAACTACCGAGGGCATCTTTTAGGGTTTCTTGCTCGTCATTTAGTACAGGTAACGGGTGGTCTATGAAGTCCGCATCTTTAATACCATCCACCATTACTCTTGCATGGTCGAGCGGCATCGGTCTGCTGTGAATTGTTCCACCGGGTACAACTGGAACATTAATTGTCCCTACAGCTACTACAAGAGTATTCCCATTGACAACTGCTTGTAGTTTGGAGCTTAGTTCTGCCTCATGTTCAGATGTATGTATTTACTCGAATAAACTAAAACGTATGAACACTAGAACATGTAATGGAAAATAAATTGTGAAATCTGAATATTATTGAATTTGAATTTGCATTACCTCAGTAAACCCGGAAAGATTTGTAATTGGTTTAACTGAATGGCAGCTGCTTTGAAGAATTGTTGGGGTAAACGTCTTCTCTTGTTGGCCCATTGACTGCTGAAGCAAAAGTGCAAGTTCGGACTTCATTTCTTCCCTCATTTTTGCTTGCAGTCTCTCCTCTATTTCTTTTACTTTCTCCTCCACTTTTGCGTCCACTCTCGCGTTAATTTCTGCTTCGGAACTCGAGGGAGCGCGTCTCTTCCTTATTGAGCTCTTCTCGTATGTTTTTCTGATAGGAACCAAGCCTCTCACTCGTCTCACCCTCCCAGGATGTTCCGGATTTGGCAGAGATTTTCCGAGAACATCATCGTATCTTTCGACGGCCAACAAGCCTTGTTTCAGAGCAGCCTCTTGTTCTTCCTGAAATGACAACATGTTATAAACTAATAAATTAAAGTTGAGGTTTCAATGAATGACAATATCTAAAATTCTCACAATTTTCTTGATGACCGGTACGTATGTTTCTGAATAAAAGCGTTCCTTGGTCTCCTTATCGAGCTTTTGTCTTCCTAGTCTCCAGGTGACATGCCTATGCTCAACCGACATATCAAGGATCTCTTCTGGTTTCAATGCACTTGTTGAGTCTTGGGAAGACGGATTACTAGATGCTTTCTCGTCTGCAATCGCCTGCATAGCATCTGTAAGCCTACTCCGAAAATCCTCACCATTGTAACCTCTAGATCCTAAGAAATGCCGATACTCGTTTTTGGCCTGATTCTCCTTTCCAATCTTGCTGGCAGTCTACAATGTCAAGACAGTCATTATAGGCCTTAATTATAAGAAAATTTGAATTCCTAATTAGAGTTAAGGTTGGTGATCCGCAGAAATAAACATACCTCAAATTCCTCCGTCTCTCGGTACTTGACAAATACCTCCCAATCTTTTTCTTCCATGTATTGCTTGGCAAAATCAGGCGTCTCACTCGCGCGCCACACTTTAGTCATGTCAGTTCACCACTTCTGGTGACAAGTAGTCATTTTCTGATAATAATAGTTCCTCACTTTTTCGTCATCTTTTATACCCCAGTCCAGCTGCCAAACAAATAGAAATCAGAATTTAGAGTTAGTTAATATCAAATGAAAGCTTGTGAACTTAGTAGCACGCTATTTACCTTCAGTGTTTCCCATATTTTCAGCCTGTTCTCTTCTGGAACATCTTTCCAGAAGAGGAAACTTATAGGAACATTCCTTCTTACCAATATACCGAATTCCGTTGGAAAAGACGTTGTATCTTTAGTAACAACCGGCCTGTTAAACTTGTCAAGATGACAAAGAGTGACAACAACCTCCTTATGTAGAGTATCTAGCGTATCAGGATCATTTACTTTGCAACAGATGGCGTTAAAGAAAAAACAAAGCTTTGTAATGGTCTGCCTAACACACTTTGGCAATATGCCCCGAATTGCAATAGGAAGAAGCTATATCATTAAAACATGACAGTCGTGAGACTTCATTCCTGTCAATTTTAAATCATCCATTGAAACTAGATTTTTAAAATTAGAAGAATATCCAGATGGAACTTTGACACCATGAAGGCATTCCAATAAGTTTTTTTTCTCTGCTTTCCATAGCGTACGCATTGCGGGTTTTAGATATGTACAAGTTTTTCCTTTTTCTCTTTCCTTCTCTGCTGGTTGTAGATCTGGCCTTATGTTAAAGAATTGCATGTCTTTCTGAGCATTGATACCGTCCTTAGTTTTACCCGGAATATTCAACAATGTTCCAACTATGTTATCACACACATTTTTAACGACATGCATCACATCGAGACAATGTCGAACCTCTAAGTGCTCCCAGTATGGTGAATCCCAGAATATTGACCTCTTCTTCTAACATATTTTCGGAGCCCCTTTCTTTCTCACCACCTTCTTTTTAAATTTACCCAATTGAACTTTCAAATCTTTCACTCGCGAATAAACTTGCTTACCGGTCAACGGATAATTTGCTTTGGTATTCTCGGTCTTTCCATTGAATTCTTTTTTTCTCTTTCGGTGTGCATGGTTGGTAGGAAGAAATCTACGATGACCCATGTACACATTTTTAGAGGAGTTGGGTAGCCACACATCGACTGTATCATCCAGGCAAACAGGGCAGTATTCAAAGAGCAGTCCCTAATTGAGACAAAGTATTCAAAGAGCAGTCCCAAAATGGGGACTATTCAAAATTAATCCCTAATGGATTAATTTTGAATGGGTATCATGACCTAAAGGCATTAATCATGCGGTTATGACTCTTCAGACAATACTCTAGCTACATAATACAAATCTATTTAGTCTAGCTATCGAAATACACATTAATTTATGCACAAAACTAATTAAACATGAGTTTTATGTTGTACTTACAACTTTTTTAGATGCCATACCGAGTGAGATGAAGATCGCTGCACCAAATCTCTCAATAATAGCCAAACTACAAAATTAAACCATCGGAACCTAAATAAGAGATGTGTGTGTATATATATGTATGTATGTATATATATATATATATATATATATAGGACGTGGCTACGGTGCTATGGGTAGCTAAGAGGCCTCCATGCTACGGCTCGGATTTTGAGTTTTCAAAATCCTAACGGTCGATCCGAACCGTTCATCTTGTTCTCCATATTAATATGTGCTTGGAGACCAAATTTTACATTTTTATGAATTTTTTTACTATTTATTAAGCCACTTTGAAAACCCCTGATCCAACGGTGGCTTAACCCAACAGTAAAACCAGAAACTACCGTTGGATCAGCGGTTTTCAAAGTGGCTTAATAAATAGTAAAAAAATTCAGAAAAATGTAAAATATGGTCTCCAAGCACATATTAATATGGAGAACAAGATGAACGGTTCAGATCGACCGTTAGGATTTTGAAAACTCGAAATCCGAGCCGTAGCACGGAGGCCTCTTAGCTACCCATAGCATATTAGCCAAAACCTATATATATATATATATATATGAGTAAGGGCTTGGGTGCTATGGATAGCATAGAGGCCTCTCGTGCTATGGCTCAATATTCAAGTTTTCAAAATCCAAACGGTCGATCCGAACCGTTCATCTTGTTCTCTATATTAATATGTGTTTGGAGACCAAATTTTACATTTTTTGAAAATTTTTTACTATTTTTTTAACTAGGTAGAAAATCACTTAATCTAAAAAATTATGTACCATTAAGATATTTGATTTTCTACCTATCTAAAAAAATAGTAAATTTTTTTTCAAAAAATGTAAAATTTGGTCTCCAAACACATATTAACATGGAGAACAAGATGAACAGTTTGGATCGACCGTTTGGATTTTGAAAACTCAAATATTGAGCCGTAGCACAGGAGGTCTTTATGCTATTCATAGCACCCAAGCCTTACTCTATATATATAACATATATATGATGCATGTTAGGGTATATATGGGTATATATCAAAAGCTCATATATAGCATGCATGTGCAAATATAGTTATATCAAAAGTTCATATATAGCATGAATTTGCTCATCTTCACATATAAAGAAAAGCTTGAAATATAAAAATGTATTAAAACCTAAAAGAGAGATTAGGGTTTATAAAATGAGCCGAATTAGAGCCTAAATGGTGCTAGATCTAACATCAAATTTGAGAAAAGAGATGATCAATCAATTAATGAACCTGAGAAAAGAAGAGTGAGATAGCTGATCAATGCCCAGTAAGATAGCTGCTGCGCCAAGCAATGGAGGCGAGGTATGAGGAAGAAAGAAAAATGATTCTGTGAAGAATCAGATTTTAGGAAAAAGCTATAGATGCACTATCAGGATCGGTTCTAAGCTAAGAACCGATCCAATTAGTTCATGTATTGTGCTTTCATAAGCTTTTAGTATTGGTTTTAGTGATATAACCGATCTAGATAGGTATTAGTATCGGTTGGTTCATACAGCCGATCCAAATAGGCCGATTCTGATTCCTGTTTTTCCACTAGTGGGTTGAAAGTCTAGGCTGAGTTGTGCCGAAAACCCCACCTAACTTTATAATAGCTGAGCCCAGCTGGTATTGGGGTCCGACAACAACCCAACCCGTTGCACAATTCACCATTACCAGTTGCATCATTTGGGCTCGTACAATACGAAACACAACCTGAAACGTATGCTTCTGAATCAGATTGGTATGGTTTTATTGATAGGTGCTCAATACATGCCAAGTTATGGCAACCTATTGCCGTGAACTTGTTGCGTCTGTTGGAGAAGTGAAAGGGAGAAGACCTGATATTAATGGCTGCTTTTTGAAAGCCTTCATATATATTGTTCGACTGATTGTAGCAGCGATACCCAATGTGTTTGTAGACACGTGCTTCCCCGCTGGTAATGTTGATATCTATAATCTCGATGTTACCAGAACCAAGAAGGCTTTAGGTGGAGTTGTGGACTCATCGCATGTTATATTGAATCCATCCCGACAACAATCGGGACGGGTTCCAAATGGATACGGGATGGTGATGTTTCCGCATTTGTCCAGGCAACCGGGCAGTGACGCTTTCAACGTGGTTGAGGCAACCAAAGCTGCTAGTGACTGGAGGCTTATCAGTGTCAGATAGAGAACACACTGTAATTGTAATCGTCTTACACAAGCCATGGATTTTATAGAGCAAGTCTTTGCCAGAAAGGATTGGTAGCTAGGTGGAAATTTATAGAGCTCAAAGGATATGTTCCATCATTATTTCCACTCAAATATAGAAAAGGAAATTTCCTACCACTGGGGCGGTATTATATAAAAATGCCTACAAGTTCACGAGATGGGTCTTTAATTTTGTTGTCTTTTTTCTTAACTACTAGTTCACGAGATGAATAGTTGCGTTAAAGTTCGTGTCAGGTTGAAGATTTAAGTATGCAGAAATTTTGACATGTTAATTTTATACAATATATATTTAAACTATTTCAAATAGTACAATTCCAATTAAAATTGTATAGCTCACGACCTTCAAATAGTTACACCCTATTTTTTTATTAATAGGAAAAACAAAAAAAATATACATAATGGGTACGGTTTAATGAAATTTGGAAACATAGGAAGAATGGTATGGTTTATAACATCTAGATTACTGTAGGTGGGTGTTATAATAAACCATAACGTTCAGTTACTCTGATCGCCAAGTATCGTTAAAAAAAGTTATAGTTTATAACGCTCAGCTATAGTGTTTTTTCATTCAAAGAAATCTCGCAACAGCTTCAGTTAAAACTAAATTCTCATATGGAGTTGTGTAGTAATGACGTGCCGCATGACACAACTCAACATTGTATATGAGATATTGTGTGGGCACTGTGGTGAGAATGTAATCGGAGAATATTTTCGAACTCCTCCCAAATAGTGCAAATGCCAGTGTTAGAGACTCAAGTTGAGATAAGGCAGTGGTGCAAATACTATTGATTTGTAATCACTGGTGCGAATGGAGTTATAGACAAGTACTGGTATGAAACTGGAATGTACATATATATTTAGTGAGACAGGCTAGCTGGTTAGTTCAGCTATGTAAATATATATATATATATATATATATATATATTGTTGGTTTAAAAATGTATGTTGGCTATGTAAATATTATAGGGTTATTTGTAAAGAAATAAAGAACTTTCTTAATAAAGAAAAAATGAATGACAAAAGGGGTGGAGGAGATATAAGTACTTAAGAGCACAAGTTAAAATTTCCAACGGGATACATATTTCACTATTTCTTGTTCTGGTACGTCAATTAGGAGAATATATATGAGGTGTGAAAATATTGGTAGGACTGACTTCATTCTTAATTAAATCGGAAAAAATGATTAAGTGCAAAACTGGAATTAAAAATCTTAGCGCTCAAAAACTCAATTAGTGAGCTTAATATAGCATACCCCTTAATTAATGAGAAGACAGCTGGTTGACCGGACATGTCAGTGCTTGACTTTGACTTGGAGTCAACATTCAACAAGAGAGTGCTTGATGTTGAAACAGGAAGACTTGGAGTCAACATTCAACAAGGGAGGAAAGCAGTTCAATATTTTCTTACATCTGCGTAAAATTTAGTCTGAAAAATGTTGATCCCAATTATTTATTGCAGTATTTCTAAAAAATCAAATTATATTGTATTCCATCTATTTTCAAATAAATATATTTAACATTTCTAATATTTCAATACAAAAAATAAACAAAATTATGTTTTGTAAAAAAAAAACGCCAAACAAACATGCCACTTTCCAATTATTTGATAACCGGACATTGTTTCTTGGATCCGGTGACTAAATTACCAGAAAGTTAGTTTTAGTCCGATTATTTTGTCACCGAAAGGGGCAATTTTCGAATTCCACCGAAAAGTGGGTAAATTCGGTAATTTCATAGTATTTTTGGGTATTAATAAAAATTTTGGGATTTCAATATTATCGTCAAAGGACAATTAATTTTTGGTGATCCGCTTGTTCTCCACACATGTTTAACAAGGTGAGAAGTGGAATGTATGAGATTATTTTAATATTTGTGCATATTCATGGTTAAGATATCAAAATAGGAAGCGGCTAACTGTACACACTTAATTGTACCCAGTTTTTATACAAAAAAAACTGTTATTTAATTTGTGTGAATACTGTAAAACTCTTCTTTCATACTGTTTACTTAAAAAACATATCACATATAATATGTTATTTAATAAAATATCAACCAACAACTGTACGAAGTGGTCCCAAGTTTGTTGCTAATTTTTTGCAACTTGCACAACAAGACAAAATAACTGTACTTTCAGAGGGACCA
This sequence comes from Carex pumila, assembly GCA_033356055.1. Lineage (NCBI taxonomy): Eukaryota > Viridiplantae > Streptophyta > Magnoliopsida > Poales > Cyperaceae > Carex > Carex pumila. The sequence continues at coordinate 441,081 of JARJHM010000127.1, read as the reverse complement.
TTTGATATACTTTTAGAGAAAAATCTTCTAGAAAATCCAAAACTGGATCACTTTCGAAAATCATTTAATTGGCAGTTACTATCAGTTATTGGCAGTTGTTTCCAAATAACAGGTGATAAATATGAAAAATTAAATTTTTCGAATCAAAATTAATTTTTTTGTAGAATTTTTTTAAATTCTTCGTTTATTATTATTATTCAATAAACAAATATATGATATAAAACGTGAATATTGTAAAACTGACACTTGAAATTATAAAAGAAAAATATATAAACTATAAAATTTCAATACTGTAAAATTGGCAGATGTAAATTATAAAACAAATCTATGTATGAAACATCCAGATCATCAAAAATGCAAAGTGAAAAAAAACATGAATACTGTCAAACTAACAGTTGAAACTATAAAACTAAAATATACAAACTATAAAACTTTAATACTGTAAACTGACATATGTTAACTATAAAAATAACAATTGCAAACAATAATACATCATTGTTCAACAAAAATAACTGTTCACAGGCATATTATTCACCAAACAAATATATATGTTCAAACAATAACATTCAACACACAAATATCATCCATCATACTATGCAACATACAACAACTAAATCATCACCCTTTGGTAAACATTATTAGGATGAGTAAGAAGCTTCATCACTAGAACTACATGTTCTTTCGAAATATGATTACGCATAAAAATAAAATAAACAAGGTAACAAATTGAAGTAACTGACTGAAATAATTAAATTACAAATAGGAATAACAAAATGAACTTACAAGTTAAAAAAATTACCTGTGTGAAATTCATAAGTGTCTCAGTGATTATATTGTAGACAAAGCGCAAAATGAAGATAGCATAGTCCTATGATTTTGTGCCTATTTGGGCACTCCTTAGTAACAATCATAATATCTTTTCAAGATAGTTTAGCAGAAAGAAAATTTAATATCAGTAATTAATAAAAACTTAAATTCCTAATTTTGTAAATCATTGACCCAATATAGCAAAACTAGTTTAGCAATCCTGTAAAATGTTCAAAAGAAAAATTTCATAACAAAACACTCACAAGTTCTCCACGAAAGAAAATTCTTTAATCCAGTTGATTGTGTGCTAGTGATATTCCAAGTATGCCCCTTATTCCTTAGTTGATGTGTAATAATGGATTTTCATAGTAGGAATGAATAGCCATACAACCATTTTATGGTATTAAGTTGTGAGAAAAACAACTGAGGAAGGGCTTTTGTGTTGTAATCATGCATAACACTCTGTATTAGACAAAATAACACACATTAAATATTACTCAAGTATTTCAAAATCTAAATCTGAAAATTTAATTAATAAAATTAAAAGTAAATAATAACTTACGGATAAATAAGGATTAATGAAAAACTATTTATGCTTTACAGGAGTCTCGTATTGCATTAAATTTAAACCCATTTCAACAATCTGCAAAATTAATCAAGCAAAATAACTGATGTATCCTATAAAATTAACTAATGTATAATATGTACCTTCAAAATAAATTAAGCAAAATAACTGATGTATATATCATATAAAATTAACTAATGTATACTATATAGTTGATAAAAACAATCCTGCAAAATAACTTATATAATTAATGAAATTAACAAATGTATCCTATAAAATTAATTGATGTATCATATGTATGTACAAAATAAATTATGTAAAATAGCTGATACAAATAATATAGTTAACTGATGTTTCTTATATAATAATTAACCAATATAGCTAAAACCTCCATATCGCCTTTCTTTCATCTCTCTCCTCTAAATTGCCACAAGATAAATACTATAAAATCATAAGATGTATATTGTAAAACTACAAAGTGAATACTGTAAAACAACAAGATTAATACTCTAGATCGCATCCCTCTCATCTCTCTCCTCCAGATCGACTCTCTCAGATCGTGTCCTCCTATCTCCTTCACATCACTTCTCTCTCATCTCTCACCTCCAGATTGCCACAAGATGAATACTGTAAACCACAAGGTGCATATTATAAAACCACAAGGAGAATATTATAAATAAATTTGGTTTATACTCCTAATCGCCTCTCTCTCATATCTCTCCATTAGATTCTAAAAGAGATGTCGGAGAAGTCCGATGAGCAAAAGGTTGATCCAAAAATGGCTTAGGTAAAAAGCATGGACAAAAGGATGGGTATATAAATCTTTTCTCATAAAAATAAGAAAAAATTTCTGGTGTACCCATTCAAACTTTTAAAATAGCCAATATCCTCATAAATATATCATAATATTCAATATGTCTATATAAACTTAACTTTCCTTTTTCTATCCCCTTTCATTATTTTATTTTATTTTTAATTATTTTAAAATTGAATAATTATATGAATCCTCCTACTCCCATCACTCCCCCCCCCCCCCCCCCCCCCCCCTCATTTCTTAATTAGAGGTGGATTTTTTTTTCAATGTCATCCACATTTTTCTCACGATTTATGAGGAATTTTGTGAATCTAAAACCACAAATGTATTCTACACAATTTTATCTTTCAAATGAAATCAATGATGACATATTTTCATGCTAATTGTCATACAAGTATTTATACCTCATCATACAAATATTTATACATATACTTGTAAGTATTTATCTCTAATTATGGACCCCGCATCTCCCTATCATCCTCTCATTTCTTAAATAGATTTTAACTTCCATAAACTAACTTAACTAACTAGTTTAATTAAATGTATTCAAAACACTATGGTCTTCCAAGTTTAATTAAATTCATAGGTTTAAATACTTGGAAGATAATAAATTAATACTTGCAAACTAAGATATTAATACTTGCATGTCTAATTTGATATGACTATATAAGGGGACCACTCAAACTACATGGAGAGAAGAATCATACACGTTTTTGGATGTGAGTTTTTTTTTTCAATGTCATCCACATTTCTGACGATCTATGAGGAATTTTGCGAATCTAAAACTACGAACGTATTCTACACAATTTTATCTTTCAAATGAGATTCATGATGACATACTTTCGGATTCATTGTCACACAAGTATTTATACCTAATCGTGCAAGTATTTATACCTATACTTGTAAGTAGTTATCCCCAATCGTGAACCCTTAAATACTTCATTGCATAAGTATAAATATTTGTAATACTTGATATTAATATTTTTAGATGTCAGCAGTGTCATATGTGGAAAATACTAGGTATAAATACTTAGATGACGAGGTATAAAATACTTGTTTAACGAGCTCGAAAGTATGTCATCATAGATCTCATTTGAAAGATAAAATTGCGTAGAAGACGTTTGTGATTTTAGATTTGCAAAATTTCTTGTAGATTGTGAGAAATGTGGATGAAATTAAACAAATAAAATTAGAGAGATAATGAGAGAATGAGAATGGAGAGACAATTATCAAGGCCCTTTATATTTTGAATCGACAATTCTATCCATTCCATTTCAATTCTCCTCTCTTCTATTTAGCTATTGTGCTCGATTTTCAAGCACCAAAAAAAAAAAAGGAATGTTGAGTTCTTACAGTCAATTAGATCAATCAAGAAGTAAAACACGAATAGAAAGCACAAATGAAATAAATTTCTATTAAACTGGATAAAAGATACAATAAAATGGCAAGCCAAGTTTGAGAGAGAAAATACAATTTGGGCTAAAGGCAGGTGTGACTTGGTGGTGCAAAATTCATGGAGGACAACTAATCTGTGTGAGACCCAAGAGATTCGCCCCAGACACACTGCCATTGTGAATTGTAGAGAGCAACAAAGACATAATGCCATTCTCTTCTTCTATTACCTATTTTAGGATAGTGATATAATGCCCGTTGGTATACAAGAAAAATGATGCAAGTTGTAGGAAGGAGATGGATAAAATGAATATATTCTTATTTGATTGTATGTTTTCATGGGTTCTTTTCCACAAAGTTTGGGTTTGCATAGAAAGAATTCATCCCAAATAATTCCATCTCACAGATTGATGGTTTTCTAATTTCTACAGATGAACAATGCTTGTTCTAGTTGTCAAATTTGTTTTGCTTCATAGTGCATTTTTTTGGGCTTTGAGTAACGGGACGCTGTGAGCCCAGCAGAAATTATTTTAATTTACAAGTTCAGTGGTTCAAAGTGATTCAAACCAAGTAAGGCCCACATGTCGGTCATTGACTCAAACCAACCAAGAATATCCCTGCATTTGCGAATTCGTGTAATTTTTTTTCCATGACTATTGTCTATTGGTACTATTTTTCTCTTTTAATATTTGCGCTATTTTTATAGACATAATTTAAAATTCAGTTAGATTTTATAAGCAATTGTAAAGGCAACGGCAAAGAAGTACAGTTTGTATCATTATTAGTCATTTTTTTTTCATTTTTTCTTTTATTTTTTCTATGTATAATTCAAATGTAAAATCAATATGTGAAGAATTTAGAGTATCAACTTTTTTTATAATTACTACAAAAATCACAATTAATGATTGCGATCTTTTATATTTCTGTTTATAAGTAATGTTTGAAATATGTTCAAAAAATGTTTGGATCCTCCTTTTATTTTGGCAATGTAAAATTTAAAAATGAAGAGTTTAGAAAATATATATTTTTATACAGTAGAAAGATGGTAATAAATGATTGAGTATAATGTATAAAACATGTTGTGAACATTAATTGTAGGGGTTGTATATGAGTAGAACTTGGGTGTTCTTAAGTTGTTATTACTTTCCATTTTCATTTTACTAAATAATTAAATATGCAACCCAGGTGGGCAATGGGAAATTGTACGAAAATGAAACCTCAAACAACATATTTGACATAATGGGCACCAAAAATTAATTGAATTATCAACTGTATCTATGTCTATAATTATTATAAGTGGATCTCTTCTCTTATTGTTATATGGGAACTTGACACAAACAACAGAGTTGCTTGTAACAACAAAGTTTGAAAAAAAAAATCAGAGCTTTTTATTACACAAACTTTGTCCCCGAACAAGTAACAACAAAGTTTGAAAAAAAATGCTCGTTTTACGAAAGCTCTGATTTAAAAACCAAAAAAGCAATAATATGATATTAATTGTTATTTACATCGAAAGACCTTTATTCGAGTTAACAATGTCAGACGTTATTATCCTTTGTCCATTAATTTTTCAAACATTTTTATTATATATTTCCGACCTGTCATCTCTTCTTTAATCCAAACCGTCATCTTACTAAAAACCCAGAACTGAATCCTCTACCCCCCCGGGGGCAAGAATTTCTTGCCCCCAGAGTCACTGCGTGTGGGTCCGAGGTGGACCTCCAGTTCAAAAATTAAAAGTGACTGAGAGAGCAAGAATTTCCTACACCCAGGGAGGCAGAGAATTCAGAGTCCAAAAACCCTAACCCTCTAATCAGAAAAATCGGAAAGGAGTGAGGTTGCATAAAATAAGAGAATTGGAATTCGTATCGCGTTTTTGATCGGAAGTGAAGGCGAGGAAGGAAACAAGAAGATTTCGGGTGCCTTTTCTCCTTCAAAATCCCGTTTGAAAATCCACGCCAAAACGAAGATATTTGGCGAGAATTATACGGAACCTCGTGAAGTGATGCAAAACTCCTTTCTTCTCCTCTTCTCTCTCGTTTGCTCTGATTTGACCGTGAGTGATTGCTCCGACTAGGTGTCTTTGTACTTTATCTCATCCGTTTTTCTTCTTATTCATTGTCAAAAAGATTATTTTGATTTACTTTCTCTTACAAACTTAAACCCTAGAAGTAAAGTATTGATGACATTATTTGTAAATTGAAAGAAGTTTGCGATTAGTTATATACTTATATTATTACTGAGAATAAATTTGTTTTGAGAAAATAGTTTAGCCGATCTTAAAATTTCAATTTATCGTCATGTCTATTCTTTTTTATTTTATTCTATTGAATTCTTACTTATTTTGTTTCCAATCACAGTGTAATTTGCTTAAACCCCAGCTAAGCCAGCTCATTCTTTTCATACCATTTATCTTAAGCACCGCCAACTTATTTTGCCCTCGCATTCATCCCTTGTTAATTCAAGAGGGAATTTCATGTATAACCCTTAAAAACTTCAAAATTACATATTCCCCCCTCTAAACATTGAAATTATCTATTTTTCTCTCTAAACTTCAAAAACTCACAAATTTATCTATTTTATTGTCTTTTATATTAAAACACATTCTAAATTTGCAAAATACACATTTTACCCTTTTATTAAAAACATAAAACGTCCATCTGACTCAAATTTGAATCCAATCATCTTATCTTCATATCAGTATGTCACTTTGTTCTCTCTCATTTTGTTTTTCTAATTTTGTAACCTAAATTTTTTATATAGCTGTTAATTAAAAAGTTGTACTTTTTTATTAAACTTCCATTTTTGGACAAAAGAAGTGTTAGTTAATTAAATTATTAATACGTAGTGAAGACAAGATTAAATAAAAAAATTATGAAAGTATAAAAGAGAGAATTTACTTTGTTATCATTCTAACATTTATCTTAAATAATTTGCGAAAAAGAGAAGGGAATACTCAAATTGAGTAGGTTTTGTAGCATGAAATGAAATGTGGACGAATTTAAATCAATTCAATAACATATATTAAATTTCAAATTACAACTTTTACTTAAAAATAATACCTCTAAGAGCATCTACATCTCTAAAACTCTTGGAGTTTCTAAATAACTGTTAACTAATTTTTAGAAATTCTTTAAAAGTTTATAAACTCCCACATCTTTAAAACTAAAATTAGAATATTTTTAATTGCCACATCAACAAATAAATTAGAGGAGAAAAGAATTTTAGCAAATTATTTGGCCACGTCAGAATTTATAAATGATTTCTTATTAAAAAAACTTTGAAGTAAAATTGTTAAATAAAAAATTTATTTGTATTTCTGAAACTGATTTAGAAACTGTTATGTCGGATTAAAATTTTTTAAGAATTTTAAAAATATAGATGCTCTTGGTAGATTTGAGTAGAGAGATTGTATGCGATTGGATGGAAATCGAAGAGACGTTTACAATTTTGAGGTTCACATTTAATTTAAATAAATTTGAGCGTATAGTCTTCTTCTCGGGAGAGCTGAGAGAATCTTAATGTTATGGCAAATCAAATCAAAAATGGTTTTTTTGCCCCAAAAGGATCCACGTTCAGTCAATTCATTAATTATTCCTGTATCCTGTTCTTTCCAATATCTGTTTGGATTCTCATAACAGTACACGCACGCGATCAAATTTACGGAGTTCTACTCTTCGGTAAATTTTGTCCTGACGTGTAGCCACGTATCCATTTCGTGTTATATCCGTGCAAAATTATAGTGTTCAAAGAGATACTCTTGCTTCTCCTTTATATTTTTTGGGATCATGCAATATATGCCGGGAACTCGAATCGCTTCAGTTTCCTTTACACGTGGCGCATCATCATTAGATCACAGAGAGTAGTCAGTAATGCAAAGTCCTGGTCTGTTTAGAATATATACACCGAATCACTTGTCACCGTCCATCGTGATCTCAATTCATCTAAACCGTTGATCATACGAAGTTGATTAAAACTTTCTGTGGTTCAAATATTTAATGTAGGTAGCGGAGGTTGGGAGATTCTTTCTTCCCTCGTTTTTGTTTTTGTCTTCGCTCCGAAAACAGTACTGTTCCATTTACTTCACTTAACTTTACCTCCTGGCCGACTTGACCTCTGCCATTGCATCAATTTCTCCTTTTACAGTTACAGGCTTCGACGGCTCGACGCTAAGTACCTTTATTCGAGGTAACTTTTCTAAACTTTTCCAATATTTTTTTACTTTTGATCTCTTTTGAATACTTTTAATACTTCTAAAACTTTTCTTTAGAGAAGGATTTCAAGTGCAAAAATCCCTCTTTTTGAAAGTTTGTAGGTATCACTTCCCTATGGAAAACCTAAATCTCCGATTGTTCTATGGTTATGTGTAGACCTGAAATTGAAAAGCCACTGGCATATGATAATTTTTAGTAAGGTGCATTATTCTGGTAGTGCCTATGCTGCTCAACTAATTTGATTATTTGGTATTTCGCTTCTTTTGTAAGTGAAATGTATGCAAACTATCCTTTCTTGCTTATTTGGTATCTCTGAAAAATGTTCGTCTAATTTAGTCCCTTCTGATCAAATAATTGACTGTCTAATAACATTTACCATGTTAAATTTAACCTGTAACTTCTTTACTTTATGATATAACCTTGCAAAATAGGAGTTCTCATTTATTATCCTAAAAAATGATTTACTCGCATTGATATCCCTTGTGCATGTAACTATCAGTATATTTTGGAATCAAAATGCAGTGCAATGTGAAAATCTTGGAGTTGGTATTTTAATAATCCTAAACATTTCATGGCTATATGCAAATGTACTTATTTAATTTTTTTCTGTTATTTATCATGTCTGTAGTAAATGTACAATTGAATTTTAGTCAATGTTTTCATAATATTTTGACATTTGTTTATTTATTTATTTTTTTTAATTTTAGCTTGTAGACAATGAGCATTAACAAGATGTTTGCGGATATGGATATGGATTTGGACATTATCGACCTCAGTGAAGATGAAAGTACAGAAAAAACAGGGGTTAAACTGAAAGATGGAACCGTTGTGATAAATTGTGATCAAAATGAGACTGAAACAAACAACGGAGAGAGAAAGATCAATGTGCAGAATGAAGAACAGGCAAAGATCAATTGGAATCTGTTAGAAATGGAATCAGACAAGGAAGAGGTACAAACCCAAAAAGAATCACAGGGAAGTGACAATTCTGTATTACTGTTAGAGGCTGGGTATGATTCTTTTGTACTGAGTAGCAGGGAAGAAGATTTGGGCATGAATGAAAATGATAGTTTGGATTTAGATATGGGGGGGAAAAGGGACAAAAATTTGAAGGGCGTAAATCAAATTAATGTTGTTTCTTCTAGTGAAAGCAGGGTTGGTTCAGAAAACATGATGGTACAGTTGACTTTGGACAGTGAAGATAACAAGTTAAAGAATGGAGAGGGGCTAAATGATAACGTAGACTTGAATTTGAATGCAAGTGAGAATTTGGTTTTTTCCTTGGGTGTGGATGGCAATCATTTGAAAAGATTAAGTGAAAATGGTGCTATTAGGGATGCTGAGAATAAGGACAAGGAAGGATTTGTTTTGGTTAGTGCTGATAACGTGGAGATGGGAAATGAAAATATGCAGGTATTGAGCAAAAGTGGGGACCTGTATTTGGATAAAAATCAGAGAGTTGGTTTGGATTCAGGAATAGGTAATAATTTTGATGCGGTGATCGAAACTAGTTCTGTCACTGATATGGAAAAGAGAGGTGAGTCTGAGAAGACGGAATTGCAATTGGTCTTGGTGAGTGGACATGAGGTGACAGAAATTGAGTATATGGAGGGATTGAAAGAAAATTCTTCTTTGGGTACTTGTGCTAATAATAACTTGTGTTTAGGTCCAGGGGAAGTGAATGATAATTTAAAGGGCTCAGGTGGAAGTAGTGTTGTTAGTTCTATTGAAAGCAAGGATAACTCGGAAAAAAGGGATTTGGGAACAATCTTGGCTAAGAATGATGAGAAGATGGAGAATGAAAACATAGAGGGTGTTGTCAGTTCTACTGGAAGCAAGGGTAATTCCGAAAAAATGGATCTGGGAATAGTTCTAGCTGATACAGGTGAGGAAATGGAAGATGAAAACAAAGATGGCGCAAATGCTAATGAGGATTTTGTGCTGAAAGAGGGTGTCAACAGTGAAGATGAGGTTCAAGAAATGGAGGGTGTCATTGCAAATAGTAGAGCTGTCAGGTGTGATTCAGGAATGATGAACAATTTAGAGTTGGTTCTGGAAACCAGTGTTCAGGGCACAATTGTTGATGCCAGCAAGGGGACAGAAACACAGATGGACCAGACTGTAAAGAGAGGTGAGTCTGAGAAGATCGAATTGCAATTGACTTCGGTGAGTGGACATGAGGTGACAGAAATTGAACATATGGAGGATTTGAAAGAAAATTCTCCTTCAGGTACTTGCGCAAATAATAATTTAAAGGGTGCAAATGCTAATGTGGGTTTTGTGCTGAAAGAGGGTGTCAGCAGTGAGGTTTTGCTTAAAGATGGTGATATGGGCTTTACTACTGAAAACAAAGAAAAGGTTGAACAAGTGGATCATGAGAAATTGAATCTGGAGGGTGTCATTGCAAACAGTAGCATTGTCAGGGGTGATTCAGAAATGAACAGTTTAGAGTTGGTTCTGGATACCAGTGTTCAGGGCACAATTGTTGATGCCAGCAAGGGGATAGAAACACAGATGGATCAGACTGAAATAATTGAGCCCTCAATGGATAATGCAAACTCATATTTCAATTTGAATTCTGGGCCAAGAAAAAAAATTAATCAAACAATGAGTAATGATGAATCTGAGACGGCAGATTTGGGGTCGTCTTTGGGAAGCTTTCTGGACAGCAAGTCCCCTAAAAGGAGGGATAGAAAAGCAAAGGGGAAACCGAATGATGCAAATACCAATTTGGAATCAGTTGTTTCTAACACTGGAGAAGGCTCTAATTCTTCGGGAAAAAGGGAGAGAAAAGGGAGCAAGTACCTGAGTCATCCCTATACGAGTGTTGAATCCAGTCAGAAAAAGCTCAAGAGAGACAAGATCACAAATGGAGAGGATAAGAATGTAAGCAATGGCAAAACAGATATGTTTTCAGAAAAAGTGGTATTGGACCTAATTTCCACAGCTCAGGGCCCATTAAACCCTCAGAACTCCATTCTCAAAAAGCCCACAACGGGCTTTCTCACTGCATTCCGTGATTCTGTTTCTGGCAATGCTAAAATACCTCAAGAGGTTTGTCCAATGATTTGTGGGCCGACTGCTAATGTGCTAAACAGTGAAACTGAAGAACTGCACCAAGGTTACATTTATGATGAACCAGCTGCACTTCTTGTGAAATTCCACTCCAGTGCAAATATTCCATCCAAGGAGGACCTAATTGTGAAATTCACAAAATTTGGTGCTTTGGTCGATCCAGTAACCCATCTAGTAACGGATGGTGAGTCTGCCCGTATAGTGTTTGCTAGGTTAAATGATGCTCTAGTAGCATTTGATTGCTTTAATAGTTCAGGTGAGTTCGAGACTACCCGGCTCCGGTATGTCTCTCCTATCAAGGTGGCAATTGCACCTCCACCTGTGCTACTTGATGCAAGGGATAAGCTAGAGGAGATGATCATGTCTTTTAATGGGTCGGGTTTGGAAAACAAGAAGAGTCTTATGGAAGATGCCATGAGCCTTTTGGAGAAAGTCAACTTGACTCTGACCAAGAATGGCATAGGTAAAATTTCTTAGCATTTTTTCCTCATGCAAATGAGAAGCTTTTTACCAATAAAGGTACAAGACTGCTGTTGTTTTTCTGCTTAATGGTATGGTACAAGCTGGCTAGGGCACATCTTTTTGTCTGGTACAGAAACTCTTAACCGATACACAATTGGTTCATGCTAGTGGCATTTAGATGGTTTCATTTGGAACCTAGAGACTCTAAAATACTTGTGTACCATGTCCGTATAGTACGGTTACCACAAAGGCATCTCCTTTCAGGGATGGGAACCACATTCCAGTGCCAGTAACTTGACAGTATTGAGGAGATTTATGTAATTTATTTCTCAAATTAAATTTTTTTTTTTTTGTATATTACTTTGTTATAGGGTACTGAGGTCTAACCTAGGCAAAGAGTACAGCAGCAAGAAATAAGTTGGCGCCTTCCAAACTTTGACTAACATTAAAATATCTATTTTGTAGTAATTTTTAGATTTAGCTCTTGATTCAGAACCTTAACAAAAGTGGTTCAAATAGCCAGATAGGAGAGTGTTATCTTAGAATGGTGGAATGAATTTGTAGGGAATTATACCCTTTTTGGCTTTATAATTTCTCATTATTAGAAGACAGTCAGCATCTGTTTTGGTTTCATACTTAGCTTATATGTTGTGTTTGCTTATATTCTGTTTATGTACTTGTGAACATGGTTAGCAGCTTTTGATAACTTAATTTTAGAATTGGGTCCCAAAAAATGATGTGTTGCAGTGCTTGTTAAATCTTTTTTTTTTTTTTTTTATCTTTTGTTAACTAGTAGGAAGTCTTTGTTGGAATAATTCTTTGCTTCCTAGGAGAGTAACATTAAAAGCCGAAAACTATATGCAAATTAAAGATTTGAAGAGCATGAAAAGGCACTCTAGACTTTATTCTTCTATTAGTTTCCATTGCGTGATGAATCTTTCTGTTAATAGACTTAAACTTTCACATGATGGCCTTTACGCTTTAGTCAAATTAAAATCTTCAATTTATAATCTAAATTTATGTGAAATTTTAATTTTTCATCATTTATCAATACGAGGCAAAAAGTATCAGTTCTAATGGACTAGATGCACTTTTGTTTTTCAGAGAAAAAAAAAATCTTAGATTACAACTAAGAATTTAAAATAAAAAAAAGGCAAGTTGAAACATTAAAAATTGAGAAAATGTAACGTCCCCCGAACTACAGTCCTTTGAAAATTCCCTTGTATAAAAGCCTTCTCTTTTTAGTTTAGTTTTGACACACTTTCAACTGTCATAATATTAAGTACAATATGTATGTTCACATGATGATATGTGTATGTTTACCGAATAATATGTGTATGTTCACAGAAGGTGGTCCCCAACAGCTGTCACGTGTTTTCAACAGCTGTCACGCTTTTTTATAGCCTTCATGCGTTTTCATCTGGGACCACGCGGTTTCATGAACATTCATTAAACTTGTTTATAGAATTGTTTTCATAGTATTACATGATCTAATAAACTTGTTTATAAAATTAGTGTAAAAAGTTCGGAGATTTTCAGGAGATTGTTAGCTGCTTCTTTAAAAATTACAGAGAGAACAGGTTAATAAGTGTGAAAGATACAATGGATTTGAAGGATTTGGTCAAAACAACTTTCAAATCAATGGTGCACTCATGTTTTAATCTCTTTTTTCTTTTTGTTCTACCCCACATGGTATGGCTTCCTCTTGACGCTTCTCTTCTTCCTTTTTCTGCATCAAATTTTTCTGGCATGTCACGCAGGCATCTCACACTGGGTCACTGACCTCATAACAATTTTTTTTTTTTTTTTTCAAAATTACAAAGTTTTATTTCATAAAATACATTGAGAATCAGTGTTCATACAATTTAAACAAAAAATTGGATGCGGGAATTAAACAAAATGAAATTTGATAATTAACCAAAATGTTTATGATAGTTGCTAAAAGAATATCATATTACCAGAAAAAATAACTGAAGCAGTGATACAACTGTAATGTAAATTATGTTTTACCCTATAGCACTGCCCTTGAACAATTCAATATTATTTACTGATAAATTTTCCGATAATGGTTCTAGATTTCTAGTACCAACAGTTCTCTAGCCTCTAATCTGAACTCTGAAATTTATAGCAATATTAGTCTATAATTCTGACTACTACTGGTGCCAATCAAGAGAGTTAAGCTCTCAAATCAATCAAATTAAACTGTAAAACTTGTCAATTAGTGGGGAACAAAAGAGAAGACAGTCCCTTTCATGCATCTTTTTCAAGATATTACATATCTTTTGTACTGCGATTAATTGTTTCTCATACAATGCATCAACTTAAGGAGTCACATCTCAATGACTCAATCTCTTTTACTTATTGGCCTTTAGATCCCTTCTAGCTTGTCTAAATCATGCCATAATGCTATCCTTGGTATGAATTCTATACCATACTGGCCAAGTGATCTCAGAAATAGATCCTGATCGGTACCAATTGCTTTCAGCTCTTATGATGGTTTTTTTTTCTTTTCTTTTTTTTAAAGACGGGATCAAATTTTGAACCTTCGACTCTTCTTAATTATGATGGGTTTTCAATTCGTACTTCTAAAATTTCTTTTTCTTTTTGCTAAAGCAGAGTTTTTCATATGTCCATACCGTACCAGATCGATCTAGAGCATAATAAAACTAACAAAAAGATAAATGAAATAGTGAGGAAGATAATTTCAAGTACAGTGTATGCATTTATTGTGTTTTTTTTGTGCATCTTGCTTGAATACTTCTGGTACTATCAAGATAGGTACTAGCTAGCTGTTACAGAAACTACACTGTCAAGATCACTATTTGATACTCGTAACATAATCACTGTTTGTTTTCACATATAAATTGAACTATTAATAATTCAATAGTGTCTTGAAGGATCCAAAACCAACCTAAAAAGCACTAGAATATCCTCCATTAATTTAAGTTCAGCCAAGTGCTTCTATGCATGATAGAGATTCTTGCAGTACGTACTAAAATAGTGCAGTAGAGAGGCACAAAAGAGAAAAGATGAGTATTGAAATCACACTAACTATTCAAATGCCTCTTGTGGTTTAAAATACAACAAAAAGGAAAAAGCACAAAGAGAATCGAGGAGTATATAGAAAAATAAACTACTCAATATATCTCGCTTTTATCATGATCATCAGCGTTAGTCATTACATTTCCACACACAAATCATGAAACCACATGGAAGGGAAGTACTTCCAACTCAAAAAAAAAGACATAGAAACATGGATCAAAAGAAACACAAAAGCAAAATCAAAGCCCAAAGGTAGAGAAATTGGAAAAGAAAAAAAAAAAAAAAAAGGTCATTTCTAGTACTAGTTTTTCCATCAATTCTACTAAATTCTAAGAATTTCAAAGCCTCTACTCAAATAGCAGTAGAGGGACCATGGTTTCCTATCATTGGGCCCCACAAACCAGTCTCATTTGGATAGCCACTTGTTTCGCGGTTGCTGTCGCCACAGCAATATGGCTCATGCCACTCTACCGGCAATGCCCTTCCTGCCGGCTTTATGTCAACCTCACTTGTTTCCTGATGCCCTAAAAATGGCAATGGGAACCCCTGACCAGCTTCCATCTCTTGCCCGTGGACCCCACCACCGGCACCAATTGAAAATCGAAGTGCATGTAATGCATGCAATCCACTCAAGTCTAAGCCACCATTCATCTCTCCTATACCTAATTCACCTCCCTCCCCTCCTCCTCCCATGAACTTGTTCTCAACATTAAGCCCAAGACCATAACCATACTTCCATTCGGAAAAATTTGCCGACTCTTGAAGTGGCAACTGCAGCCCAGAAAATGAGAGATGGAGAGCAGTGGCTGCCGGCAAGTGGTGGCTTTGTATATTGACAGACTGCTTCTTAGGGTTTGCGCGCTTATTCTTGCGGCATCCACCGCCAACCGGTACATTTCTAAGAGACCCTCCTTTAGTCCAATAACGCCGGCAGGTCTTGCAAAAGTACCTCGGCTGGGACAAACTGTAGTTGTTGTAATAGCAGAACTTGGTATGTGCAGAGTCGCACCTCGGGCATTTCAATGGTTGATCATGCGGGGGACGCAACTTCCTATCGATTGGAGGAAGCGGGCTGCCAATTGGGCGTGGGCTCGGGATTAGTTCTGCGGAAGGTGGCGATGATGAGTTGGTGCCGGCATCTTCAGTTGTGATGCCCTGTTGAAGTACATAGAGAAGTTAAAGGAATGTTAGTTGGTTAGAAAGATAGAATGGATATTGGATGGATGTATTAATTGGTTAATATATTGAAAAGGTAATTGGGATGTGTGATGATTTAGAGAGGCGGTCCTAGGAATATGAACAAACAGCATGGATTTCAGCGCCTAAAATTATAACATGTGTTTGAAAGATAAAGAATTCCTTTGTGTGTGTGTGTGTATCATGTTCAATTTTCATGCATGCCTCTTGTTGTAAGGTAGTAAAGGACTCTTCCTTGTAGAATTTGAATGCATGCATCTATTATGTAATTACATTACAATGAAACGATTATTTTGAGATGCCTACAGGTTGGCAACTGAAAAAACAAATTACATTTAGAGTAGAAAACTCCTGGAATTCAAATTTATTTACATGAAGAAAGTACTCTTCTTGTAGAATTTGAATGCATTTAGTTTGTAAATTTGAAGTACAATGAAATGATGACCCTGAGATGCCTAATTGGCAACAAAAAAAAAAGAAAGGCCAAGAACATCACACTGAGAGTACAAATCTCCAGGTAGATAATTTATTTATTTCAATTTGGCAGTAAACACTAAACATTACAATATTTGAAGCATTTATTAGCTTTGTTTCATTCCATTTGGAAGGATATATGATGAACCTAGATAATTAGTTTTACAAAAAAATCCTTGCACTGTTGCTCCAATGCAAAGGTTGCAAATAACCAAAAACAAAACAGAAGTTCGAATTCTCAGAACACAATTGAAGTGACTAACACTTTTGACATCTGCAACAAATATTTTTCCATGACTAAATTTTAAATACCCTTCGAATTAACAGAGCCATGAACCTAGGCTTTTAAATTCTACTTAAAAAAAAAAATCTAAATGTTTGAAGTTTATATTTTGGGGTTGTCATGTGATTGAATGTAAAAATAACTGCACTTGTATTAATTATCACTTGATCATATATTCATATATATATGTGTGTAATAAACCCTACAAATTGTGGATTAAGGAATTAAAGTGCTAGTCCGATCCGTTTCTATCGGAGTGCACAGTAACTAAGGTCCATTTATTATCTAGCTACTTCATGAATAACAACCATAAAATCATAAGGATGGCAATTTTGAATCCTCAAATTTATCATGTTAGTAACGCACTATTTGTTATTAATTAGGAAACATATGTTATACTTCCTATATATCAAACCGAAGAAGAAAATAGTTCAAGAAAGAATTTTACATCTATATATAATTGTAAACTAAGAACCATGAAGCTTTCTCCAAGCCGTTTGCTTAACTTAATTTCTTTGAGAAAAACATGGTTAATTAATTTACCTTGTCAACATGCTTAAAATATGATATCTTCTACTGGAGTTTGTCAAAACTCGTAAGATATATATCAAAAAGCAAATACAAAACCCAAAAAAGAGAAGAAGAGCTGAGGTTTTTAAGCAAGTGCAATACTTACCTTAAGCCAGTCAGAGGAATCCATGCAAATCTGCATATTAATCAATTTATACAGGCGTCACAACAACTTTAGCAAGATAATAGCTTATAGGCCTCCTGATGAATTTACCAAAAAAAAATTTTAAGGGGACAAGTTTCAACAGAGAAAGAGAAGTAGTGAGATGGAGAGATCAGTTGGTGGGTTGGTGAGAGATATGGGAAGAGGAAATGGTGAGGTGATAGTGTGAAATAAGAAGAGAGCAAAAGGGACATATTTAGAGAGAGAGCGCATGTATGAACAGTAGTAGGCCGAACTGTTTGGGCCCCCCACAGAGCCTTCTGTGGGCCACTACTTGCCTCACACTGTTTTTTCTTCCGCGCTTTTCATCTTTAGAAATACAATACAAAAATATTATGAAATGGATAGTGTTTTGGTTTTTTTATTACATAGAAAAAATTGAATCAATCAATTAAAAAAGATCAGTCAAGAAGAATATATAAGAAATTTCTTGATTCGTATATAGAGAAATTACCGTCAATAGAATAATTTTATATAGATGGAGAGAGATAGAGACAGAGACAGAGTAGTTTAATATTTCAGTTGGAAAGAAGGGAACATGGAAAGTAAGAGTGGCGAGATAGCAAAGATGGTGGCTATTGGAACGATAATAGCGAAAGAACGAGAATGAAAATGAAGGAGAGAAAGTGCTTTAATTTTTCAATTTGATTGATGGAGCGACAAAGATCTTTGCGAGAGGAAATTTAATTGCTTTTTTTTTTTTGGCAAAGTGAAAATGAAGATGAAAAACATTCATGTAGTAAAATCCACACATTATAAGATTTGTAGTTACGTACCTACATTTGTTTCACCAAACATTAAATTTTAATTTAATTTCATAATACCCTGAACTAATTTAGTATTACTAAAGAGTGAATAGTATTACTTATAATTGACTTGTTAAATTTATATTTAATTTCATGCAATTATGAACCATGAATCATATCTTGATTGTTATTATATCGGTCATAGGTTATGTACACTGACACAAGAGAGTTTAGGCCCATTTATATAGGCTAGAGCAACATTGTGAGTGAAATGACATATCACCTTACTTGATGGCCGAGTATTCTATCACTAAGGATAAATCTAAAATTCTATTAGGGTAGGGTACTAAACGGGTTCAAAAAGTTAATTCAATTTAAATCCATTAACTAATCTAGTATTAGATAAAAAAATAACACTTTCATAATTTAACTAGCGTTTATTTCTCTAGCTATTAATTTAACTAGCGTGTTTTTATTTAAATAGCGGACATGAGTTGGATTTGTATTGACCGTTTATTCTTCTGGTCCCAAAGCAAAGCCAACAAATTATTCCGTTGTGCCATTTAATTTAATTGTTGAATAAAAAATGGGCTAAAGCAATAATACTATTTCTCTAGGAACTGAGTTGTGTTATTTAATTTTTTTTCTGGATCAAGGATAGGTACAATACTAGACTAGAGTAGGCACATTGATGAAATTGTGCTGGACCAAAACAAGTTTCAAATTTAGATGTAGGTATATATGAGCCTTTATGGATCAGTCCATGTCTATCACCATAATTTGGTGTCAAGTAACTCAATCTTACTTGGTGATTAAGAAATTGTATTTTGTATTCACACCCAACACTTTTATACTTCTTTTTTTTTGTTAAATTACTTGATAGTAAATGCTATGTTGTATTAAATGACATCAATTATAGTATATTTGGCTAATGCACGTAGTCTCAATTTACATTCTACATATATTTTCTAAGAAACTTAATTATTAAATCGATTTATTAAAACATGTCTAGAGAAGTTGAATAATAATTGATCTGGTTTCTTCTATGGAATTACAAAATCAAAATCATCCATCCATTTTCCTAAAACATTTTAATAAGTTTCTAAAAATAAAAAAATGGTTTTTCTTTGTCATTTTCTTTTCAAAGTTAAGATTAGCCAAACCAACCTCTATTTAGACTTATTATATTGTATATCGATCTTCTGTCTTTTCCTAAGTTGTACCCTAATATCTGTTCGGAAATAGTAATGGTGATGAATTTTGTTGCACTTGACGACGATTTTTTTTTTCCTTTGCTCATGGAAAATATTTCTGAAGTAAATGTTTTGTACAAGAAAGCAAAATATATGTTGCACACCAATAATATTTCATCTTGGTACGCCAAGGCCAAAAAAAAGTCAGGTTAATTTAATTTTAATTATTGATATTGTATATATGTAGTATAAGATGTAGTAGTTACACTAAGTGGTGTTCATTTAAAAAAAAAAAAATGCATCCTCGTAACTTATTATTTGGGTATGTTTGGATGCAGCAAGAATAGCGAGAATAGCGAGAACAGCGAGAATAGTGCTATTCCGATCCATCCAAACATACTCAGGAACAGCGAGAATAGCGTTGTTGTCGCTATTCCTACAAAAACATGAAATAGCAAATGAACTCTCTCAAAGCCTCAAACCCTACATTAGCTATTCTAAATGTTCAATCCAAACAATTTCCGGATAGCTTTGAGTTAGCGCTATTCTTAAATAGTAGCTGTTCTCGCTATTCTTAATCTACTATTCTCAACAGTAGCTATTTTTGCTATTCTCTAAGAATTAACAAGAATAAAAAGGACCCAAAAAGTTAGATATTTAATGTTTTAGGATTAAAAAATTTACTGAATTGTTTTAATTTCACTGAAATAAAATTGATTTTAAATCACCTTTAGAAGAGGTAAACATGCATGAGCCTTAATGGAAGATAAAGATATATATAAAAATAAAAAGACACTGAAATTTATTATTCTTACTTTGGTATCAGTTTGATTTTCCTTTCTTTTTTTCTCTCTTTTTTTAGCATCCCAATTCCATTCCAGTGTCATATCACCACTACAATTGCGGTCCCCACATTACTTAATTAATTAGTTATATTGCTAATGTGAGATTTAGCAACACACGAGTTTGAATACTTAGTGGTATTGTACTAATCAAGTAATTTGACTGCTTTTAGTTCATTGAACTCTCCTAAACAAACAACTATAATGATACTATATTTTTATTATATTCTATGTTGTTTACAAGAAGCTATTAATAGGAGCGGACCCAGCACTAGGTTGTCCCACTGGATTTTGAGTTTTAGTGGTGATCTGTCGATATTGATTGATTTTGTTCTTTTTTGTAAATTTTTTTGCCCCCTTCTGGATGTTTGATTTGTAATTAAGATTAAATTTAGTGTTAAAATCAAAATAAATCTCTTGAATTATGATTGATAATTAAAATTATAAGTTAAAAAAATCAGAAATTACAAATCAAAGCATTGGAAAATATAAGTCAAGCATTGTGTTTTTATCGAGTACCCAATTAGTTAATGGATTTAAATCTGATTAGATATTTAAACCCAATTTGATATTTTTTTTGCCGCCCTCTGACGAAAATTTTGAATCCGCCTCTGACTATTATTGCATGGAAACTGTAGGTTGGTATTAATGTGCTTCAAATTAATTATTCAATATCTCTATTTTAGAGAAATATGGAGATCACAAATTCAAAATTCAAATAAAAATCTCTTGTGAATATTAAAATAGTTGAACGAGTTAACATTCAATCATTATTAAAAAAAATTAATTATTCCATGCTATTTAAAACACTTCATTTTAAACCGTTGGAATCAGATAGAATAATATTTTAAATTAGATTCAAAACTAAGACTGCATGATTTTGTTGATAATTTGGAATGAGCTACTTTTAATATTATAATACACTTTTATTAAAAATAATGATCAGATCCTTAACTTTTTCATTAATTAAAGAAGTACAAGTAAAAGTAAATGAACAGAAGACAGACAGAGTCTTAGTCCAACTTTTGTTTTTTTATATTAAAGCCTTAGTCGAATTTACATAGTCTTGACATTACAATAAATTCAAAAGTTGGTAAAAAAAAGTAAAATTTACCAGTCTTAGTGGATCTCACTATCAAAATCAGAATTAGATTGTACCCGGCTTTATATATATAGTTAAGTTGTGCCTTACATGTCAAGCTCCATTTTGAAAGCTTAGATTTTTTATGAATCGTTGAATAAAATATTATTTATTGTATTAAATTGGTAATATTGTAGTTGAAATAATAGTAATATTAACATTTTCTCTCACTTCCACGCTTTTTTTTTTTTTCTTTTTTTGCTCTTTTTGTTCTTCGTTGAAAGAGTAAAATTGTATTTTTTTTTTTTCAAAAGGTATCAAAATAGTTCAAATAGTTAAAAAAAAAAAAATCGCCATTATTTCAAAAGGTATCAAATAGTTATAATATTTGAAACAATGTCAAAGGTGAAGAAAGTATAACAAGGACAATGAAAAGATTTGAGAAAAGTGTATCTTAATTTCCTCTATTTCTTTTTGTCGTCACGAGTGAATTTGTTTTAAATCCGAATACGGAGCGAATTCGAATTATGATATTTATTAAAAATCCAAAAAAGGTTTGAATTTGAAAACGGATAAATTTCATGATTCGTAAACAGAACGAATATTTGATTCTATATGAAATCTGAAGTTTTTCCACTCTCTGATCCGAGATTCATAAATAAATGTTTCAAATTCACCAAGTATTAAATGTGGGACTAATCACTTGAGCTCCGGACCGCTTCTCCTTTTCATTTGCTGACGCGGTGGCACTTCGGGCCTCTGTTTCAGATTTGTTTTTTGTTTTTTTTTTAATTAGTATTTATATTTTAAAATTCATGACTAAATTATTCATTTTGTATTCTTATTTATTGATTATCCGATCTCTATTCATATCTGTATAAGGCAAATTTGATCTGGAAGTTTGACATCTATGTTTTATCTGTTATTATGTTTTATCCGTATTTAGCAGATCCGTTCAGAATTGCTCAGTTTACTCTGTTGATGTTACGAATGCGTATCCTCTGTATTAACTCAAGAAGGAATTTTTTGAGTCAATGAATCTCAACCGTCTGATTTTAGACGTAAAAAACATAATCAGTTATGTTTGAACACGACACACGAGTTACAGCGTGACTCATATATCGTGATCATTCATGTACCGTAACCACCTCTCGATAGCCGTGACTCATGTATTGTGACCATTCATATGCCGTAATCATTCTCGATATTTTAATCACATCATAAATCACTATTCATTTAATCATAGCACGGCACCTTTTTTTTCCACTCTAGTTACTGGGCAAGCATCCTTCCTAACAGTAACAGTAACAGCAGTAACAGTAACAGTAATAATTTTAGAAATAGTGTTGCGTGGCAGGCGATGACTGAAGATGATGTAGCGTCGGCCGAGAATTTCTTGGGTCATGCAACAAAAGCCCAACATTACAGAACCGAAAGCCTCATTCTTACTGGACCCCACCTCATTCATACTTGTCAGCAAAACAAAAATTTATATTTAACCTAGGTTTACCATTTAATGCTTGCATCACCAATTCACCATCACTAAATATTGATTTAAAATCTATTAAAGTAGAAACTATAACTTATTAAAAAATTATGAAAACTATGACTATTTTTGTTTGTAGCATTACCTACAATTATTACAGTAATTTAATTATGATCATCATTTTTTTTATTAATCAGCCAAATTACTTTTACATCAATAAATTCTTATAAAATATGGTTAAAGATATCTACCATCACTTTTATTAATCACAAAGTATTGTACAGTAATACAAGTATAAAATTAGTAAAAGAAGACAATATAAGCATGTTAACCATGATATATATATATATTAGTGCTAGCAATATAAAGCAACTCCTATTTCTTAATTAAAAAATTAATAGCACCACAAAATCTAACATGAGTTCAAATAAATGAAAAACCATACAAAAGATGCACCATGATAAATAACATCAATTTTTTATGTCATGTATTAATTAAAAGTCGGTAATATCATACTCTTAATACAAGAGTTCTCATTTTTATGTCTTAATATCATCATCTCTTTAGCTATCATCCTTTTCAAATTCTAACTAAAGTTTGCAGTACAAACACATGCATTCCAATTAACAAAAAAATATTTCAAATAAACTAAATTTAGAAAAAATATTGTTGCAATCACAAAATTAATATATAAGAATTTCAAGTTACTTCACATTAACGTAACTTTTCTACACTAGAAAAAAAAAATGTTATGATTGTATATTAAAATTATTGATTGTAACTTTATTTAGAAGGGTTTAGATTTTTTTTTTTCTAAAACCTAGGAGTGAAATTAGAAAATCATGATAGGAAATGTTAAAACTTAAAATGCACAATATGTTATCAGTGAAAATTGAACTCAAGCTCTCCACAATCATAAAATTTGCTCTAACTACATACTAAGTTACAAGTGGACATGTGATATTTTATGAGGATTGTTAAATTAAATAAAAAGGTATAAAAAGTAAAATTAAATTAAATTTCAATATATATATATAACTAAAATTCTAAGATTATAGAGGTGACTTTCAGCACCCGAACAAATAAATGTTGATTCATTCCTGCTAAAACCTTAACTAAAGTTAGATTTGAAACCGTGACATTCATATTTAGAGCAGCAATATCTAACACCAACTTAATTAACTAATGTGATTTTAGTCTATGCGTGTGTTAAATATTAAAATTATTCTTGGAATATTCTCTAATTTATGAGTAATCTAGAATGATGGCTATAGAGACATCTTTACAATAACGGTTTCTTTTACTTAAGCTTCTCATTTCCAATTGCTTTTGAGAAAATTCATTGAGTAGACCTGATCCAGGGAAGAAAAAAAAACTAAGCACTTTCATTTTCAATTATTTGATTTTTGAGCAAAAGATTTCTCTGGCTGCATCTCTTTTCCCTTCGTCGCCTGTCCCAACTCCCAAGCAAGGTATATGTTCTTCCTTACCAAGTCTCAGTCATCAAACGTGACAAAGCCTGCCGCCTAGGGGTGAAAACGGAGCAGATACGGAGCGGATAGTGCTGATACCATATCCGCATCCGTCGGATAATGAGCGGATACAAATGCAGATACAGATAGTAAACGGATATCAAAATTTAAAACCAAATCCGCCTTAAACGGATACGGATACGGAACGGATAGTCTACGGATATAAAACGAATAATGGTCGGATAATTAAGATATATGAAGTTTTAAGATACAAATATTAATTAAAACATTAAATATAAATATTAATGAACTTATAAGAGATGGGAGATAATCTATTCATATAATATATATATATATATATATATATATATATATATATATATATATATATATATATATATATATATATATATATCAAATAAGTGTATGATAACAAAAGATGCTGTGGTGTAGTAGTTTGAAGTTTAGTTTAAAGGCATTGAGATGGGAGGACATGGGTTCAAATCCGGATAATCGAGTTTAGGGAATATCCTAAACCCTAAACCCTAAACTGTATCCGGAAATTATCCGAATCCGGATTATCCGGATTCGGATTACATCCGGATATGGAGCGGATATCCGCCGGATAATCCGACTCCGTTTTCACCCCTGCTGCCGCCTCAAATTTTCCCAATCTAACCCTCTTTAGTTCTCTTTTGCATTCTAATCCAATCAAAATCTGATTTCTTATAAACCAACTTTTGTCGCACTTGCTTTTTATTTTTTTTTTAAGTAAAAAGTTGAGGATCAAGTCATTATGGACGGATCCAAAAATTTTATTAGAGTAGGGTACTAATTGGATTCAAATAATTATTTGAGTTCAAATCTAATAACTTATTGGATACACAATTACAACTCCATCCTTATAACTATGTTTATTATAAAATCTGTTATAATCATAAAATCGAATGACACATTATTGAAATATTTTTAGTAAACTAATTAGAAATTCATTTGGCACAATTCAAACTGAGAGTGTTCTTAATCAATTGGCGAATTCAAATCAAAGTTTAGATAAAAATTTAACCGAAATATTAGTGTTGAATAATAAAAGGCACAAAAAAGTTTGACCAATCCATTTCTTAGAATTGTAATAATAGATTCCACCGTCAAATCTATCTTGTTCTCATATTCTCTTTCATTACATTTACAAAATAGAGTATTGCATATCCGAAAAAAACGAAATACACATAATCGACCAAAACTCAAAAGAAATTTGTTCAAGAATCAAACTAACTCGAACCAAAGAAAGGCACTACATCGAATCAGGAATAGGCATATTGAACAATTAGTACTGAATTGAATTAAAAAAAATCAAATCCAGAGGTAGACACTTGCCAACCCCAATTTCAAGATAGACCCGCCAATACAAGACGAATAATTATATTGATCCCCTCACCCTTGTCCCCCCATTTAACCCCGCACTCTCTCTCTTCAAATTAACCCCCTTATTTGCCTTTTATCCCCACATTAATTCCTCTAAGAATTTCCATATGTCCCCGCATTAATTACTGTCCTTTAATAACAATCCCCACATTAATTATACTGTCCTCTAATAACAATCCCCGCATTAATTATACTATCATTTAATAACAATTCCCGCTAATAAATATTTTTCTGTTTATTGATGTTCAAGAAAGTATTTATCATTGTTCTGACAAGTATTTATCCTTATGTCTGAGAAGTATTTATCATTGTCTCTGACATGATAATACTTTGATTTGATTAAACATTACTTATTGACAAGTTCAAGAACAAAGTTCAAGAAAGTATTTATCGTTGTTCTGACAAGTATTTATGATTATATATGTGAAGTATTTATCATTGTCACAGATATTTTACTGAAAGTTGCAATTATATTTGATAAGTATTTATCCATGTGACGTATAGTATTTATCAATGTATCATAGAGTATTTATCCTTATGTCTGAGAAGTATTTATCATTGATATTGTACTGAAAGTTGCAATTATGTCTGATAAGTTTTTATTCATGTAACATAAAGTATTTATCAATGTATCATAAAGTATTTATTCTTATGTCTGAGAAGTATTTATCATTGAGTGAGGGGATAGTTTATTTAATGGTCCCCAGTTGTGCAGAGACAATCTAGAAAAAAAATGAAAATTTGTGCGGGGATAAATGGCAAGTATTTATGAGGGGATTGTTTATTTAATGGTCCCCAGTTGTGCGGGGATGATTCAAAAAAAAAAGAAATTTTGTGCAGGGACAACTAATGAATTGATTTATTTTTTCCTAAATAGAGATCATTGCATAGGGATTAATACTTTGCAAATCCATGATAAATACTTTGATGCTTCAAGTTAAATACTAACAGTTTTTGCGGAGTATTAATTATTGAGCGGTCTCCCCATAATATTTTTGGCAGTTTGTGCGAGGTTATTTGCGGAGATAGACCTGCGGGAATTGTTATCAGGATCCATACAAGACACCCAACTATATAATATTCAAAATGAATTATCTTATTTGAGTTTCGAACATAAATTCTCACACTTGCTCTTTACTAAAAATAGTTGTTTAGATTACTAGATGTTATTGAAGCCAATACAACATAAAGTCATATTAAGTAATATATAATTTAGCTTATAAAAGGCACTAAATGTTTGTATTGACAAGGTTGAAACTTCCAAGAAAAAACTTCCAATTGGACAAAATGGTTGTTACCCATAAGGAATTCTGTAATAATAGTCAAAGTTGTGTTAGTAAACAATGAATGAGTTAAAATTTGTCTAATATATCTTTCTCTTAAGAACATAACAGTTGCTCTTGATTGCTACAAGTTAATTTATCAAGAATAATGGCTTCTCTTCTTTTTGTAAAGAAGTAATGATTTCTAAATGTCAATACATTCATTTTCAGTTATTAAAAATGAAAGTATGATGGAGGCAAAAAAATAAAAACATTTAAACTGTTCTCGTATTTATTTTTCGATCTAAAACTTCTATAATGCTAGCCTTTTTGTATAAAATTATCTTTCAAAAGTATATATTGATTTCATTTCTTTAAGAAAAATCCTAAAATATATAAAAGAGCAGCCAACAGGTTAGTTGAGAAAAAACATTTCAACGCAAAAGGTTAATTTTGGAAGGCTATACTGGAAAAACTGTTTATTAAATAAAAGAAGGAAGGGATCATTGGAAGAGCGGTTGTGGATATAAACAGACAAAGCTAAAGGCTAAAGCTATTCGGAGGACATGACGTGGCATGGTGATTTGTCGGCAGTGAACGGCCAGAGAACGGCGCGTGACGAGGAATTGAGATCACACGTCGCTATCTTCAACGAACAGGATTGACCATACACCTTTCCCTCGATCCAAT
Source organism: Carex pumila (assembly GCA_033356055.1). Lineage (NCBI taxonomy): Eukaryota > Viridiplantae > Streptophyta > Magnoliopsida > Poales > Cyperaceae > Carex > Carex pumila. Next base: position 413,826 of record JARJHM010000127.1, on the reverse strand, counting down.
GCATCTCTTCTCTTTCTCTTTCTCTTTCTCTTTCTCTTTCTCGTCTCTCTCTCCTTTCCGAGCTAGCACTAGTAGCTGGAGAATTTTTGTTCATAGAAATTGTTAAAAAGTAAAAGAAGAAAGAGAAAGAGAAACTCAGGATTTAGATTTATAGAAAGATTGAACGAATTTTTATAACCCAGAAAAAAAAATTCCGGTCTAAATACGAAATGGTTCATAATTTAATCAAGCATAAAAATAAAGGTGTGTCTGGATTTTCTGTGACTTTACATGAGCAATAAAAATGTACTTTTCATATGTGTGCATAGGTGGTGGCGTGAAGTGGTATCGCGTCTAAGAAATTTTGCAATGGGACTATGAACAATAGTTTTTTTTTTCCTAACTCAACTAGTCTAAGGAATTATGCATGGAGTGTGTATATATCGGAAAAAAAATTGATCCAAATTTTGAATCAGTAAAAATTATTATGATTTTTTTAGTGTTTTTAAAAGAGATGACGTATGTGAATGCAGTCTGTTACTACATTGAAAATGCTCATGCAGACCACATAATAATACATAATAATACATGTAGTTTGTCCGAATATTTATTAAGTAAAAAATAATTCAAAGTCGGATCAAATAATTTTATCAATAGAAATACAAATCGGACATTCATTATTATGCAAAATCTTATTTCAAATACTCATTTGAGCAACCCGTCCAGTCAAGTGAAAGTTGCCAATAATCTCCAGCTTCTTTTATATATAGGTACCCAAGGGTTTCATTTTTTTTTTTATTTGTTTTGAAGATGTGGGACTAAAGAAATTATGTTATACCAAACACTCCTTGATTTACGTGAATTCATTGACGGTTTCTTTCTTTTATTATTAAATTAGTTCAATGCACAGCTTGGCAACAACTCCCAAATCTAAATGATTTTGAGTCGAAGTTTTAGGGTTAGTGTTACTCATTAGTTATTTTTTAAAACCCCAAAATTATTTTCCGATCCTTTATAACACTAACAATTCTTGTTTTTATCTACATTTGTTTGGTACTATTTATTTACATGATCCAAAGTGGGATATCCATTAATCATTTTTAAAAGGCCCTGATTCCACATATGCATTATAGAATATGTTATTTCGATGTTGTTTAATCTGCATTAATATCCACATATGCGGTATGCAATAGATTTATTTTATGAAAGCTCGTAGACACACACACTCACTCCCTAATTTCTACTATACATGATCGAACTTAGGACCTCCCACATGGAGGCATATTCCTTAGGGATGGCAAAAAAATCCAACTGACTCGGCGGCTCGGTCTTACCTACTCAGCCTGTCCTTTACCTGGTCGGCTCGACACTGTGATGGGCTAGGTAAGGGCGAGCCTAGAGCTGGGCCGGGCCGGGCCTGGGCTTATGTCAAAGCCCACAAGCATCCCATGGGCCTTTACATTAAAAAAAAAAGCAGACTAGCTGTCTTTATTTGCTATTAAACTATAAATTATTTTGTTGCTCCAGTAGCAAAATCACATTGTTGTTTGTTATTAAACTATGAATTATTTTTTTTCACTATAAAAAGCACATTATGAATTGTTTTGTTTCTTGTACAGTTCATTTGATGTGGTCAAATATGAATGGGCCAGTGGGAATGGGCGGGCCAGGTAGGCCCATGGGTTGGAACAGGCAAGGACGGGCAGGCATGAGCTTGGGGGAAAGGCCTATGGGCAGGCCAGGCCAGGCATAGATTTTCAAGCCCATCAGATTGGGCCGAGTAGGCGGGCCATCAGTTTTTAACGGGCAGGCTGAGCATGAGCTTAGTAAAATGCCCGTGGGCTCGGCCCATTGCTATCCCTAATATTCCTTAGCTACTATGCAGTAGTTGCCACACAAAAATTGTATAGAATTATATGTAATAAAAGGAGAGTATTTTAGTCTTATTCACTACAAACTTATTCTATTTTTTTCCTTTATATAAAGTGCACTTCTCATGTAACTCCACCTTCCGCATATACGAACAAAATAATATTTTAGAACATGAGATTTTTGTTGGTGCAGAAGCGCACTCTTAAACCTGTTCCAGGACCATCCTATACAGAAATAAAAGAAACAAAATCAAGGCAGCAAAATTACCTTGTTCCATCTTAAACAAGCTGTTACTCGATACTCGATCGAGATCAAAGACTTGAACACTTGAGCGCTGAACTTGAGATCTCATATCCTTCCAAGGCTTGCAGACCTGCCAAACAGAATTCGTATTGAAATTGTTATTCAAATTATGTCTCTAATGTCCAATGAAGAGACAAAAGAGAGGCTTAATGGCTAATCAATTTATTCTACTATACGATTTCACAAGGAAATCAATTCATACCATGCTACCTTGAAGACCTTATCTATTTATAATGGTAATATGTCAGTTATCAAAGCGAGCTAATTAATTAAGACACCTTGGAGACCTTGGTGTTGCCTTTTGCATTCTTATGACGGTTGATGAAGCCAATTTGAATTTAACTACATTAGTCAAACTTTAGCTACAAATTGGTGACCTTGCTTGCCGCCTTAATTTTGCATTCTTAAATTATCTAGAATCTAGATTATTTCATATATTATTAGCTCTTTAATTTATTACCACACTTAATTGTTATATTTCTAATTGGTCTATCAACAATTAGAAATAATTACCCTGATTTTATACATATATTTTCGGTCCATATTCTTATAATACGTACATGCCTAATTAATATCACAAATATTATACTGAATTTAATCACTTTGTTAGACATTTAATTGAGATAGTATACAACATATAATTATATTACATAGTAGTCCAACATAATAATTAGATTTAGACGTCTCCAAATCTACCAATCTTTTTATGGATCTAAATTTTGAGATATTCTTTCTTTTTTTCTCTTTTACTTTTTAAAAATTTCTACCAACAAAAAATTCTCCACAAGCTGGGCCTTCTCCGCCGACCACGTGCGTCATGCGTGACGCGTGACAACTCGCTTCTCCCTCTTATTTGCTTTTTTTCGTCTTTATTTTTTTTGCACAATGTCTCAAAAGAAATTACAGTAATTTTTTTTTGTACACAATGTTACTCAGATTTTTTCACACCGATAATTTGTTTCAACTAGTTAGAAATATATTAAGATACTTCTTTTAGAACGGTATAAAAAAATTACAAGATGTTTGTGCCCACTGCCAAGAGATGTATTGATTTTTTTTTTCTAAATTTTTTTGTATGTACGGATTTCAACGGGGAATGTGACGTGTTTGATGGGAAAATTCATATCGGTCCGAAGCCTGTTTAGAACTGTTTGATTCGCTTCATAATCTGTGTAAATCGTTTTAGTATTCATGTAGGTCGTTTCAATATTCGTATGCACTATTTCAATATTTATATACATCAAGCGTACGCGAATTATGAAACAAATCGAACGGTTTTGAGAAGACGTTATATAGATTTTCATCCAATAGACATCGGATACGCGTCATTTCTCATGAAACACAATACATACATTCGTTCACAACGACAGAATGTCGTGAGAGTTAGTCTAGAATTTACAAAAAAAATAATAAAGATTGGCTATACTTTTTACAGAGACAAAAGAGAGCTAATTTTTTATGCTCTTACAGTGAGGATTTATCATTTGCCATGTTACTAATACTTTAGATTGAACTTTGTGTCTACATATCTTTACTCAACCGATACGGTCACCGATATGGATTATACATACTTGTATCCATGCAATATATCATATGTAATAATTGAAGTGGTTTTCTAGAACATTAGGTCACAACTAACAAGACAGCAATTTGAGTTGAAAAATTGAACGAATGATGATAGCAATACAGTTAGCTTCCCACATTTTGAAGTCTAGTACTAGCAAAGTATGGCGCAGAGAAATAATCCATACCAAACGCGTATCAATTCCCATAAGGTCCATAACGAACTTTCTTGTTTTTGCTGTCTGATTATATAATCTCTTTATAGATATAATATAATCAATTTCCTGCTAGTTGCATTATTATTTTTATTATTATTATCATATATTTTCCTGTAAAAATCAATGAAGGTTCGGTTTCAAGATAAAAGCAGGTACTGGGCCTCCATTGAAGGCTTGAAGAATCTAAACTGCAGTTCTGTTAGGCCCAATAAAATTAACTTTATTCGGATCTTTTATTTTATTTTACAAGCCCGGATAATTTTGTGCACAATGTCCCAAAAGAAATAAAAAATGATAATAATAATAATAAGAAAGGAAACAAAAAACACTGCTAAAGGGAAATGAGAAAGATTCACCTCGGAAGGATTGTTGATCTGGAAACATTGACCAACTTTAATTCAAACATGACCAAAATTTTGTTTTAGTACAGTACTCCCTAGGGATTAGACAGGGCCCCACTAACAGTCCCTTTCTTACTTGGAAACATTTGGTTTGGTGTATCAGGTTTGTGCGGCATGCATGTGCTGAGTCAGATGGAGCAAATAATTCTGGACAATATGATTAGAGCGTAATAATGTTTGTTATAAAAGGTAACTTACGTTTAAGTCAATAAGAATAATAAGTTCAGAAATTATTGTTTTGACTTATTTCTGGTGCAGTGCAGTAACTAAAAGAGATGATTCTTCTTTTATAATTACTGTAATAATGTCATTATGTTAAGGACTCTGCCAATTCAGATGAATTAGATTCAGTCAGGTACCTGACCTGATAGAATGAGATCCAGACTGTTTATTTATTGATGGAACCTTCGAACATTGCTGCAGTGACTTGCTACCCGGATGCATAGAACAAACACGCCACAGGAAACGCAGATGCAGTGTTCTATGTTTAGTTTTGGTAGCAAGAATTTAGATCTGAATATGCTGGTTAATGATGGATAAGGGGTCACTTTGAAGGATTTTTTTTTTAAATGGAGCAGATCATCATAGACTTCTCTTGCAAGAGGCAAATTGGCATTAAAAAAGATCGGATCGAAGATTGAAATTATATTCTGGTACTTTTATCTTATCAAACCAGGGGAATAAACACAAAATTTGGGTCAAGGATTGTGATTGCAATAATTTTGTATTGCAACAGACAGATAAGAGTATAAGAGATTCAAATTGAGGTGCCCCAACAAAGCTCTACTAATTGTATCATTAGCCTATAGTATTCAAAAGTTTACATGTAGAATATACTCTCTACAGTTTACACAGCTTTAACTAGGCCTGGAACTTTGTAATAATTTCTGATTAGACCAAAACCCAATAAAGTTACTCGCATCATTAACTGTTTTATCTGCATTTTCTTTGATCCGATGCAAAATTTCTTTTCTCTCCTTTTAAAGATAAACAAGGTCCCCCTTGTACCAATATTCTCATGCAAACAGCTCAAAGGAGGAGACCCAATTGTCCAAAGGTCCAAAGCAAGTGCCTTTCTCTCCTTCCCAAGCATTCAAAGATTTCTCTGTTTACCTGGACGAGTGATGGAACCATTTGATCACAGCCTTTATTCAAAAGCAAAAGAGAGACCCACCCCATCTCACTCAAAAAAAAAAAAAAAACAGAATCACCAAGCATTGCCCATCCCCCTTCTATTTCAAAATAAAAGAGTTTCATTCTTACAAGAACCAATACTTACCTTGCATAAGCTCTGAGAGAGAGAGAGAGAGGACTTCAACCTTAGAGAAGCTTCTCTCTTTGCTTCCTATACTAGCATTAGGAACAACTTAATTGCTACACTATACACACCCACCCATACACACAGTCACACCGGCACACGCACAGACCAAAAGAAAGAGAGAGAGAGAGAACTACCACAATGTCAACATTCACTCAGCCAATGGGATACCCAAATGTCATCCCAGTACATCCGCCATCCAACTCAAAGGGCTCCTTCGGGCCGGTGTTTGTTGTATTGACTATGATTGCTGTGCTAGCTGTTGTTGCTTGCTTAATCAGTCGGTTCTGCAGCCGCCGCATATCTAGATCAAAACTAGACCTGATGGATAGGTCTTATGACTCAGAGAGTGACCTAGAGAGGGGTGGCAAAGGGTTCGGAATAGATTTCTCAATGGTGAAACCAACTGAGGTATCTCAGACAAGGAAAGGCGACATCGAGATCAAGTTCCCTACAGTTAAATCTTCAATGAAGAAAGAAATCAGAGGGGTGCCAAGACCATACGGAGGTAATACCATACATCCAGAGCTTGGAGTTGGAGGGAGAAGAATACCAGGGAACAATGGTATTTAATACCAGAAGATTAGATATGTTGCATCCATGATGCCAAGTGACTACCAGAATACTTCATTCTGGTTTTCTTTTACTTCATTATTTTATTTTCTTATGCCTTTGTTGTTTTATTTGTTTCCTTCTTATTTCTTGTTTTCGTTTTAGAGGGGAAGTGGGATCTAGATTCCTACTTAATGATGGATTGTGTTAGATTAATTCATTTTGATATGGAGGATGTAACAAGGTCCAAGCGCCATTGCAGATATTCTACCAGTTTCTTACCTGGAATTGAGCTGCCTTTGTATTATGAAGACATAAAAAGAACATATTAATACTTTATGGTAAAATATTATATGACAAATAAAAAAATTACCAATACTGTTTCATGAAACATTTTCCCAAATCCGGCAAAATAACAATGAAACCTTCACTGGTACAAACATAGCACACCGTACCAATGCATATCCATCAAAACAAATAGTCTACAGTTTTACATACATACAGGAGTTTAGAGAGAGAGAGACCTCTCACTGCAATCTAATGGCTAGTCGTCAATGGGATCTTGTGGGCATTCATCTGCGTTGCGTCTGATGGTGATCACCGGGCAATCAGCATGCTTCACACAGAACTCACTAACAGTACCAACAAATACCCTAAAATTTTGCAAATATAAAAAAAAAAAAAAATTAAAAATGAATAACATGGGGTCCTTACAACAGAAGCCGAGGAATCCAGAGCGTTTCAGCAAGCTTAGATTTTCAAGAGGGTCGTCTATGGACTAATCTTTCATATGAACTTTTTGTACTAGGATCCAAAATTATAAAGGGCGTAACTATTAATGATGTGGCCTGGATAATAAGTTTGTTTATTTACCACAGATGTGCATGGCTTACACCATGTAACATTCTTTATTATTAAATGAAATCTTAGTAGGCCTTATGCCAACCACTTACAATAAGAAAAATCATTAGGTCCTTTCATACAATATCTCAGATGGAGCATTGGCTATTTCATTAGCAGTACTAGACAAATTTTTCCTTTGCTTCCAAATCACAAGCATAGTACAGAATACATATTAAAAGTTTTTGTCTAAGTTCTCGCCAGACATTAAATAAGAAAAGGAAATTTATGATCATCTATAGAGTGCCCTTATCCAAACTTCACATCCTTTATTCGTAAAATAATAATCAGAAGTTGCTTTCAACTATCTTTCTATACCTCCAAAATTAAATAGTTAGATCTAAGACTTGGTCCAAGGTCTAACTAGACAGGGCTTTTTTACATATTTGACAAAAATGACCCACCAACCACCCCAACGGAAAGAAAACCGAACGAAGGCACATGAATTTGGTATTATCCAAAGAAGAAGACTGGAATTTAACTGTAGGAATAAAATTTTAAAACTCAACCAGTTACCTTTGGAAGGGACCAAGGCCACGACAACCAACAACCAACATATCAGGTTGAAGCCGCTTTACCTCACTACAAATCACATCTTTTGGGTCTCCATGTCTTATCCGAGCCTCACAATTTATCTTTCCAATGACATAACAAAAATAAAGTCAAAAGCAAGATGCAAATAGATCAAACCAAGGAGAATTATAAGTTATTGTCCTGTATGTATTAGTTACAGGGTCTCCAATTATTTTTGAAATGCCAACAAAAAAACAAAAATCAGATTCTTGATCAACTGTAGTACTAAAACATTATTTTCTTAAATTCCGAAATACATGTTTCCTCTGATCATGCAAAAATTATAATTTAAATGTCTTTTTATCAATAATATATATTTCTCAATAGTATGGGTATAGACCCTTGCATTATGTGTGAAAATAAACCGGAGCAACGTGCTTCATAACACAGTAAACAGGTGGGAATCCATAAATTAAACTGAACTTGGGAGAGAATTTACGCCGAGTTCATGGCAGTGATTGACAAAGAATTCAAGCAAGTGGACGCCTCTAATCTTCTCTCTCTCCTTCAAATTCTTAAAATCCCCAGGAGATGCATAGATGCTATCCATGTCATCAAATCCTAATAACAAGGGGAAAAACAATACAACGCGGAATTAAAACAAAGTAATAATTAGCTTAATTATTTAGAATGCATGTGTAAATTTTGAAAATAGCATGAGTAAACTCTCCAATTTTGGTTCCTCGTATGAATGCCAAGAGTTGGTTGCTGCGCCAAATTCCATTCACCAGAGCTGTATCTTATTGGGTTAATTTTGCATTTAGTCAGTATTTTATCCCCACTGGACTGGTAACACTTGTACCAACCCAAACATGGTATATGCTGGTAATTTAACAATTACTGAAAAATTTAGGTTTTCTATAAAATTACTTAACAAATATGGCTTGGCTTGATTTGCTAACAGATACTAACAATAATAATACCAAATTTTGACCAGAAGATTACCATCTTCGTCTGGGACCTGTACATGGAGAAAAAGGAGCTTAAATCCAGAGAAATTGGAGCGAACGAGCTTGGAGAGCGTCCATTCGAAGGCGGAGCGGCTGCTAATGGAGGGGTGAGGGTATCCTTTCAAAGAAGACTCGTTCACTGCCACCATGATCTTCGTCGGATCGCCGAATCCGTCAGTCTCCGCCATTTTTCTCTCGATCTTTCTCTTTACACTGAACTTGGAGTTCTAATTCGAGTGGAGGAGATGCTTGGTCTATTTGGAGGAGACAAAGGCAGGATCTCTCCAGTTCAAACAAAACTGGAGAAATACATTCTGTTATTATCTCATGAGGCCAGGTCATCAAATATTAGCCGAATTCGCGTCTTCTGAGATATCTCAACTTTTGCGTGTTTTATTGGAAAATCTTAACCGTTTAAAAGATGTTCTGCACGAACTCAAATCGAAAACAATTGGGCCCCTGCTCTACTTCCGAATAGGCACCGGACACGTCGGTCATGCAGAAATTGAGGTATCTCAGAGGAAACAAAATTCATATCAGCCGACCTCAGCGGGAGTCCGTATCCCCCAGGTACCTGAGATTCAATATTTATAAAAGAGCGGTCCAGATTAATCCGAGCCGGACCAAACTCAATCCAGTTCCTATGGGAACTACTGGAGCTCTTTTTTGAGATTCGTGACAGGTGAAAAGAATGGGCCAGATTTACAAGTTGTATGTCAGGTACCGACGGGATCAAATTCCAGAGGACAGATCGTTCTACTGTCGTTTTTCCTTTCTTCAATTATTATATATTTTTATTAGATTAGATAAAAACTTGCGGAAGTCATCGTGATTTTTTATACATAATAATTCAATCGTATATTTAATATTAAGAGCATCTTAAATTTCCTTTTAATTTTTAAAATCAAGCGACATTTTCATTCCAATTTTTTAGTATAAAGCGTAATTTTAATTTAAAAAATACTTTATAATTATTTTTATTGGCTCTTTCCCTTTTTTATGATAATAATTGCTAACATAAGCACCAAATTTAAATAAATTACATGAGTGCAGAGATTTATAAATTAAAATTATCTTAATTTTTTATTTAGTACTTGCTAATTATTTTTATTTTTTCTTAATTTTACTGATGTTGATGCTTTAAGTGAGAATTTTATGTCTCTTAAAAATTTTAAATTATGAATTTTTTCTTCTAAAATTCACAATATCATATGAATCCTACTATATTTCAGAAACTCACAAACTTACTAAATCTATTGTCATTTATATTAAAAGTAATTTATAAATTTATAAATTTCTCATTTTATCTCCTATTTAGCATGTGTAATAGATTTAATTGATCAATTTGTAAGGCCAAATGATTTAATTTTCTATTTTGGACACATATATAGTGACATTTAAGTATACGCTTCACAAGAAAATGAGTTATTTGTTCTCATAAACCAGCTAATTAGAAGACCGAACACATCTTACACATGTTATGTATTTTTATTTTTTAAAGAATAAAATGAGAACTTTATGAATTTAAAATGAGTTTTAACATAATATGTAATAAATTTGTGAGTTTTTAAAATTTTAAAAAGTAAGTATAATATTATGGATTATAAAAGGAGAAATAAGTAATTTCAATATTTTCAAGAAGTATAGATGAAGTTCCCCTATATTTAATTATTTAATGTATTTAGCTCCTGCGCCTCCCAAGTGTCTGGTTAAAATGGCCAACAGCTAGACCGTTTTAATTGATTATTAAATGAAAATATCAAGAATCAATCAGTTTTAAATTCTTAACAAACATTTTATTTGGTCTATGTCTATGATAGTGAAATTTCCCATGGAACATGAAATCAAGCAATTTCTTCTTCTTTTTTTCAAAATGTACTTGAAAATAATTAAGGGTTAGTGAAATTCGTAATAAATATTCTATTTTTTCAAAATTGTATCGTATTCCGACGGAATAGGATACAATTTTAAAATAGTGTTATATGAATTAGGTTGGTGGTCTAATTTTATTAGTTGCATACTGTTTTTGTTTTTTTCTGAAATAAGGGATTATCGTTGTTTCTAGTATTTATTCATATATTTTTAAAATAAAGCATGCAAAAACTAAATATGCTTATATGCGTCACTATATATCATTTTTTCCATCCACAAAGCAATTATCATACTTGAAATGTAAATTGTTGTAAAAAACAAATGCTAACAAAAAAATCTTATAAAACTATCAATATTTTTTTATAAATAAAAATGAGGTTGTTTTTCATAACGAAAAAAGGCAGAGATTTATTGAATAAATTATTATTATTATTTTTTTTTAATGCATTGCATGCGAAAGAAAAGTGCATTTCTTTGAAGAAAAGGAGACAAGGAAGTAGATATTAAGAAATATCACAGCGCATCCCTTGATCTTTGAGAAGATCAAAGTTCCTTTCACATGTAACATGTTTCAACTTTCAAGTATAAATAAACCTCGGAGAAGTAGATAGACCACGAGTTTTGGCCTCACTCCAACGGCAACCATAATGGAATTTTTTGTTTTTTTATAAACCATAATAATAAAAAAAAAATTATGAAAGCAACGTGATTATTTTATTTTATTTTTTACAAAAATTATAAGAACTGAAATACTATTTCGGTTTGAATTTTTTTTTTGGGGACCGAAATAGCAATTCGGTCCGAAATATTTTCACAGTTTTTTAACGTATTTTTTTCTCGAAATATGTGAAAATGACTCGGACCGAATTGTCAGTTCGGTCCAAAATAAAAATAAAAATGGGACAAATATGGTATCTCGGTTCTTATGATTTTTGTAAAAAAACAAAGCAATCAAGTTGGTTTGATAAAATATGTTTTTTTATTTCTGGTTTCTAAAAAAAATTCACCATAATGCCTAAAATTGTTGAATTTATATGGTATTAATACAATTCAGAGTAAAACCATGGAGTTATTAAGATCTATTGATTAGTTTTAAATGACAAATTCAAAATGTTGAAATTAATCTATTTTACGAGTGATGCATCTATGTGCAAATATTTTGAATTTTTGATTTAATTTTGTATAAAGTCAAGTGGTTAATGTTGTTCGTACAATAATATTTTATGTCTATTTGACTAATTTGCAAAAACATACAATTATTGAATTTTACGATTTCTTCTATTTTGAGATTATGTAGATCCAAGAAGAGTAAGAATTGCAGTATAATATACTTGGACTGAAGAAATCACGAAGACTTTTAACAAGAATACAAATTGTAAAATCATAAACTTGGTAAAGTATGTGTGAGGTTGATTAAACTGGGATAAAAAGTTGGTAACGTTTTCAAAACGTTGTAACGTTTTATAATTGTCACATTACGAAATTTTTACAATTAAATTCAAATGAATTAAATGCAAGAATCAATAAATTATGCTAACAAAATAGAAGTTTAAACCTTAATTAAGGTTCCCCTAAATAAGTAAGTTAAGTATGAATCGAAACCGTGTTAAAATTTCGAGATTTTGAGACTTTATAGGCTGAGTGCGGGTTGGTGCATCCACACTCATGCAATTCTGTGTTGGTCTGAATTTTTCTAAGTCCTCAGTGCGGATTGGTGCATCCACACTCATGCAATTCTGTGTTGGTCTGAATTTTTCTAAGTCCTCAGTGCAGATTGGTTAACCCGCACTGCGGGTTGAATGCATCCGCATTAGGCTCGGACTTTTTCTGAAATTTTGTCAAAAATTTACTAAGTTCCCACTGCGGGTTAAGTGACCCGCACTGCGGGTTAGGTAACCCGCACTACGGATTATTTCTGTGTTAGACTTTTTCTGAAATTATGTCAAGAATTTACTAAGTTCCCACTGCGGGTTAAGCAACCCACACTGCGGGTTGTTTCTGTGTTAAATTTCATGTTCTGAAAACCGACTAAGTGCTGAGTGCGGATCAGGTAACCCGCAGTGCGGGTTGGTTAATCCGCATTCAGGGTAATTTTAACCCTAAAACTCAAATGGAAGCTTCTCTCTCTCTCTCTCTCACTTCGCCATTCCCCCATTTTTAAGTGATTTTCGCCCAAGAGAGAAGAAAAAGAGCGTGTGAGTTTCCGTTTCTTTCAGACTCTCGATTTTTGCAAGAAATTGACTTTGGAACCGAGTAAGCAGCCGAGGATCTCTCCCAGCTCTCCTATTTGGTATTTCTTTCTGTTTCTATTTCTCTTGAAAAACTCAGATTTCTCATATTTTCATTTTAAACTCGAGATTTGTGTTTGAATTGCTCGAGGACTAGTTCATTTACACTCCTTGCTTGTTTATTTGCCAATCTTTTCCCGATTTCCTTCCGATTTGAGGATTCTTGATTTCTAGGGTTTTGAGCCAAAACCCAAATTGAGTATAATCGTGAATTGATTTGTTTAATCCAACTAATTAGACTCATAATCAGTGAGGTTACCTCTTGATCCTGAATTTCTAGAATAATTAACGGCTGAATTGAGGTTTTGACCAAATTAGGGTTAACCAATCGGTAAATTGAATTGATCCGAGAACCAAAGTAGTGAAATGGTGATTGATTTTTACCAAAGTGAAATGACATATGGCTAGAGGGCCTAGATGCAATTGTGCACCATTATATGAGATTTTTAATAAGAAAGAAGGAACCGAAAAGAACCGATACCAAAGCATATGAATTGAATTAGGACGGTATGAACCATTGGTAAACTAAAGTAAACGTATAGACCACTGAACCCGAATTAAACCTAGTATACGTGTAATATAGGCATAGGCTCGGTCGAGCAAGACGTTGCGAGGCAATTCGAGACGCCCGATCCTTAGATTAAGCGGTACGCTCGTTATAATCAGGTGCGGGATTCTTGGACTTATTTGATACTTTATTTTCAGGAATTAAACTGTTTATTCGTTTGTCATGTTGAATGCTTAATTGTTGCATATTTTGGAATTCATGCTGCATATTAATTCTTGGATAAATGAGAATGATTGAATTGTTTAGTTAAGGTTGATTGGCATGTTGGTATGGTTATTATTTGATTACTTCTATTAATTGTTCTTGATGTGAATGAATCTGCCAGGCCAACCTGTTTAGGTGGCTGGATAAGGTGACGCTGCTGACTTATGCGTTGACCTGTTCGAATTTTCCAGACCGACCTGTTTAGGTGGCTGGATAAGGTGACGCTGCTGACATATGCGTTGACCTGTTATGAATTTGCCAGACCGAACTGTTTAGGTGGCTGGATAAGGTGATGGTGACCTATCCGTTGACCTGTTTAAATGAATTGTGCAAGGCTGATAGCTGATTGTGATTCGATTTGAATGAAATTGCAAAGTTGAGCGGTATGGTTGACTTTGAGTCTGTGTGATTGCATTTTTGTCAAGTTGACCTGTATAGGTGACTTGTAACCAGACCTTAGGAAATGGTTAAGCCAAATAGCTACAGATGGGTGTCAGATAAAGGGTCCAGCTTCGTTGGTCATCTGTAGGCGTCTGTAACCCTACAGATGTGGGTTTGATAACGGTCCAGCTTGAAAGAACATCTGTAGTTGCTACAAGCCCTAATGAGTCAAGTTAAGCCAAAATATATGTTGTGTTTTGAAATTCATATTGAAAATTCCGTGAACTGTGTTTCAGGTTGATAAATTATTGTCGAGCATTGGCATTTTGTTATTTATGATTATATATATATGTTTGCATTGTTATTGTTTGGGTTTCATTGTTGAATATAGAGTTTGATTGCAAGTCCAATAATCTAAACTGTGGCAAATTCGCACTGAGAATTTATTCTCACCCCCACCCTCCCGGTTATTTTATAGGTACTGGTGCGACTGATTCCGGAGAGGCACACGAGTAGTAGGCCATAGTAGCTTATCACCTCATGACCCTATATATATTTTGGTGTATAGTTTTAGGGTAGGCCTCATGGTTAGTATCCGGATGAGATACTTTTGTTGTATTATATTCTGACCAGACTGTGTACTCTGATTTGTGTATATCTAAACTTGGTTTATATTATTTAGTTTTGAATTGTTAAGTATAAATTGAATAGCCTTGTAAGTATACACAGCGTTGTATGCTTACGGCGGGAGACTGTCGCATCCTGTGGCCGCGGGGTGTGAGAATACTGGTCAGAAACAACAAACTGATCAAAAGAAGAAACAAGTTATAACGTTATAATGTTATACAAATGTGGTGACGTTTTACAAACGTCATAACGTTATACAAACGTTATCACGTTTAATAGCTACATAACTATTGAAGCACAGCTGGACAGTACCAACATGAAACGTTGTAACGTTTTATGGATGTCAGAACATTAAGTACAGCTGTACTAAAGATTGAAAATTCAAATTTAAACGTTGCAACGTTTATAAAACGTTGTAACGTTTTAAGTAAATTTAAGCTTCAAAGAATTTCTATTTTGATCAAGTTTTTACAGGTTAAAACGTCATAACGTTTTGAAAACGTTATAACGTTTTGCTGAGCTGTCAGAAAATTAAAACCCTAAAATCACATTTGAACTAAACGTTGTAACGTTTTATGTCAAACAACTCATTTTTGAGCTGACACTATAAATAGTTGATTGGGATCTCTTCCCAAATAATCTCAGTCAACCCTAATCATTTTAAAAATGATTTTTTAAGAGCTTAGCCCACTCCATTGTTGTGAGAGCTTAAAACTTCAAAATCCCTCAAGCAACCTCAAACCTACTTCACTAATCTTGATATAGATTAGGTTTGAGTGATCTATTGAGTGTTTCTCTTGTGTTTCTAGACAATCGAAACATTGTTCTCATCTCTTTGAGTTGGCCGTTTGACTTCCTGCTTGGTGTGTAAGGGCTCAACGGTTCACAAGTTGTAATCCTTTTGTATTGGGTAATAGAAAGGCGCACCACACAAGGTTGCGAAGCCCCAGAGACGTAGGCCTTTGTTTTGCCGAACTCCGTTATCATCTTGCGTGTCAAATTTCTCTAAACTCATCTATTTACTTTCAAATGCAAGTTAATTTCAGTTTTTGAGCAATTAGAGGTGCCCCTAAGTATAACAGTTAAAATATTATAAAAATAAATGTATTAAATTAATTTATAAATCTTTTAGTTCTGACCACTTGACTTTATACTAAATTAATTATAAATTTTAAAAATTTTACACGTTCACACATCACACATAAGATAGATTAGTTTCAAGTCTTCTAACAGTTTGAACGTGTCATTTGAATCCAATCCAATAAGTTTTGGAGTTAAAAATTCACAAAAGAACTTGGTTAACTCAAGAACATCCTAGTTTTACTCACACAATTAATTCAAAAATTATTGAAATACATCACGCTCAGTGGCATAATTATGTACAAGCAAAGGGGGGCAGGCACCCACCAACTTATCGGAAGTTGCTTATTGGATGGTTATTTTCATATGGTTTTTAACAGATGCATACTGATTGGCAACCCCCCCCCCCCCCCCCCCAAAATTCAAATGCTGGTTCCGTCACTAGTAACGCTATAGTTTTTACATCTAAATTCTAATAAATTAAAACAATGAAATTAACTCCGTGTCTTTATATGTTTGAGATGAACACAATTATCACTTAAAAAAGAGCAAAATGCATGAACTAATCAAATTATTTCTAAGTTTTGATGAAATTTACCGTAAGAATGTGTTAGTTTGAAGTGAAGGATAAATTAGCCCTATCATCTTAAAATAAAAGATTAATAATAAGCTCAAATAAAAACTTAAAATTTGAATAAAGAAAGGAGAAGTGAGAAATATTATTTGTTTTTAGTAGGAAAATAATCATTCTAAGTTCTGATGAAGAAATTAAATATTTAGAAGTTTTGAATAGGTATGACAACAACACCTTAATTTAAACTGGATAAATAAAATATTTGAGTATTTAAATAAAAAGTTAGATAACATAAAATATTTCCAATAGATATACTAACAACTCTTTAAGAAAAAAAAAAAATAGCACCTTGCTTCAAATAATGTCCGACGGTTTGACCTACTGGGTACTGGCTCTTAAGTTGAAAATAATAATAATAATAATAATAATAATAATAATAATAATAATAATAATAATAATAATAATAATAATAATAATAATAATAATAATAATAATAATAATAATAATAATAATAATAATAATAATAATAATAATAATAATAATAATAATAATAATAATAATAATAATAATAATAAAAATAATGAAAGTTTGTATTTGTAAGGCGTGCAAAGCACTGATAAATAATTCTTGGTTCTTTCAGAACGACAATTCTGAAATTACAAGGCTATGTTGAGCAAAACACCAATAAATAATTATTATTTCTCGGAGGATATGGATTATTATCTTGATAATCTTTAGTTCTTCATTTTTCAAAAAAAAAAAAATCGATAATTTTTATAAAATGCAATTGTAGATTGATTATTTATTTTTTTTTTTTAAACTTGGAAGCGTTTTTTTTTTATTTTTTAGATTGATTATTTTAATAAGGAAATTGTAGATTGGTTGTTTTTTTTTAACATGATAATAGTCCCAACCAATTGCCTAATTGAATGACAAGTTTATCGGAAAGTTTAGAGGGGAACCGAAATTTTTTTAATTAGCACCCTAATAAATAATAATTAAATAATTACCACTCTAATCAACATATTTCAAAATATATCACCTACGTCAACTCAGTCCGCGTATCAAATTAGGCTAGTGAGCAGACTAGGAATGCGCACCGAATTGATACGCAAACAAGTTGGCGTACCAAATTAGCCACTGCTGCCCAGCATGGGCATAAAAAGCACCAATTTAATGTGCCCACTCAATATGCGTACCAAATCGGTGCGCATCCCCATTCGGCGCTCCAATCCAATTTAGTACGCAGACTGAGTTGGCGTGAGTGGTATGTTTTGAAATATATTGATTAGAGTGGTAATTATTTAATTATAATTTTTTGAGATGCTAATTAAAAAAATTTCGGAGAGGGGAAGGATAAAAAAATACTTCTAAATCTCTAGTAAATGTCTAATGATAGATCAAATTAAGTCGAAGTATAATGGGCTAATTCAATTGACGACCGTAGATATGTAAAAAAAAATAATAATAATAAAAATAAAAAAAACAGGTCCACCAATTCAGTTGGCAATCCAATATCTGATCCGCCATTTGAATCGGCGAGTAATTAGTTTTGGGTCGCCAATTAAAATAGCAGACATGATAAATATTGAATTATGTGAACAATAGAGTTGGTTATATTTTCTTGTAAGATGGTAAAAATAAAATTTTTGGTCAAATTAAGATCTGCTAATTGAATGGAAGGAGAAACCAGAAAGTTCAATTATAATCATTTTGCCAGTGTCAAAAAAGAAAAGAGTAACAATCACAGAAACTAAGCTTGACAGCCGCTGTCAACTATTTAAAAAAAAAAAAAAAAAAAAAACAATCCCAGAAACTACAACAAATTAATGTTTGCAAGCAATTTTAATTAGAGAAACTTCAAAATTAATTATTTAATTGAATATTTCCTCATCCAAACTTCAAAATTAATTATTTACCCATCTAAATATAACTATATCCATTTTTTAATTAAATAGATTAAAAGCACCGATTAGTAGTAATAAAAAATTTGAAACAATTGTGCCCTTACAATTAGAAGGTTACATTTACATTACGGGTGTCAACGAGCTGGCTAGGTTTGAGTTAGGTCCTAACTCAGTTTGTTAATTTTGAACCAAGCTACAGCAGAGCGAGCTGGACCTAGAGCATCCGAGCTAAAACCTTAGCTTGAACTCGTAATAAGCCAGCCCGAGCTAACTCGCGAGCTGACGAGCTGGCTCGCTGGGTCTGGCTGGATCTTGTTTTAAGAAGAAAATAGTCACACCCTAAATCCAGAGGTGCGACGATTCTGTCGTGTCTATTTACCATTTAATATACGTAATTTAAGGCATGGATCTGTTTATGCATTACCAATATCATCCATTATTTTTTCTACATCCCAATTTGTTTACAATAATTATCTGACATTTTATAGTGGATAATGCTAGAGATATATTCTCTGTACCCTGTCAGATATAATAAACCCAAATCCCATACCTTTAGGTGGCCCTGCTGTCAATTATAATCCAGAAGCACTCTTTATCTTCGTATGATAAACCTGTAACTGACAAGGGGAAACGAGTGAGAAATAATAAATTATTTCTCAGTGCTGATTGCCACTCAGATTATTAGATTCAAAGGAAATCCATATTCAAAATGAAATCACCGCACAAGAAACAAATAGTTTATTTCATAATGACGAATGCAAATACTCAATAACAATATCTAATTGAACAACAAAAATTACATAATTAAATCAAAACGCTAAAGATCGTATCATAATAAATGGTTTGGGTCTAAATCTTTTAAACCATAAAGTTTGTTAATGTTTGATTTCTTAACCTTACAATTTCTAGTTTGGTAACACTGTCATAGATACCATAACATGCATCTGTCGTGTCTGGCTTATACAGTTCTAATCATCATAACAATTTGTAACATAAACAATACGAATTCAATATCACAATGCTGTCATTATCAGAAAAAAAATCAATGATAAGACAGTTACCATAGTATATTAGTCTCACAGTCACAATTCATATTTTATTCAACATCTCCTACCCAACTGGTACTAGGTTCAGTTGGGGCCATTCACCATATGCGCATAAGGGTTCTGGAGTAAAGTCTAGTAGCTAGCTAGACTTTACGATATATTAATCATTTTTCTCCACTATATGGAGGTTCAAGGATTACAGTATTCAATCTTTTAATCAATTCAGTCACTGTGGTCTCAATAAATCATTTGCAATAAAAATCAATCAATCGATAAACAATATCAACATGATAATCAATAGACTTGTAATTCCATTTCAATTGTATTGGGCTATGTATATGATGCAACAATTCAATCAATGCAGTCAATCAAATATTCAAAATACATAACGAGTTACGATTTAATTCCTAGTTATGAACTTCAGACTAATCCAATAACCTCGCACCTGATATCGTAAGACAGCAGGTAAGGTCGCTAGCAATCCGTTCTTCCTGGACACTCTGTATCATGAGTCTCTTTCTTAATTATGCCTATATCAAAATAATATATATATTCTGATCAATGCATATATCAATAAAGTATTTTATATTTCATACGATACTACATTAGTATCAGGCAAATCCTTTATATATAATTAGCATATTTATACTAATCTTGTTTCATTTAAATTCAAGCAATCCAAGTTCAAGACCAAATCCGAATATTCAGTTTTGGGTTCAAAACCCATTTATATTCATCTATTTTAAATAATTTCTTAAACAATCCAAAATATGTTTACAATTTTCATTTATAGAGTTTCCAGCTAGCAATTTATTATATATGTAACTTTGCACTAAGGCCCCTCTGACAAGTTGGTTTTACCAATTCATTGGTATTTTATAAATTATACCTTCACTGTCTAATTTTATTTAAAATCAAGCTCCCAAAAGTTTGTATGGGTGTACCATGGTAAACCATTTAAACTGGTACAGATAGGTACCTATTTTCATATGACTTCAATACCCCGCAAATTACTTAACAACACATTAGAAAAAAAAAAACTAAAATAACCCCAACAAGAAAAGTGGGCCTCAGTACCGAAAGGTACCGTTCGAGTTGAGCTATAAACCAACAATAATCTAACAATTAAATTACTAAACAATCATTAGATTCAGATCCGATTGAACTCATATAGGTAGAAAAGGGACCTCAGGTAAATCAATTAAAATACACCTTTAAATATGTTTTTAACTAAATTCCCACAAGATTTAGCTTGCATCTTCAATTTGTTAATTTAATTTCATTTAAATTTTATCTATTTAAAAATTTCACAAATTTTCAGAATACACATCATTTCACAAATTAAATTCGAACATTAGTCCCGCTATCTTGTTAAATATGCCATCATAATTCACTACTCAATTCAAACATCCAATTTGACCACACAACTCGAAGACACAAATTATAGAGAAATTCGATTACCTTATAGCAATCAGTACAGAAATCCAATTCGAGTTACCATAACTATTCAGAATTAGCGCGACGTAGTGAGAATTCCAATCGAACATATTATCGAATAAGAATTTTTATCAAGACATCTCTTTTCCCCTTTTTTTCTCTTTCTTTTTTTCTTCCTCTTTTCTCTTTCTTTGTTTTTTCGGTCAATTTATCGGGTGTTATAAAAATACATTATACAAACTTTTTAGATCGAGCTGAATCGAGCTAAACAATATAAAACTAGTATCGTGCCCGTACGTTGTAACGGGAATATATTATAAAATTGAATAATATATGAAAAAAGTTTTTTATTTATATTAATTTATTTGACTAATACGGACATCATTTCTGTAAGGGGGAATTTGATATTTACCCTTAAAAAACCTCAAAATAACATATTTACCTCTTTAAAATTCATAATATTATATTTACCCTTGTAAATTTTAGAAACTCACAAATTTACCCAACTTACTGATTTTTTTATTAAACTCATTTGAAATTTATAAATTACCCATTTTACCCTCTATTAAGAAATGAAAACCCCCCTCCAATCTCCAAGCCAAAAATATGGAGAGTTTATAATCAAACAGATTCTAATTAATGTACAATAGTAATCAAATATTTTATTTCAATTAAAATGTAGATAAAGAGAAAAAAAAAAATATTCAAACATGTACTCTATTCGGAAGATGCTCTATCAAGGTCAACCCATCAGAAATTTTTAACTAATACATTTTATTGGCTGATATTTAAGTATGTTTTTTTTAAAGTCGGTAAGCTTGACCTACCAACATTTTCATTAATAAAGAATAATTTTTACAATCATTTATTTACATCTAAGGAAATTAAAATAAAATCACCAATTTACAGCCCCTTTGTAACCTAATTAACCTCAATTACAATGATTGTAGTACATCACTAAAATAGTAAAATTATCATAAGCAACTAATAAGAAGAAACAAAGATTCTCAATGATTAAGAAATAGTAAATTTCAAATATACTATATTCAATAAGCCCTCCCTTTTAAAATTGCAAATAGCGCATCACTAAAATATTCATTTTTTTTATAACCGGGCAGAAGCTGCCGAGTGTTACGTTTCAAAAGGAGAATAATAATACACCAAAAAATTAAATAGAGAAATAATTGAAGTCATAGCCTTGTTTGTCTATTCATCCTCAAACATAGGAGACTTGCATCCGTTTGTCATACCAACTGGTACCGTTTCACTTAGCAGAACAAAAAGCCACATTTCCATTTCTTGAATACATCTACCGGAAAGGATCTAAGCACTGACCTGCTGTTCTCCAAACAGTACTCTGTTGTGTTGGTTCCATATGAACCAGACTGCAAATGAAACGACTGACCCATTCTTTTGGCGACATGCCCCCTATCTAGTAAAAGTAATGAAGTTATGATGGGGCAAATATCTAAATTTCTCAAATATTAATGATGAAAAGTTAAACACCTCATTTTCACCTATGAGATACATCACTTGGTTATACAACCTATTCTCCTTCCATACTTTTTGTAACCAGATGCAGGTTTGGCAACCACACACAGATTCTTTCCTAAAAGTAAATAAGCAACTAAACAAACTCCTAAACAAACAAGAAAATGCAACAGTACTTGGTTATACAAATTTCTTATACCAGTTTAAATATATTAAAAGAAAAAAACCTGGAATGCATATTTAACAAAACTAAACATCATTGATATCCACTCATAATAATTCATTTAAAATATTTTGTTAACTCAAAAATAAAAAAAATTGTGCAATCATGCCTGTCCAACCATGCTTTATATATCTATGAATTTCCTGAATCAATTCCAAATAGAAGCTTGACTTTTTTATTTTCCTCTTATTTACTGGTCTTTCTATCATAATTTACCAATTTTGAGTTTCTTTTGGTTTTATCACATTTCAACCATGCAGGGGTTCTGATCATTGACTAGTACATTGGTACACAGCTCTGGTAAGCATTTTCTTTTCTTTGTTTTAACAAACAACCTTGGTATGCTTCTTCCATACAATAAGTTTCTTGCCTCTATAGTAGTAGCCACATCAGTGTACTATATTAATGCCTGTCAAATATTGAAAAATGAAAAGAAATAATAATAATAAAGAAGCAAGAAATGATACACCAGGTTGTAAGAGTCCATAACAGTTGATTATTTAGAATCAATAAAAAATGATTAAACCGTGCATTGGTTTTTCTTGGAGCATGTTTGGCAATGATTTTACATCCATTGTGCCAGTAACAGTAATTAAGTCTTTTTTCTCATCTACTGTCACATTTTTCACTCCTTTTAAAATGAAAAAAAAAATGATATAAATCCCAATTAGGAGCTCCAATTAATTCTCTAATAAAATATCTAGTTTTAAAAAAAAATTATTACCTTTTATTTTGTGAATTGTCCGTTTTATCATCTGATGCATCCTTCACAATGGAGTTGGATCTTAAGCACAACCGTCAGCTCCGGTACCTAATTGATCAAAGTTTCTTAGCTCAAAGCAAACGTATTGTTATGCATATATATTTTACATTTAACATTTACTAATTACCTCTTTTGGTTTTTTGCTATCACATTTCATTTTCTGATCAGTGCCGCTGTTAACAGTAGTTGCCAGATTCTTCTCACTGTCATCTTTCTTCTTTGGGGGATTCACCGGAGAAATTATCGCCACATTTTTCTTCATTTTTGATTCTATGATTTCCTTTAATTTCCATGGTTGTGCTTCTCCTGGTACTGTGATTTTGTTATTCTCATAATCCAGTAAAACACTTTCAACACCTATTAATTCTAGACAGAATAATTTAAGTTATCACTTCATAAGTTAATGCTTCATCCATGCTAATCAGATCTGATATGTAGCTAGTAAGCAAACTATATATACTGAGAAAAGATTTTTGAGTAAATTAAAAATAAGCTAGAGGCACATGGTATCATGCTAAGGACCAGCCCTTTTCTTTAACTTTGATTCTTTTGCTTTTCCAAGTTGAGAAAAGTTGTTGTTTTAAGGAGAGAAAAACAAAAAAGATAATATACTTTTCATGAAAAGTTCAAATTTATGAAATTATAAACTCTACATAAAGCAGAGTTTTACATAATAAAGTGTTTCTAGGTGCATTCCAAATAGGTAAAGTGTACCTAAAATTAAAATTTTAAATAAATTGTAAGCAGTTAGTCACTCAATTCTAACTTTTCCATTTCTCTTTACCATTACAGGAGCATTGAATTAGGTACCTAAAGATGTAGTGGTGCAAAATGTGTATAACTTTAAAAGCATTGAATTTCTTATTTGCTAAAAGGACAACAAATTAATGCTTTGTAGTCTTTTAATTTCTAAATTGCATAAAAAATCTTGGTTGCAAAAACATTAACAAATATTTGATCATAGTTCAACAATTTGTCAACAAATTAATCCAGTCACTCAATTTCAAATATTTAATCATAGTTCAATAATTTGTCAACACGGTACCTGCTCTTTTGAAGAAGATTGCTGGAAGTTAATCCAGTCCCTTGCTCTCCCACAAAGTATCATCAATTAAGATCATGAGAAGTTGGTACCGATTGGGAAACAAATTGCAAGGAGGTGCCATGGATCTCCCATGGCGGCCAAGGCTCTAGGGGCAGTATTAAATGGAAGAGGAGGGGGCGGGCTGTTGGCGCAGGGGATTCTTCCGACGGTTGTGATTGCGGGTCAGCGAAGTCCTTAGCAGTGGGGATGGGGATCTTCTTTCCTTAGGACTATTGCGGAGGGAGGAAGGCATTATCTCTCTGTCGATTGCGGGGATAGGGATCTTCTTTCCTCAGGACTCTCTGTCGATTGTAGCGGCGGGAGAAGGAGGGGAGGAGACAGAGGATATTGACATAGAAAGAGAAGAGGTGTTGGGAAGGAGAGAGGCGCGGTGACAGAGAGAAATAGAGTTACTCGGGGAGGGAGGGAGACGGGCGTTCTCCAGCGACGAGCGTTCCAGCGAAAAAAATGTACACATATAATCTGTACGATTTTTGATTCAAATCCAACGGTGGAGAATGAAAATACGTATGATAATATGTGTGGCGCTGTGTGTGGCGGGTACAATTTCAATTAAATTTAGATTTCTACACATAACAATGATGTATTTAATCAAAGGAAACAGATTATTTGACTGAAAGGTTCAGATTCAATCCGAATTTAGGTCAATCAATCCCAGCCGTTACAGTTTCAGGACAACCAATTTAATTTAAGATGCATAATATAGAGGAGATATACACAAATTCACTAATTGATGCCTAGCCGAGCTAAATCGCAAGTTAGGCCTCAGCTTGATCTCGTTAATTCTGAACCGAATTAGTAGCGAACTGACTCGTAAGCAGCTTGATCAAATAATGAGCGAGCTGATAATATACGAGTCAGGTGCGAGTCATGATCCAGCCGCATCCGCATGCTCTTTTGCCACCCTTACATGAGTTTCCTTGGTACCGCACTGTACCATTTTTAAGTACCAGTCCCCTCATTTCGTATCTCCTGTGAAATTTCGCTCTCCCGTCTGGGGTTCTTCCCCACGATCGACAAAATAAACCTCTCGCTCTACCCCGCTCAGCCGCTCTCGCCCACGCAGCCTCCCTCTTGCTAACCTAGGTAATGTGTTTTCTCTCCTCTTTTTTTTTTTTTCATTTCTCAAACGATCCGATTCACAAGTAAATATTTGATCGGTGAAATATCCATAAATTAAACAACTATAGAGAACTGGGTCTAAAACAATCCCTTTCTCCTCCATTTCAAAAATATAATCAGAAACCTCCTCAATTCTACCTTCTTTTTGCACAGTGCATCAGCTAAAGCTCTATATGTAACCAAATTTGGAGTAATATTTTACTCTTTTTTATAAATCTAAAACCCAATCCAATTAAAGCTTTCCAATCATAGAGTACCCATAAATTAACATGCTACATACATAGTTCCAATTTAGGCATTCTATTTTACTTGTAGACATTACCTCAAACACCTTCACTGCAGTATCCATCTCGCTCCTAGAGAAAAATGCTGATTTCAGGGTGTATATGGTATTCTCCACAAAAAATAAAGAACTACATTTTTTAATTTTTTATTCCAAGGGCACAACTGTCCTTTTTAATTTTTTATTACTACTAATCAGTGCTTGGGATCACCTCTTAATTTTTTTTATTACCAATAATTGGGTGCTCCTTTTATGTATTTTTTAGAAATTGGTTGCATTCACCTTACTGACTGACTTAAATTCAGAAATTGGTTGCAACATTTTTATTTACAATATTATTATTTCAGGGAAGTCACTGCAATTCCTATCATGTCCAGTGGTGGTGGTGATAGTGAGCCTGCTTCGGCCAAGAAAAAAAGGATGAGGTCCTACGACAATTACTCGTGTGGTCAATCAGCCCAACAAGGCTGTTGAATTTGACAAACTTGGGAGGCTTATTATAAACGACAAAACAACAAGTTATCTGTCGCAACTTGGGATTTTAGTGAGAGCCAACATTCCTATATGCTACCGAGAGTGGTCTGACATACCAAATTTCATAAAGAAAAATATTTGGCACGACATCCAAGTAAATAACATTAACCTAATTTCACAAGCTTTCAAGTGATATTAACTAACTTCAAACTTGTTCTGCTTTCTTTCGCAGCTCGCGTGGAAGTTACCTAAGCAAGATGATTTGAAGGAGGTCACACAGCGCTTGGCTGTTCATTATAGAAGGTTCATAAATACTCTGAATAACAACTACGTAAAGGAGGGTAAGATGCCCTTTAAAGACTATACTTTGATTACACCTGATGATTGGGATGCCTTCGTTGAGTATCACCAGTCGAAAGAATTCCAGGTATTTTAATTTCTTCATGCCAACTACCTAATTTCTTTTGACTTATCCAGAATTCCAAATGTTTTCTTAATGCCAATTATTTTCTTGTTGAAATTATTGGCCCTAAGTGAACAAGGGAAGGCTAATCAATCCAATAACTTGTTCCCACAATTCTTGGGTCTAGAGGTTATAGGGGTGAGAAATTCCAGGAGAGACTTAATGAAACTTTGAAGGAGATTGCTAAACCGGGGTCACAAAGTGATTTATCATCATGTGGGTCAACTAGTGATTTGTTGGAATAGCCGATTATTGACATGTCGGTTGAACATAGGCACGTCTCATGAAAACTAGCAAGAGAGAAGGTGTTGGACGATGGGGAATACGTTTATCCTAACCCGGAAACAAAAGCAATGATCAAGATAACTGTGAGCATCTAGTTCATGGCTGAAGTTGTCTTAAATTTAAATTCAAATTTAATTAAATATGTTATAACCTATTGTCATTGGTTTTATCATATCAGGAAGAACAAGAAGAGGCTTTCAATCAAGGCATGTTGATCATCGATCGATACGACGATATTCTAGGAAAATTGCTAGCAAATTCAGAACATTTTGGGAGGGTGAGAGGTGTTGGATCTCTTGTCGGTATAAAAAAAACTGATGCTGGGTGCGGAAAAAGGAAGAGAGACACTTTTTCAGAGTCTGAGGTGAGTATTTAACAGAGAATAAAGAGAGAGGTAGAGAAGAGAATGAAACCTTTTATGGAGATGATGGAGGCTTTCAAAAGGCGAATGACAATGTTGATAGACCAGGCTTTCGAAAGGAAAATGACAATGTTGATGGGCCAACAAATGAACACGGAGAACCCACTAGCATGTAGCCCGGGAGCTGTTCAGAGCCAGAGCAGCTGCCCGTAAGTGCAACCAACACATTTTCTCGATTCGGTTGAGGTAATCCAAATACTTATTATTTCATGTGAATAACAAATAAAATACTTATTATTTTCTCGATTCGGTTGAGGTAACCCACTAGCATGCCTTAGTTTATATATTTTCATGCTTAATTCTGAACTACAATAAAACCTCAGGTATGACCTCTTTGATGCTTAATTTAGCAAATTTGTTAGTGATAGAAAGCTGCATCTCCTAGAGCTCTTATATGAGATTTTCATCTATGCCATGTGAACAATTAAGACTGGTTAGTTACTCCATGCCTTCTGTATGATGATTTTACAACTGGGGAACAAATCTGAGTGTACTGGTACAATCAAGGCTGGTACACAGCTTCAAAATCTCTCCTTCCTTTTCTGTTTTTGTAAATTGTTTGCATGATTTCACTCCTAGGTTTTATTGTCAGGTTATTTTCATAATAGGGATGTAAGCCTGTAATTATGACAATTAAACTGATGTAAATGTCACCTCTTAATTGCAAGGGCACAACTATCATTTTTAATTTTTTATTACTACTGATCAGTGCTTTTAATTTATTTAATAAAAAATGGGTATATTTATAATATAGTTATATTCAGAAGGGGAAATAACTAATTTTGAAGTTTGGATGGGGAAATATCAAATTGAAGAAGTTATGATGGGTATATATCTAAATTTCTCATTTAATTATCATACTGCAAGCACACTTAACCAATAGAAGAAAAAATATTGTGAAAAGAGGAGGGTTCAAATGCCTCCATTTTTAAAAACTTTAATAACTCAAAATTTAAATCTTAAAATTCAAAATAAAACCGTTGGATATGATCTATATTATCTTATCTATACACATGTAAAAAATTATAGCATTTCAATTTTGTTTTGATTGTCATCTTGAGCTTGTAAAAATGTATATAAATATGAATAATTTTTAGATGTTGATTTTTCAATTTATTGATTCATATAAAAGAAAATTCAAAATGTGATAATTTTTTATGGATACATAGATTACATCTAACAGTTTTATTTTGACGTTTAAGTTTTAAATTTTGAATTATTTAAGTTTTTAAAAATGGAGGCATAATGGAGGCACAAAAAATGGAGGCATTTGAACCCTCCTCTTGTGAAAAATGCTACCACAAAGTTACCTAAATAATAATTTAACTCCCAAGTCTTTCAAGTGGCCATGGGAAAAAAATGGCAACAAAATACAAACTATACTATATATTCTGATTGAGAAACGGCTCTAATAATAATCATACGACTTAATTCTTTCCTTCCGTTGGATTTAGGTTGCTCTCTCTCCCTCTTTGTGGCCATCACTTTCGCTTGCAGAAGTCCTGAGCCCTCTCTGATTCTCTCTAATGGCGTCTTCTGCGGTGTTCTCCAAGTTTTGTTTGACAAGAAATTTGGAAAATGCCAAGGTGGTGTGCTTAAAACCTCTACAAAACCTGAATGTTTTGCAACTCCAAAGGAGCTTTGATGTCCACTGTTTTACCAGCACCCAGGGATGTTCAAATGGTTCAGCTTATTTGGTATTTAACTGAACTGGAAATTTTCAGTTCACAATATGATTTTATCTTAGTAGTTACGGAAATATTTTTTTTACAGGCAATGCAGTTTTTGGTGAATAAATGTGCAATTTTATTGTGTGCTGAAATATCAGATAGCCAAAGTTTGGTTGGTAATATACCCAATATCCCTTTTCTGAATTATTGTTTCGATGTGAAGACATTGTAAATTTTATCAGAAGAATAATAGGTTTTTGCAAATACATTTTATAATCATAAAGAAAGAAAGTTAGACTTGCCATGACAACCTGATTCTTTGTGTCAGCCTCTCTGTTTACATTACAACGATAAATAAACAAAATGTTTATCATTAATTGGAGCAAAATATTAACAACGTTGTTTCGACACAAATTATATATATTTTTATTTTTATTTTATTATCCGTGCAATGCATAAAAAAAAAAAAAAACACTATTAATATCTTTACTATAATTTGGGTGGGTTCAGAATTTTCAAATCTGTCGGATAGCTGAAGTAGGTTTTGGGCTTCTACTTTTCTTAATTGGGCCTAAATTTGGGGCTCTTGCTAGTATTGTGTCTTGCCTAAATTTGGGGCTCTTGCTAGTATTGTGTCTTGCCTAAATTTGGGGCTCTTGCTAGTATTGTGTCTTACCTAAATTTGGGGCTCTTGTACACCTTTTGTCCAAATTCAACTTTTCTTATTTCAATTTTTAAGATATCGTTTCTCTTGAATTAATCCTTCTTAGCATGTTTTTTTTTTACTTGGTATATTTTTTCTCTATCGCACAAGTATTCCTTTAACTCCACTTAAAATATAATCCCCAATACAGTGCCGAATATCCTCAGTATGATAGAAGAATATAAATTAGGGCAGATAATAATGCCCCCCAATTGAAGCAATGCTGGGAATAACGGTATGCGGTCGTCGGACGGACATAGTACCGCCAAGCAATTAATCAGGAATAATCGGCCATAATCAGAGATAATCGGTTAATTAATTAAAAAAGTTCATAATGATTTGGTCACAGTTAACGACCGTTTAATCGGCCTAAATGGACATTTTTTACAACAATGAATTGAAGTCAAGAAGTTACAAAATCATTGATTAGAGATTGTCTGATATGTATTTTCATAAAATATAATAAAGAAGAGAGCGATTAAAATAATAATAAAACATCTATTTTTTTAATAAAAATAATAAAAGATATTGCCTGACACTGTTACATCCTTAAATTAGAAATCTATAAAAAAAGACGCGTAATATTATCGTATTGGTAACTTATAAAAAGAAGACGTTTTTGTTGGATCATATATCCAATGTTGAGCATACATGTGATATAATTATGAATTGTGATGATTGTTTTATTATTATGGTTAATATGGAATAAGGATATTTGACAATTTATGTATTCATTGTACTGTTGTCTATAAATGTGTAGAATAATAAATAAAAAGTTCATATTCATTGATGGACTGATTATGAAATTTGTAATTAAGAAGAACCAATAAATGATTGTAAATCTAATTAAATATGAGAAGTGAATTATCGTCTAAAACTCTAAATCTAAATGTCTAAATATGAACATTTAAATAAGGACATCTAAATTTGGTTCGTCAAAATTAGGATTTCTTTATTTAAATAGATTGGTTCTCATGGTACAAGACAACATTCACAACACAGATTATAAATTGCCGTTAATATACATATCTGTAGTCTTCTCTTCTTTTTTCCACCATCTAAGAAAAAACATGAGAGATCAATTAGAAAATTGAAGACGATCTCTCAAGAATAAAGTCTGTCTTGAAGCCTTAGAAGATCTATTTCCATTGATAACCATAGCAAGAAGGGCTTCTTGCTA
The DNA here is from genome assembly GCA_033356055.1 of Carex pumila. Classification (NCBI taxonomy): domain Eukaryota; kingdom Viridiplantae; phylum Streptophyta; class Magnoliopsida; order Poales; family Cyperaceae; genus Carex; species Carex pumila. Next base: position 383,030 of record JARJHM010000127.1, on the reverse strand, counting down.
TTAGAGTCTAGTCTCGTGCTCACGAAAACATCGGTGATCTATATTAGGATCGACATATTCTATAGAAACATCTATGGAATCAGGTATTAAATTTTGCAATTTAAATTTATGTTTTATTTGTCGGTTTTGGCATATGATGGTACTTTTTTTTTAAATTTTTTTAAAAATGAGATATAATTATCTGATCTCTAAATGAGATGTAATTAATTGTTTGACCTCCCCAACAGTTTTACCATATTAGGCACGTATAGTCTATAATGTCCTCTATTATTATGTTCTTTGCGGGGATTGATTCTATTTTTGTTAGTGTTTGTCCAATAATTTCTTTTAAATAAAAACCTATCAATAAAAATAGAAGAGAGAGCGAACATAGAATTTTCGTCATAAAAAGGTAAAAGAAACTTATATGTTAAAGATCTCTATCCTTTAAAAATTAATCACAATAAATCTTACTGGCCATGTTTTTTTTTTTTTTTAAGAGATATTTTCTCCTTTAAAACTGAATCACAATAAATCTTACTGGCCACGGTAATGTCTGTTTATGTGATTAATTCTGTCACGGTGTGTATTTTTTTTTTATCCATCTAAAGATGTGTACAGATTTAAAAACAAATATATATATATATATACTATAGGAGAAATTTTACTCAAATAATGTTTTAAAATAATGCAAGAAAAATATTAATTTTAATAGTACGAGAAAAGTATAATTTTGTCCAATCTGTAATAATTAATAAAAAATATTTATATTATATTTCAGATAGTTTGAATTTTGAGAAAATAATGAATTAGAGAGTTTGAATTGTACAAGTCTGATTTTTGTGGACCCCAATTGGGTCAAATCAAATCCAGCTGACCTGAGTATCTTTCATATTAAAAAATTTAGAATTGATATTTCTGTGGCCCTCTGCTTTTTCCAAGGAATGTCTGTAAAGGACAAAAATATCCCTTTTATAAAAAACATAATTTCCTTGCCATTTCAATTTGATTTTTTTTTTTCAATATATTACAAATTTAATTTTCCGATTTTTTTTTTTCAAAAAATAGATGGGATCACATCTATGATGCGGTTTCACTAAATGTAGGTTTTTGGAACTGCACCGATAGTACGGTTTCAGTATTTTCATACGTTAAATTTCATCTCGACTACAAATTTGTCTGAAAATTATTGGAACTGCGTCATTGGTGCGGTTCTATATATTTTTTTTTGAAGGAATGAAACAATTAATCTCTTTTGCAAAAATTAGATTTTTTAATTTCTAAAAAAAAAAGAAGCCAATTTGATAAAGGAAAAAAAGTGTACCACACAATCGGTGGGGAATATTAGCTACACAACAGAAACAAGTTCCTAAATTGATTTAGACCATTCAATAAAAGATTCAGCCGGACCAAATTGGCCAAGTGCAATAAATCACTTTCTCAAATTAAATGGCACCTAGTTCTTGCTCATTACATGGATAAGAAGATAAGTTTAAAAGCACTTTACATGGGTGGAAGCGTATCTTCTGTGGAGTCGTTCCGTGCGGAGTTTTTAATCTGGTCCATTCGTTTCGGATCGAACGGACTCAATTAAAAGCTCCGCAAATTTTGAGATTTTTTTTTTTCAATTTGGACAAGATTTGATTTGTTCCGTCTGATTCAAAATAAACAGACTAGATTAAAAACTTCACACAGCTTCACACGAAACAACTCCGCAGAGGATACTATTCCTACATGGGTTGCATTCAATTCATACACAAGTGCCGAACACATTTTATGGGATTTATTCAAAGAACCTACTTTTAGCGTTGGCTACCTAATAGACCTAGTCAAATTAAAACTGTATGAGAGATAATTCCAAGATTGATGCATCTAAAAAGTTAATAAATTAAAACAAAATGTTTGGCAAAAAAGAATAAAGTAAAAAACAGAATATCAACATGGCTATTTGATGTAATTTTGCAAAAATCTTGCCCTTTCGGAAAACAAAAGGCTATTTTGAAAAATAATTTGGCAAATGCTCAAGCAACTGAAATTTTTATTTGTAGCAAAAAACAAAACAAAACAAAACACTCTATATTTGAGGGATTTTCATATTTACTTGGACCACACAGTTAATATGCACCCTATTTATGGGGAGAGGGAGGGGGGGTGGGGGGTGCAGATTAGCTTAGAGGTCCTCCAAAAACACAAACAAATGCTGTAATATTGAATATATTTAAGTTTTGGAGACCTCTAAACCAATCTGCGGCCCCTCATAAATAGGTTGCAAATTGGTTATGCGGCCCTGATAAATGTGAAAATCTCCCAAATCTAGAGTGTTTTGATTTTTTTTTATTATGGTATTTAAACAAAATTTGGCGCTTAAATATTTTTCGACATATTAATTTATAGTTAGAAAGGAATTTATTACCCTAAAATACCTCTATATAAAGACGCCAAGAGGACCCAAATTAGAAAAACATGCTTTTAAAGGAGTAAACATAATCATTAGTTTATTTCCAAAGTTGTTACATAATCTCTAAATAGCAAATTTACATGATACTATTGTTGGATATTAATACCCTTAGGCATTAATCATTACCAGAATAAAATAGTCTATTACATACATACATAGAAATGAAAAAACATAAAAAAACCAATGTGTTTGCTTAGAATACATTCCATTCGATAAAAATAGTTTATTTTTATATACGGCCCAGACCGGCCCGGCCCAAAAGTTTATTTTTATCTCCGCTGCTTAGCCTTTATAAGTTATAACCCTCACCTGGCCGACGGACCCGTTCTTTCTTCATTCCTCTCTTCTTTCAATTAACACAAGGAACATTCTCTACTATTCGGTAGAATAGAGCGATCGGCCTCTAACAATCCAGAAGCAAGAATCGGCGTCGCTCCGACGACGGTGAGTCTCTCCCGTTTCTATTGTCTTGTCGTCGGTATTCGTGCAATAAATGGATCGTAGGCGACCGATAGATAGATTTTGCAAAATATATTAGCAAAGCAAGAATTGAGTATTGCTTGATAATGCTGCGGTAGAATGTTCTAAATTTGCAAGTAATGCGCGATTAAATTGCTTTTTTAGGTTTTTCGTGTATGTGTATATTCATGCATGAATATTTTTCGTTATTTATGCAATCTTATTTCTTATTAATAATCTTTATATCATTGTTTTTATATGGGCAACTTGATGCATGTCATCAAATGACCTATTAGTTGGCGGCTTAAAATATTTGTCATAGTTTGTCACGTGGTTTCTCAATCTATGAATTATGACATAGCATTCTCAGCAGTATTATTTTGTTAAATTTTTTTATTGATAGTTGCTATTCGTAAAGCTTTACATCTTGGCTTGCACATATGATTTATTTTCTTATCTTTTTCTTTTCATTAAACAAAAAAAAAAACTTCTGATGGGTATCTAGATCCATCCAAAATGAATTCGTATCCTCTGCATTAACTCAAAAAAGAATCTTTTGAGTTAATGCATATGGACTGTCCGATACACTTTAAGATCCGTGCAGACTAGATTCACACTGATATTAAAGCGCCCCCTGAATTATAAACTGTGGCCGGATTAGCTCCGTTTAAAATCAGATAGTTGAGATGTGTTAACTCAAAAGATGCTTTTTTGAGTTAATTCAGACAATGCGGACTCATCCAAAATTCTGTAACAAGAGCCATCTGAAATCCTCTACTCTGATATTACTTTTTCTGATCACAGTGCTTTTAATAGAACCAAATGCAGTCATCTATAGTTTCCACCAAAAGATTTAAAACCTTGATATGGATGTTGAAGCCAGAACTCACCTAAATTTCCACCAAAAGATTTAAAACCTACTAGGAGATCAAAGGACACGTAATTAACCCTTGAGCTCTGGATCTTATTTAATGGGTGTTCTCACCCTTTAGTTTTTTTCTTTATGTCGATATCCTCAGCTTCATCAAGGGTTGTAAGTGTCGAAAGAAAAATAGTCTCGAGGAAATTAATTGAGATTCTGGAGATGGAACCATCGGTCATTACAATAAATCCTGATGCAAAGTAACTTACTAATTTCTTTGATTGTCAATTTTGGAAGTATTTTCTGTGACGGTAATCAATATGCGATTTAACTGTTCCAATAAATTAAAAGAAACTAAAAATATATTCATAGGCAGGTATCAGCTTTTCTTGCATGAAGTTTAATCAACCTAGCTTAGCCAATTTTGGATCTGATCTATCGGTGTATTCATGGCTACACCTCTAAATGAAAATACTATGGCTAGGTAGTCTTGTGCAAATAAAAAATAATAATCTAAACTTTTGGCTGAACTGATAAATGTCCATGAAAAACCCTTAAATTTGTATGACCAGATGACCTAAGAAATACAGATTCTTTAGGAATCTTTTAAGAGGGAAAAACTTATTTTTGTATGTAAGTCAAAATGTCATCTAATTTTTATTATCAACTGTAAAGTATACCAGAAGAACCTTATACTGTGGATATATTATATGGGCCTCTTTTCTCCTTTATTTTTTAATTTATATTATTTAACCTCATACTGTAGATATTTATAAGTCAAAGTCATCTATGTAATTTGTCTTACATGCTTCTCATGCTCTCTTTCTCTTTGTTGTAATATTATAGAGTTTTGAGGGAAATCATCAAACCAATTAAAAGAATGTCACAAGATGACTCCATCTTGAACTCCCCAAGGCGTAGACCTGGTCTACTGAGGGACCAGGTCCAGCTTGTGAAACGAAAAGACTGCGACCGTTATGAGATGATGCCAATCCCAGAACAGCTGTCATTCGAAAAGGGCTTTTTTGTTGTGATCCGAGCATGCCAGCTGCTGGCACAAAAACACAATGGGATTATTTTGGTTGGAGTTGCTGGTCCATCTGGTGCAGGAAAGACTGTCTTCACAGAAAAGGTGGTCAATTTCATGCCAAGTGTAGCTGTCCTATCAATGGACAATTACAATGATGCAAGTCGTATCATTGACGGAAATTTTGATGGTATACAGTTCTTATCCTTACTATATAAGAATAATTTTTGTGTCAGTACTGGTTTTGACCAGTATGGGGAGGGGGTTTAGTTCAGTCAGGTTGTTGTCAATACTACGAATACATCTGTGTGTGTGTGTGGGTTTGTTTTTGTGAGGACCAACATTTGTAGACTTGTTTTCACGCATGTATAAATGCCAATCCTACATCCAAAAAAGTAATAAAAAAAAATTATGTAGGTATGAATGGCTATTTTCTTTTATATTGTTTCAATTGAGTACCTTGTTTAATAGTGTTATATCAGATTTACAATTTGTGGTGTCCTTTAAACTGTTTTCTTGTGGGTGTAAATTCCTTTTTAGTTGAACTACATATGCTAACAATAATTGTTAATTCGACAGATCCTAGGCTCACAGATTATGACACACTTCTGGAAAACATAAAGGGTCTCAAGAATGGCTCTGCTGTTCAGGTTCCGATATATGATTTTAAAAGCAGCACTCGTATTGGATACAGGCAAGTTTTCCTAGTATCCTCATCAATTTGATTTAAGCATTGCAATAAGGCAATTACATTTGACCTGTTGTTTGTTTGGGTCTTGCAATTGAGTAAGTTTTGAGAAATGTTTGGAATGTTCCATAGGCAAGTACTTTCCATTCCTTGTGCTGATATCAAGCTCATAAATCTTCTCTTGCAGAATTGATGTGATTTTAAATGTGCTTGCAATTTAACATTAATTTTGTTAATTTATCTATATATCTACATTTTTATGAACTTATGCCTTGACATTCTTATGTTGACAGGACGGTGGAGGTCCCCAGTTCTCGTGTTGTAATAATTGAAGGTATCTATGCCTTAAGTGAGAAGTTACGCCCATTGCTGGATTTGCGTGTGTCAGTTACAGGTGGGGTCCATTTTGACCTGGTAAAAAGGGTCTTGAGAGACATTCAACGTGCTGGTCAAGAGCCTGAGGAGATTATTCAGCAGATATCTGAAACGGTCCTATTTTTGTTTATTTTGTTTTTCAGAAACTTATCTAGCTTTTGGTATTTTCAATATTTTGTGGGCATATGCTGAACAAGGGAATGATGGTTTCTTCTTTCTTTTACAGGTTTATCCAATGTACAAAGCATTCATAGAGCCAGACCTGCAAACAGCACACATAAAAATTGTTAACAAGTTCAATCCGTTCTCTGGTTTTCAAAATCCTACATATATTTTGAAGGTATAATGCGCCCCCTCCCACTTTGCTATCTTTTTTGTATGTATTTTCAAGTATTAATAATTTTGTTTTGATATCTCTTTGATTTGTGTAGTCTCCAAAACAACTAACAGCTGATCAGATAAAAGCTACAATGCCAGAAGAACACAAAGAAAGTACAGAAGAGACTTATGACATATACTTACTGCCACCTGGTGAGGATCCAGAGGCATGCCAGTCTTACCTCAGGATGCGGAACCGTGAAGGAAAATATAATCTCATGTTCGAGGTTTGTCTCTTTCGGAAATCTTTTGCATATTATCCCTTGCAAACATAAATTTGTGCTTATAATTTGACTGTTTTTTTTTTTTTTTCTAAGGAATGGGTGACAGATAGCCCATTCATCATTTCTCCAAGGATTAGTTTTGAAGTGAGTGTGCGGCTTCTTGGTGGTTTAATGGCACTGGGCTACACTATTGCAGCAATCTTAAAGAGGAGTAGCCATGTTTTCACTGATGGGCGGGTGGTTGTCAAAATTGATTGGTTGGAACAATTAAATCGTCGCTATATCCAGGTAATGAAACAGAAATAAGTTCTTTTGATTTTACTTTTCGCTCCACAATTTTCATACCTTTAAATATTTAAGTTATCATTGTTGCATTGTGTAAAAAGGTTCAAGGAAGAGATCGGCTGTATGTTAAAACGATAGCAGAGCAACTGGGCTTAGAGGGCTCTTATATCCCCCGCACATACATTGAGCAAATTCAACTTGAGAAGCTAGTCAACGATGTTATGGTACACAGAAGTTTATATTCTTTGTATGTTTTGTGTTATTTATTATATTAGCTCATATTTTATTTGTTGTTGATACTTTGTAGGCATTGCCAGATGATCTTAAGACCAAGTTGAGTATAGAGGATGATGTATCAACCAGCCCCAGAGAGGCGCTCTCTCGTGCATCAGCTGATCGTGTGGCGCTGAGAAATAAACATTTAAAGAGGTAAATTGATTTATTTTCAACTAAATCTAACACTTATACTTGTACTCACCCTCCTCTTGTTTTTTTTTCTTTTTTCTTCTGCAAGTAGCGGTTTAAATGCCTACTGCATTGTTGTTATTTAATTATGATTAACCTGACTGGAGGTGTTTGTTTCAGTGGGCTTTCACATTCTTACTCAGCACAAGGGGATAAAAATATAGTTCAACTGAGTAAGCTTGACAGCAATAAACGGTTTATAAGGAACTCTGATACTCCTCCTTCCATTAATCAGGTCAGCTTCTTTATAGATTTTGAAATAAAAAAGAATTGAATTACATTACAAAATTAAATGGCCAGCCCTAAAAAAATTAAATCAACAAATGAGAAGTGATATGTGTAAAAGGGGAGAAAGCGTCTCAGGGCTAGGTTCATAGTGTACTATTTTATGCTGTAATTCGATTTCTTTTCCCTGCTTGTTCTTGGTGATTTTCTTTGCTGCTTTTCTCATGTTCTTTTGGTGTACTTTCATGTGTTTCTGAAGCGCACAATTAAACAAGAGAAATTCAAGAATGTGAACATTTACTATATATCTTAATTTTAATAATCAAATAACAAAATAATTCTGTATGGTGTAACATTAGCCATATAATTTGTAATATGACTTATCTTCATTGATTTAGATGTTCAATTCTGCTTTTTGAATGTTTAGGGATTTTTTACGATACAAAACTATCCATATAATATGTAATATGGCTTATCTTCGTTTAAATAGATGTTCAATTCTGCTTTTTTAATGTTTAGGGATTTTTTTACGGTACGGAACTAGATCACCCTGATACGAACTCCAACTGAAATAATAGAGAAGAACGATAGTTATTACTCAGATTTGAACTGGCATTTGTAATAACCAAAGATCTCCTGATTCCTGCACTAGGGCTGTACTACTGATTTTCATGATACGTCGAACTAAGTCAATTTTTTGCTCTAGGTGGATTCATAGATTGCATGTATGTTTAAGATTTATACAAAACAGAACTGTCCTTTGGGCTAGTTGGGGCGGTCATACGGCTAGTAATATGCACAATTTCCTGATGGCCTGTATTTGGTGTTTTACCTGCATTTTAGTTAGGTGAAATGGGTGTACCATCCATTGGGCTAATTAGGGGGTATATGGCTAGTACTCTGTACTAAATTCCATGGCAGTCCCTATGTGGTGTTTACATACCTCAGGTTGATAGAGAGTCAGTAAATATCTCCCAAAACCTTTTAATTCTGTAATTCTGGGATTTCTTCAGCTTTTCTCTCCTATTATTTTCCCCTGTAGTGAATTTCCTTGGATTTGATACTAGGAATAGTGTGGCATTTTTTCTCTCAAAACTTACAGTTATGTTATTTGCTATTTATTTTGTGGTTTAGCCTAGTGAAAAATTTGTTGACATCTAATTTTTTTTTTTTCCATGTATGTTTGGGACTAAAGGCTTAGTTGTTGGTTATGTTTTACAGGGTGTGATTAAGCAGCTGTCGGAGCAGATATTAACCCTCAATGAGAGGATGGACGAGTTTACATGTAGAATGGAAGAGCTCAACTCAAAAATGAGCAATTCAATAATAAGGGCATCTGCGAGTCACCAAAATCTCCCTCTCCAAAGTGAGTCATGTAATGGATCAGGGCCTACCAATCAGTTTGTGTCCCATTTGGGGAATGGAACGCTCTTACCCCACTCGTCATCCTCCAATCAGCTCCACAAGGAGTCTCCATTGATGGAAGAGGTACAAGTCAACCCAATTTTCTTTAAATTTTTTTTTTTTTTTTTTTTTTTTTTTTTTTTTTTTTTTTTTATAGTAGTACCAAGATGGATCAGGTAGTATGCAACGGTTGCACATCTGTTAGTTTTTTAATTTTAGTTGTGACTAACATCTGCCATTTATATTCCACCTTCACAACTTTATCTTACTAGTAAAGGCTACTACTGGTGTTTGACCTAATTTAGTTAATACAGTCTAAAGCCCAACACAGATCCATGAATATTATACTGCTAAAGAAATATGTGTATTTGATGCCATTCCTTTTCTATCTAATTTTTAGATAGTGCTAATTTCGAGAGGCCAGCGCCAGCTGATGCACCAGCTGGACAGTTTGTCCAATCTGGTGCACGAACAAATAAGCCGCACACAACAGGAGAAAAATGGGTTGAGGAGTAGATTCTTTGACCTTGAGACAGTGTCTAACCGGCTAGTTCTGGTTTTGGCCATTAGCGCTGTAGGTTTTTTACTATGTAAGGGACTGAACCGGACTTAAAACACGGTTCATATTTATACATTAGGTTTAGACTTAGTATCCTTATTATGGTCATTTTTGTATAGTTACTTGAGTACTTGTTTTTATTTTAATATAAATTGAGAATTCTCACTCCATTAGTTTTACTCTTGCATGGATACGACAATGTTTCTGAAAATCAGTGTGATACAGAGAGTCAAGTTGAAAACAAAAGGCAATAAAAACTATATATTGCTTTGAATTTGCTTCTCTTGCACTTGCACGTAAGGATCAGATACTGATTTCCACTGGATATGTAACTACACAATGCATATCTTTTATAAGCATAACAGAACATGCATTACGATAAGAGCTGTTCTCAAGGGCAATTGTGACATAAAAATAGAATATTACAATAGCTATAGTTCAACAATTTCCAACATATGCAATAGGACACTAGTATAGTTAGAGTTAGAGTTGCTGAATCGTGAACAGAGCCTTATTAGCAGCAATCTGTCTATCCACTTTGTTGCATTAAAATCCATCTGGAGGTCAACACCAAAAGAACGTCTTCAATTAATATAAAAATATAGATATCAAAATAGCAGACCAACGTAACAGGATAAAACAGGTAAAGAAATTATTGGATAAACACCTTCATCTCCCTCTTCAACGGTATGTATCTTGCCAAATAGCATCTTCTTTTTCTTAGTCAAACCCTTCAACTAATTCCTGTGTTTTGAAATCAAGATTATATACCACCACTTTCCTAATGCCTAATGAAATTAATATGCTATGATAATGATATAAATGAACCATAAGAAAAGTACCAACCAACATAAAAATGAAATGATAATGCCTTGGCAAAGATGTACATTTAAGGCCTGTTCACATGGGAAAAAAAAATTTCACTCAAGCTGAATTTTTTTTTCCTCGTGAACAGTAATTTTTAGTTCAAAAACTTTGCAATCCCATTATCATTCCTATTCCACTCTGTCCGCCAAACACACCCCTAGAGTTTGTTCAGTAACATGAGAATTCCAATTTGTCAAAATCAAAGATATTTAACTCATGAGAAATTTTAGAATATAGGTGTTTGACAAATGCATAGAAAATTTGTTAGGATGTTGGTTTTTTTTTCTTTTCTTTTTATAGAAGATGTAATGCTAAAATTAAACTATATTAAGTGTATTGATACTAATACTAATTATGATCAATATAATTGTATATACTAATTCTAAAAAAAACAAAGAAAAGTAAATGAGCTAGTTTAAACTATATTAAGTTTAATTATGATTGTTTAATTAATTTTAGTCTTTGGACTTGTTTAAATTGTGTTTGTTTTATTAATACTATAATTAAACTATATTAAGTGTATTGATACTAATCACTAATTATGATCAATATAATTGTATATATTATATTCTCAAAAAAAGTAAATGAGCTTGTTTAAACTATATTAAGTTTAGTTATGTTTGTTTAATTAATTTCTTATATTAATAAGTTGTGTTTGTTTAATTAATTTAGTCTTTGGGCTTGTTTAAATTGTGTTTGTTTAGTAAAGTCTAGTAGTCTTAATATATTTTATATTGGTATAATTAATAATTAGTGGTGGTGATTAAACAAAAATTTCGAAAAAGAAAAGAAAAAAGGAATAGTTTATATTCGTATAAACCATTTGTTGTGATGTTGCAATTAAACAATATTTTGAGAGAAGAAAAAGCAAAAAGAAAATGAAAAGTCGTGAGCTTCAGCTTGTGGAAGAAAAACAAAGCTTGGAGTAGATTTATTTTCCCCACAAATAATAAGGAAGTAGATATATAGGAAAAAAACCTTTGAGGTTTTGAAAATGGATTTTATAACCAAGCTTTGAAATATATATATCCAAAAAGTTAATTTACCCAACAAAACCCTATGAAAACTGCTGTCACCGAACATGGCCTTAAACTTGTTCTAGAGCAATTTCATCATATTTCAAACAGATGAAGATTTAGATGTACTAACTCTGCGTCATTCATGATATATATATATATATAGCTGCCATATTCTCACTAGCTCTCATAATGAGATTAGGGAATAAGAACATAATACATTACATCGCATATCGATACCAGTGTTTTTTTACAGTTCTCTGACGTCTCTCCATGCCTCCGCTCTCCCTTAGAATCAAGGTTCTACAGAACCGTCGCTCCCCTCCTCCTTCCACGGCTCTGGTGATGAAGGATTTCAATTAAGAGTAAATGGGTTCCGATCCAATATATTTGCAAACTAGGGTACACCATACACACGGTCATCAAAGTGATCATATTTGCACAGATCTTATAGCTGATCCGACGGCAAAGAATTTAAGTTCACAGATGATGTAGGATTCTGTTGGAGGGCAAGAATCGGATTAAAAAAAAAATGAATAATTTTTTTGAAATAAAATACATATTTGGCAAAAAGCTGATCTCTTGTTGATCTTGTTTTTCTCCTGTTTTGTTTGTCTTTTACAATGTAGTGCATGGTACTGTAGATGCAGAGTTTTTTTAATGTTTTCTCTATAGAGAGAGATGAGAATCACAGAAAGTTTTGAGCTTCAGAATTGAACAGTTTTAGTGTTTTACACTTTGATCGGAATAACAATTATAGAAAATATAATTCAATTCAATAGAAAAGAAACAATTAGACAGACTTGGAATTGAATTGAATTTTACAGATCGGAAGAAGTAAATTAATTAGACAGAAGAATTCAATATTTGATAGTAAAAGAAACCCTACATATATGGACTGCCTTTGTGCTGAAGGGGAAGGAAAGAACGAAAAGTTTAAACCAAATCAAAGGAAGACGAAAACGAAGACGACAGTAATTGTCAACAATTATGTCTGTTGGAAAAATGTACATCAATACCATAAATAAGTGTGGCTCAACACAATAAAATAATAATGTGCATTTCAAAATACGAGAAAATTTTATAGAGACTAGGGATAATGGTCAATCTTATATGACAAGGTTCATACGAATCAGCGGTTCAAAATAAGATATCAGTGAATCTTCTCTAAGATCACAGGTGCTCGAGAGAAATCATAGAAGATTATAGACATAATTAGACAATAATCATCGAGATTAATTATAAGATATTAAAAAATATTTTGATCTCTCTATTGTACTTTTAGATATAAAAAATATACACATTTTACGCAGATATCTTAATACACTTGTACCACAAAAACATATTCCCCTCTATTCACATTGTAACTTGTAAATATCATATTTGAAAAAACAAGAGTCGGGTTTACGGAGCATCTAGTCATACGAGACTTCATTTTCATAAGATTACAAGATTATTTTCTCGATTTCTGATGAATTAAAATATTTGGTTCCATAGATCTAGTGAGGGGTCTATTGATCTCACCGTCTTCACTCGGTTCCTCTTCTATAGAGAATGCCATTTGCCGGAACCGTTGTATTTCACTCGGTGAGGATTGGTTTGGATCATATGCCATGCTTTGTCCCACTTTTACCCCATTTGTCAGGTCCATCACATGTCCTCCATCATTGTCAAGCGCTCTCAACACCTGAATTCATTATAAACACATTAGTTAATTTACTGGTACTTCTGACAAAAGGTTTAATGAAATTCTTCTCAGATGATGAACTTGGCAAATTAACATTTTTTGTCTTACTTGAACCATGCGGGGACGCTTAGGTGCTGAGTGGCGAACACAAGCAGCAGCTACTTCAATCATAAGATACATCTCATCTCTGGTATAATTGTTCTCTAGCCTGGGGTCCACCAGCTCTTCTATATTTCCAGTCTCCAATGCTTGCACCAGAATTGGTCTTGCCTTTGTATTGAAAAAGAAAACCATGCAATAATATTGATAAATAGTAATAAAAATTGCGCACTGCGGTGATAGAATTAGAGTACACTAGTCATTAGAATATTTGTGTGTTCTATTTGGTTTTCTTTTTGGCATTTTCTTTTCACTCTTAGGAGTTAAGATTAAAGAGGTATGTCAATTACAACTCGAAAAGAGGTAAAGAGAAACAAAACTGTAGTAAAATTAAGAGTTTGTTTGTATTTATGTATACCCATTCAACTAAGCTCTTATCAGCAAATAGTGGTTTTCTTCCAGTTATAAGTTCTAGAAGCACAACCCCAAATGAGAACACATCTGATCTATCTGTTAGCTTCCCACTAGATGCATATTCTGGCGCCAAGTACCTGAGCGGTGACAATAATAATACAAAAAAAGAAAAAGTGTAACAAAAATTGGTATGCCAATATTTAGTTGATATATAGATAAGCGAATGAAATGTTCCTATGAGAACTCAAATATTGGAAAAACATGAGAATACTTACCCGAAAGTTCCCATGATACGAGTTGAAACATGAGTGTAAGTGTCATTTGAGAATTTTGCCAGACCAAAATCTGCAACCTGTTGATTTCAATTATGCAATTTTAAATATCTCTAAATTAATGTATTCAAGTTTGTTTTAATTTTTGACTTACTCAACATTGAAATTAATTATTGCTAATGAACTTGCTTTACCTGAGCCTCAAATGCATAGTCAAGAAGAATATTTGCTGACTTTATATCTCTATGGATTATCCGTGGATGACCTAACAAAGTGATAGCAAGAGAACTTGATCAGTTTACTAATTTCTTATGCCTAAATTGCAATAATTACAATGGTTCAGAAATAAATAACCATACAATCATCATGGAGGTAGGTCAAGCCTCGAGCTGAGCCAATGGCGATTTTCATTCTTTTTCCCCAATCCAACACTGGTACCACTTTTCCTAATTTTAAAAGATGTCAAGACAAAGAGTTGATCAGGTTTACACATAAAAGAATGGAAGTTTGACATCTTTTTCTTTTATATTTTTTACGATTATTACTCAAAGACTCTCACAATACTATCTAGATATATGTTTTTCCTTTATTGTTTCTGTTAACCAACCATTTGTTTAGGTATTTTTAGTAGCAAGTATCAACAAAACATTTAGTTGGTTTTTTCTGGAGTACTGGTACATAACCTAATCGTCTTCCTGGTAACATGATTGTGATGCCAATTATGTGGTATGAAAAAACCACAAATGCACTCACCATGCAAGTGGTGTTCAAGTGTACTATTCGGCACAAACTCATAAACAAGCATTCTATGATGCTCAACTATACAATACCCCACAAGAGACACCAAATGCCTATGATGGATTCTGCTAATGATCTCCACTTCAGCCTGAAACTCCCTTTCCCCTTGACCGCTCCCGGCCTTCAATTGTTTCACTGCTACGCACCTTCCGTCTGGCAGCCATCCTTTGTACACGCACCCGAATCCACCTTCTCCTAACAGATTTTCTCTTGAAAATCCTCCTGTCATCTCCAAGATTTCTTCGTATGAGAAGCAAGACTTTGAGCCATTGTGGTTGTTTGGGGTCCCCGGACAGTACCCAGCCTGGTAGTTCCCGTTATTAGAGCCTTGTTGGTTGCCAGAGAAGTTCTGTGAGGAAGTAGATGTTCTCGGTGGTCCACAAAAGTGATCTGTGGGTGGGGTCCCTCCGTAATGGTACGACTGCTGGTACACAACTCCACCTGAAATTTCAATATTGGGGATGTCTTATAAGAGTCCATTAGTATCAGGTCCCAACAAAAGACTTAAGGATAGCATTTGGTATCATCTCAAATGTCAACAAATGAGAAACAGAACTTTGCATAGTAATTCTGCTAGAAGCAGTACTTAATTCTTCAATTTATTTAAATCCTCATACCACTTGATACTTGTACCCAAAAGCAAAAACTAATTCCATTTGATGTTCATCACAAGCTTAAATGTTAATTCTCTGACGCAAACAATGCAAAGATAATTACTTGACTTTGTTTGTTGGTCTTGGCTATACACCAAAACATTAAGTTTCTTCTTTTTTCTCCCAAGCAAGCAGAGAACGGCTACTAGCACTGAAATGGCACCAATTACTATAAACACTGGACCGATATGCATATTCGATTTATTTGTATGTGAATTTTTTGTTGAATTAGAGTAAGGGGAAGAGTGAAATGGTGGTGAATAAATGGACGAAGAAATCGGAGACAGCGGCTTAACCCCAGGCAACCCGGCTTGTGCATTTGCTTGCCCTGCTGGAGGGGTTTGCTTAGGAAGGAGCTGAATTACTGGAGAGTTAATTGAAGTGTTAGATTGATTAGGAGGAAGTGGAGTTGAAGCATTTGCTGGTGTTATTTGGGATGGAGATGTGTTTACAGGTTGGTTTGGTTTGCCTTGAGGGGTCTGCGGGGTTAGATAAACTGTTGTAGGTGGTGTGGGTGCTTTTGAATATATATTTGAATTTGAATTGGGAAGGGGAGGGGAAAAGGAAGGGTTTCTTGCATTGAGTATGATAGGAGAGGATGGGTTTGATGTTTGTGGAGGCAGTGGAGGTGACAAGGATTTCGGCATTTCTGAGGATTGTTGAGGAGGCAGTGTATTGTTCAAATTTGAATTTGAATTAGTGGGAGGAGTTGGAGGTGTTGGAATGTTTTCTTGCCCCGGTGGTGATGGTGATGCTTTTCCATTGGAGCCTGTATTTAAATTTGAATTTGAATTTGAATTGTTGGGCGGGGGAACAGTATTTGAGCTATGGGTTTCTTGTGACGGCGGCAGTGGGACCAATGGACTTGAAGATGAGGTATTAGTTGGGCTGGTATTGATGATATCTGATGCATTGTTGCTTGAATTCGTCGCCAGAGTCGAACTTGACATTTGTTGTATATTTTTGCTTAATTTTTTTTCAGAGTATGAATGGTTCTTCTCTTTGTTCTAAGTTTAGAATGTGATTTTGGCACCTTGTTTACACATGTATTGACTTGCGCAGGCTTCAAATCCTGTGTAAAAATTAAAATATGTTTGGTCACCATGGCATAATTTGAACTCATAATCAGCAGTCTAAAAGTAGTTTTCAATAAGATGAATCAAAACAATGTTGCATTGGATTTTCTTAAAAGTTGTTGCTACCAACAACTTCATCTTAAAACAAAAATGTGCACAAGGATTTAGATCTCTTTATAAACTTTTGTAGAAATTTGCAATGTGAAACTAAGATATGTTGAAATTATCCTATTCAAGAATACTACTGGCTCAGCTTAAGCAAAAATATGTTACAATAAAAAACTTTCCCGTTCTTAATAATTATCTAAAAATCTCAAAGTTGTTATCATGCAAAAATTCCATGAAAAAAACAAACCTTTCCTTTTCTTTTCTTTCACCAGAGTCCATTTAAATAAGATACATCAAAATATCATAAATTGCACATAGAAAATAGCGTTTGTAATAATAATAATGATGAAAGTAAAAAAAAAAAAAAAAAAATTATGAATGGCTTTGTTGAAATACTAACGAAAAAAAGACATAGTTTATTCTAATTAATTTACTTAACTAAATAACTTGAACAGCTTCCTTAGCTGAATTCTCAAAACTAAATACAAATTGTAAACTCAAGAGTATATGAAGATTGGAGAAGAACCTGAATCTTCCTACTAGTAGATCCAATGATTTGAAGATGCAGAGAAATACACAAAGAAAAGTAATAACATGAATAATGGCGCAGATTGAAATTATCAACTCTAAGACAAGAAAATGGAAATGAAGTTGTACATGTCATGCTAAAAATAGAAAAAATCTAGAGCAGAAATTTGGTTTTGGGGCTTAATTTACCACCCTTTAGCAGAAACAGAATGACTGAACTGTTACCAAACTTTCAAGTTTGTTACTACTGCAAGGTTGATTTGTTACAAAGCATATCATATGGTAAAACTAGGTTCATGTCTTGTTTATATCAGTAAATGTGCAGTGCCTAATTGGTACAAGTCTGTTTCAATCTCCTATAGCATTTATTGGATTCAATGGGAAGGTGTCAGGACTTGATTAATTGTGATCATGATTTTGTGTTTGCTCTGTGTGTGGGGGCAAGGCTGTAAAAAGACACTAGAATATGTAAGAGCATCTACATTTTTGAAACTAAACTGAGTTTCTAAATAACTGTTAATCGTTTTTTAGAAATTAAGATCTCTAAAGTTTCTAACTCTCACATCTGTGAAATTAATTTTAGAGTTTTTATTAAATCACATCAGCAACAAATTAAAAAAGAGAAATAATTTGATCTAATCATTTGGTCAGCATAGAGTTTATAAACAGTTTTTTAATAAAAAACTTTACTGTATAGTTTCTAAATAAAAAACTCTCTCACATATCTGAAACTATATTAGAAACTGCCACATCAAATTAAAAACTCGGATATTTTCAGAGATGTAGATGCTCTAATATATAATTTCCAAAGTGTTCATACAAATTAATATAGATATTTACAGAAATACGTTGTCATGTAAAAGAAAATATGTGTGTATATAAATGTATATATATAAAGGAGAAATTGTTAATTTTTATATTTTTTTAAGGCTAGTGATTTTAAATATCTACTAACAATTTTATTGATATAAAACGTATTTATAATGAATCAAATGGTCCTAAAATTTGTTCAATTTTAGAAAAAAGAAGTTCTATGTTAAATCTTATCCTAATTATGCAAATATAGAAGGATAAGTAAACTAAGGTAGTTATTTTACTTATCCAAATGATTTGAACATGCAAATTATGATCTAAAGAAAGATGCATTTGTCTTTTGTTTGTTTTTGCTCCCTACTTCGCATGGTGCTAAATTTTTTCTCATTTTATTTAGTAGGGTTAAAAAAAGTCTATTTTCAATTGTTTTTTTTTCTCATTCTTGTCCCTATTTTGAATATCTAAAAAGTCAATCAAAACCGCTCAATATGATCTCCATAATAAAATGTACTTGAAGACCAAATTTTATATTTTTAGATAAGTACAAAATTACTATTTTATTTAAAAAATAGTATAAAGTTTTCAAAATATATAAAATTGTCTAAAATCACATTTTAGTAAGGAGATCATGTGAAATAGTTCGGATCAATTGATTAAACTTTAAAAATAAAAATAAAAATAAAAATATGAGACATTATTGGAGCTCAAAAACAATGAAGCATTTTGACCCTACTCCTAAATAGAAATAGAAGCCAAAGTTTGGTTGTGTCGAAGTGGAGAAATTTTGTACTGAAATAGGAGGTTAAAAATGGGTATTGTTAAAAACTTGTACATGAAAAGTGGATTTAAAAAAAAAAATAGAATGAATTTTAATTATTTAAAAAAACAAGTACTATTGGTTTGTTTTTTTGAAAAAAAAAGCTCCACCAATCATAGGGAGAATTTAAATTTTATTCTGAACAATCTACATTAGTTATTTCTACTTATTTCTTCCTCCATCCTGTTTTTTCTAAAAAAAACACATCAATATGACTTGTTATGTTAGAATAATTAATATTGATTCTATTTTTAAAAAAAGTGTGAAAAGTGGCATATGAATATGAAAGAATCCCTACTTGTAAAATTTGGGGTGTTTAGTTTATTTTTATTTGTAAAATAAGTCGATTTTTAATGAGAGGGTTCAAATGCACTCAAATTTTTGTGCACCCAAATGCCCCTATCATTTTTCTCTGTTTTCAAAGTCCGAATAGTCAATCCGAACCATTAGATGCAATCCATATATTAAAATGTGCTTGGAGACCAAATTTTACATTTTTTGAAATTTTTTTTACTATTTATTAAGTCACTTTGAAAATGGCTGATCCAATGGTCCAGAAAATGCAAAATCAGCGATTTTCAAAGTGGCTTAATAAATAGTAAAAAAATTCCAAAAAATATAAAATTTGGTCTCCAAGCACATCTTAATATATAGATCGCATCTAACGGTTCGAATTGACTATTTGATCTTTAAAAACAGAGAAATTTTTTTTTTGAAAAATAAAGTACATTTGGATGCACAAAAATTTGGGTGTATTTGAACCCTCTCATTTTTAATTTTTACAGGGACTTAATTGGGTTCTCCAAAGTTAGAAATTCTTATTTAAACAGATCCCATATTTGAGGCCCAATAGAGAGTATAAATTTGATGAGAAACGATTTGGGGTTTTCTTTGTTTACTAAGCCCACGCCAATTTTGTTTCTTTTCTTTCTCTAGATAGTGGTAAGAGTCTACACGGAGGAACCACTTCCCTCTTCATCGTATTCGTATCGCAATCTAGGGTTAGGTTTTCCGAAATCGACGAAGAATGACAGCCATGGATACGGACGTAAACATGGTCGCTGTCGGAGAGAGCTCTTCGTCTGTAGCATCGTCTTCGGCCAAGAAGACGAAGCGATTCGAGATCAAAAAGTGGAACGCTGTCGCTCTCTGGGCTTGGGGTAATTTTTTATTGACTTTCAGGATTGCTTCTTTTGCTTTTCGATCTGTTTCTGTTTTGAACGATGTGAATTGCTGTTGCTTAATTTTAGGTATAGGTACAGATTTGAGCAAGAACTCGGAAATTTAGGAATTCTTTAAAAGAAATCTTAGAATTGTTTATTCTTTATATTTTATTGTGATTCAGGGTTACGGTCTGGTCTTTTTTTATGCAGGGATTATTTTAAATTTGTGTTTTAGGTATGTTTTATGATATCATGTTAAGTGATCTTGATTAATGTTTTGTTGTTGTTTATCTGATGATTGTAGATATTGTGGTGGACAACTGTGCTATATGCCGAAACCACATCATGGATCTCTGTAAGAGCTCTCTCTTCTAGTTCCATTTTGTATGACCATTTAGGGTTTTTTTTTTGTTTCTTTTCTTGTGATAATTTACTTTTTGTATGCGTGTAGGCATCGAGTGCCAGGCCAATCAGGCTAGTGCTACCAGTGAGGAATGCACTGTTGCTTGGGGTATGTTTTATGTTTTTCTGTAACTTCAAAGTGTTTCTGGTTTTGTTTAGTTTATTTAACTTCATCACATTTAACAGTACAGAAATGATTTGTTATGTAAGTTCTTTTTAAGCTGATGTTGTTTAATGTGCTTCCAATGTTTCAAGGAAATTTCAATTCTGATATAACTTTAGTTGCTATAGAACTAACTACTTGCTAAGCCTTTGTCTAGAAAGTTGCAAAATATAGTTCTTCAGGTTACACTTAGCTTTGGATTTCTAAAGAACTCGTGGGTTCTTTATTTTATTTACCTCATGACATGTCCTTTTCTTAGACTTTTGTACCTCTTAAGTTCCAAAAATTGAAGTGTGTATTGTGTAGTCAACTTAGTTTCAAGAACAAAAGTGCACTGTTAGGCAACTATAGTATGCATCAATTGTTACGGCCCATTGCTAATGAATTTATGTTGGTGTATGTCCAGGAGTCAATTAATATATAGAGATTTTCTTTGGTCTGAACTTGGTCTATTTTTAACATCCTTTGTTACATTAGCACATGGTACTTGGGTCGCATCAAATTTGATACTTTGGATAGTCATTGATATAAATGATATGCGTAGCATGTCAATGAAACTTTTTTGGTTCTGATACTTTAATGACTTGATTGCCTAAAGAGCCTAAAGAGATTCTGCTCCATTTCTTCAAGCTTTCTTTGTACATCTTTGTAATTATGGGGCCTTCATGGTCCTTCACACATATTATATTTGCTTGCTTCAGCATTTAAATTCATTTAACTATTTTTTTTGTTATAAACACAAAACAGGTGTCTGCAATCATGCATTCCACTTCCATTGCATTAGCAGGTGGCTCAAGACTCGTCAAGTCTGCCCTCTTGGTATATATATTTTTCACAGTTTGCTTCTTTTTTTCTCCATCATTTGATATGCATTTTAAATTTGTTTATTTGTTTTTAACCCCTTTGATAAATGTGCAGATAATAGTGAATGGGAGTTCCAGAAGTATGGTCACTAGATGTGTTGGATTCTGCAATTTTACAAAGGACCTCATGAAAAAAATATCATCCTTTGTTTTGAACGACATCAGTTGTTTGTTTGACATTGTGCTGTGGTCTTTTTAATTACTTTTATTGTTCTTAATTGATGGATTGGTCATCTATGTTTGTCGCCTTAGAACGATTTTTGTAAAGTATGAGAATGCTTTAATGGTTGTTTCCTCTTTTCTACAAGAAAATTTTAGAACGGTGGCCTTAAAAGTCTACTAGTACAGTGTTATCAAAGTATCAAAACAGCATGAAACCCCCTTTTGGTGTCTTCTGTAGATTGTTCGGTTTATGTGCAAGAAAATCAGAATAGCATCAAAGGCCTGTTGATTTTTTAATGAAGCAGGGACTTATAATCAATTTATATTCGTTGTAGTTTATTATTTTGGCATAGTTAGAAACGCATTGTTCCTAGATAACCAATCAAGCACAACTAACGTGGCCAAGATGCAAGTTTAATTCACTAAACAATAGAGTTTAACTCGCCCGTTATCAGTGTTGCACCTTGATTATTCTCTCTTATTAATATCTTATCATCCCCAAGTTCAAATAAGGGCTGGCGAGAATTTGTTTTACTCGAAATGCAATGAAATACTGTTACGAATGGAAGCAACGGGGTTTCTTTGCTCATAAAATCTACAAGCAGATGTGTAACAGCTAAAGAATATCATGTTAAAGAAGCCAAATCAAGCATCAAATATCGCTGTACAAATAAATTTGGTATAAAAAACTCGATACAACAACAAAACATCTGATAGTTATAAACACTGGTTCTGACATGTTGGACCAACCACCAACACTCAAAATTTTGGGGGGGGGGGAGGGGGGGGGCGCAAATTGTACAAGCTATCTAATCTTAATCTGTTAAAATGCTGTATACTTTCCGGGGCCAACTTATTTCACCCTTTTCTCAGGTAGCCTACTTGTCTCTCTCTTGCTTAAAGCATTTATCTCATGCTCCATCTGAAATTTCCACAAAGCATGAAACAGGTTATAAAGGCCTATTACATGTAATATCATTCTCCACTGAAAGTTCAAACAAGAAACTGAATGCTGACCTGAGCATTTTTTAACTTTACTCTGTGAAGCTCTTCTGAGAGTTTTTGAACACTGCGAGTAAAGGTTGAGAATCCCAATTATTAGCACAGAAAATGAGATGTTTCTCAGGTTACCATCAAGAAAATACACACGCAAAAGTTGTGCTAGTCACTTGAAAAATGTTCAAACTTAAGGTGTGCAATAACATTTTTTTTATTTTTTTTTTGGAAAAATGTAAACACTATCAAGTAACATGGATTAGAAGGAACATACCTTTGCTGGAGACTAGCAAATTGGGCTTGCATTTCCTTCTCCCTGACTGGTGCTATGGACTGTTGTGCCTTCCTCAAACATAAGAAAGTGAACTCGTTATGATTTAATACAAAATAAAACTAACCCTAGAAATTGGATTTATTATTCATTAAAATAAACCATTCTGAATTCTACAACTGTAATCAATTAGATTGCAAGTTCGTATACCTGTGATAATTCAATTGCTCCATTTGCTCCATCAGACCTATCTTTATGGAGACCTGGGTCATAAGACCAAATTATAACAATGATGTCAGACAATATTGTTATAGAATAGGCCCCTCACAATATACTAAATTAAGCTCAATCTTTAAAAGATATTGCACCCTTTTTGCATACCCATCCTCAGAAAGGAACTAAAGCAATGATAAAACTTAAATTACTGGGATGACAACAAGGCATAATAGAACTTCCTTTAGTCCTCCATGGATCAATTTGCAAAAGGATTATAAGAAGTATTAAACAAGAAGTTTACCCGAACTTTGTTCGACGCATGTTATAATTTTGTTTATTTCCTCCTAGAAGCAGGGAAAAAAATGAATAAAAGACCAGGTTAAATAAGAGACTTACAATCATAATACCTTTAATTACTAATTTATCAAACTATTAACACGAAACTCCAAACTAAAAATCATGTTATTTCAATGAAACATATTAAATATGTGCAATCCGATCTCCTAGCAGTTACAGGTGTGATCAGAACTGTTGAGAGCAGCACAAATTGCTACAAGTTCAGCATAAAATCAGGCTCATGAGGTTTACAAAAAAAAAAAATTTACAATTAGGACACCTATTATTGACAAATCTGCTCATTATGTAATATTTGAGGAAATCTTTTATAAAGATAGTTATAGCTGCTGAAGTAGGGTCAGGAGGAACCAGATACTTTTATAATTAGATGTATGTATTTTCACCATAGTTTAAAAAATAGCATACGGAGTACACACCATGCAGTCATAGCTTGAGAGATTCTTCAAATTTCTTGTCATTTATCAAGAAAAAATAATTAACGAAAAAGCAACAAATAAAAAAAATAAAATAAAACCTTCTGCATGGCATTTTGATTCAGTAAGAACTGCAAGGACGGAAGAATACTATTTGCATTCAAAGTAGCTCTTGTAGGGGGTTTTCTGACAGGGATTGCCTTCAAATTTCCCAATGATGACACCTGAGAAACCATTCAGCTACATTATATTCCACAAATTGTAGAAAAGTTAAACAACACTTCAAAAAAGTACAAGAGCCATCCTTCCAATGTACCTTAGGAATAACCTCCTGTTTGGTAACCTTAAATCGTCCCCTTTGTTCAACAATGGTTCCTTGTGTCCTGTCCTCTGGCAATAACACAGCAAAGACATTCACTTACAAGTCAAGAAGGATAGCGGAAGAGCAGGAGATAAGAGGGAGGGAGAGAGGAGAAAAAATACCTGATGTCATTTTTGGTGGATCTTTCTTGCTTGAATGGTGCATGAGGGGTCCACTATGATTGTAATTCTTTGCTTGTAAATGCTGCTTTTGATGTAGCAATTCCCTATATATATGCAATGCATACAAAAGAAGCACAAACAAGTTTATTTTCAGCAATATAAAATAGACAAAGTTGTACTATAGAGGATGCATCCACAGAGGAAAAGAAGTGACTGGTATGTAATTTCTGTTTTACCTATGGACCACACAGTTCTTAAAATAACATTGAACAAATTTGCTTCAGAATGTTAGAAATTATGCATTTACATATGTTCAACAAAGCTGTAATATAGTTTCATGATTTTAAATTGTTAAACAGTTTCACACCCCCATTAAAATTCCTATTTCTTGCTTAGAGAATATAACATACAACATCCAGATTTTATTGGGAAAGCAGACAATGTTCTTTAAAACTTCTCACAAGAAATCCAAGGCAACCAATACCACTCAGAATATCAAAAGGTATACGTGCTAATATTTAACTAGGGGGTGCAAAATTTCCCATATTTGCTAATTTGCAAAAAAAGCAAAGCAGACAAACATAATAACATTAAACCAACAAAGATTAAAAATTATAAATAGAATAGAACGAGCAACATAGAAGAAAAAAACTAGAGCAAAACAAACAATACCTCTCTGTTTCACCTGCAGCATTCCTAAAAGGAGAGAGAACATGCTCTGGAATGAGGGATCCACTTAAGAACTTCTGTAGTCCAGCCATATTCACCATATTGGTTTCTGAAACACTCCTCTCCATGCTACTACTATTCTCACCAGTGGTGATAGCACTGGTTTGTGCATTCACATGCTGTGGCCTAGCTGGTAGCCTTGGAGGAGACAATCCATCAGAGTTAGACAGCTGTGCTTGCACATTAGGAGGTGACAGGCCAGGTGTAAGTTGACCCGGTTGCCTTATGGGTGATACTGATTCAGGTGTAGATAGCCCTTTTGGACTAAGGCTACAAGCTGTTGAATCCTCTTCGCAAACATCAAAGCAATTCCTAAGAAGAAAAAAAAAAAGTTTAAAAGCTGGGTCAGATGGGATTGTTACCGAGCATGATCAATTCCAAATCAGTAATAACTGTCTCTGCTTGTGATTTTCATTGGATTTGTTTCACAGGTAATTCCCCAAGTCCTTACCGTATCACACTGTAGTAATGAACTTTTTGTTTGGTTTTTGGTAAAGCTTCTGCCTGGTTGTTTTTTCCATGGTACATGTCTACCGATTATTCATCAATAGGTATAACTGTTGAAAGATACATTCAAGACAGTTAAGACACGTTCAACTACACTGGCGAAGTTATATTTGCATAGAAAACTACACAACCCTCCTTTTTTTGTTTGGATTTGTTTCAAGACATACTTAAGAGCTTGAAGATTTTGTCCCTGAAAAGCAGAGACAAATTGACCGTCCCAATCTTGAACATCCTGAGGAGAAAAAAATTAAATTAAGTAATAGTTCAATATCAATGTAGCAAAGATGGACTAAAAGGATAAAAACAAAGTACCTCTCCAGATGTAGAGGAGCAAGCAGGGTTCGTCATTTCCAGAAAGCTATCCGCAGGTCTAAAGTTGAAATCACTCTTGGCTTTGCTAAGTCCATTATATGTGGATTCTGGATTAAATCCTTCCTCTGTACTATCCATCTAAAATAGAAAATGTAAAGGATGAATGAGTTTATTTTATCAAATATGTAGAAATGCATTTTATTGAATTTAAACAATGTAATGAAAAGAAGAAGAAAAAGATAAAGAGCACGTACAAGAGCAGCCTGAGCTTTTAAATCCTCCAAATTGAAGTTCCAACCACTAATTCCCCTCATATATTCTTGCTGTTCATATTGATTAACAGAGATCAGAAAATATTAATATCTGCATAGACTATTACGTTTAGCAAGAGGAAAAGAATCAGCTGACCTGAGATAATTGCTCCATGTCACCATTTGCAAATTTATTATGTATTATGTTTGCCTCCTTTGCCTATGCATAAGAAAATTCAATATATCATCGAGTATATTCTTTTTGAAATTCTTCCATATATTTTGCAAGGTACATGTTGCCTATAGTTGCATAATACATTGGGTCCACATATAATTACATAAAATTAACTATGGTTTACCACACCAGATACCAATACCATTGTTGGCATCATTAAATACCAAACAAACACACATAGGCACAGATACCGACCCCAAGCACACAGAAAAACACAACACATGCATCTACTCACCAAATCACTACCACCACAGCCCAACACAAGCACAGAGTAGAGAGAGAGAGAGAGAGAGAGAACCTTTAAATCACTAAACCGTTCGCCAAGGGGAGGCATGCCTTCTAAGATGGTTTTGGCAAGATAGTCAACTGTACGGGCTTGCTTAAAGAATGGGTGCTTGAGTAATTTCTCAGAACTAGGTCTCTTTTTAGGATCCTTTACAAGACATGTACCCACCAGGTCCTTAAAGGACTGTAACAAAACATTTGAAGAGAAATAAATTACTCACTAGAAATGAAAAATAAACTTCTTGACATCTCAAAATGAAGATCTCCATACAAGTAGTACAAGTCGAAAAGTAGTATCTACAATAAATTTTGATCATATATAATATGATTGTGCATGTGCGTGTGTCTATTTTGGAAAGTTATCAAACTCGAATGTTACAATTTTAGGCAGTAAATAGGAAGTTAGAAACACAAGGGAGCGGAGCAAAGAGGTAACGGACCCTAGAAAATTTCTTGTCCCTATCATAGTCTAGACCAGGCGGTGCATTCTGCAATGTCATCAGCAACACCTATACAATTGAAAAATGAAAATTCTTCAGTGAAGTTCAGGTATTCATCTTATGTTGGTAAATCATAATTCGATAATAAAAATAAATTCTCACTGGAGTCTTAACTAAGCCATCATTCTGCCATAGGAAACCTGTCTAAACATTTTCTATAATAGTAGCAATTTCATAACCCCAGTTTGAAAATCTCCAATCAAACCGAAATGGTGCCTAATAATTGAAAGTAACTCTTCTTGATACAGATATTTGGATAAGGAAAGAACTAACCTTCATAGGAGGATATTTGGAGAAGGGGGCATGACCATGGGCTAGCTCTAGTGCAGTTATGCCGAAGGACCAAACATCAGCCTTAAAATCATACCCATGCAATTGTTGCATAACTTCTGGGGCCATCCTGCAAAAAGTACAAAGAAAACTATGCACTAAGAAAAGGGAGCTTTTATATATATATCCTTCATATGTAAGACTTTAAGCTTTCTTAAAAAGTCCCTCGCGAAAAATTTGAGGGATTATACATTTATACTAAGAGGAGGGTTCCAATGCCTCATCTTCATTATACCTCATAATTTATATTTTCATTTTCGAAGTTCAAATTGTCGATCCGAACCGTTCAACATGATATATATACTAAAATATGGTTAGGGATGAAATTTTATATTTTTTAAATTTTTTTACCATTTTTTAAGATGGGTAGAACATCACTGTTTTTTGAACGGTTCAAAAACAGTGATTTTGTATCTATCTTAAAAAACAGTAAAAAAATTCCAAAAAATATAAAATTTCATCTCCATGTATATTTTAGTATAAATATTATATTGAACGGTTTGGATCGACAATTTGGACTTCGAAAATGAAGATATAAAATATGAGATATGATGAAGATGAGGCATTGGAACCCTCCTCTTATACTAATATTCACTTCATTGAGAGGTATGTCTCATTCAAGTATATTTAGATAATATCATTAGTATGAAAATTAGAAAAAAAAAAAAAAAAAAAGCTATTTAAAGTCTCATGAAGAGTTCTTAGGGACGACACCAATCTTATTCTTTCTAGGGGTCTATATGGTTAAAGTATGTCAAGACAGATGTCATTAGTATGATAAACAAAAGAACTAAGAGCACTCAGTTATTTCAGGCCTTGCCCTTTATTGTGGAGAGAGAGAGAGAGAGAAGGGAACTACCAGCAGGGGGTACCAACAAAAGTATTACGGGAGCGTTGTCTGTCCCCAGTATCAAACATGCAAGCTGAAACGCCAAAATCCGCTAACTTAACTGCTCCGTTTCCATCTAATAATATATTTCCTGCCTAAGGAAGTAGTAACATTGAAAAGAAGTACAGTGTATGTTTAAGCAAACATAGACAAAAACAAAAACAATGCACAAACAAGTGGAAAAAGAAGAAGTGATGAACTATGTCAGTCATTAAATCAGCGGTGATTAATTCTGTTGGCATACTTGAGTTCTCAAGGTAACCTTTTCCTTTATTAATACTTAAAATTGCATCTGCTTTATTTTTATTTTTATTAATATGGGTCATGAAAACAACCATACCTACAGTTGGAGTAAGTTATTACAATAAGAAAATAATTAACCACCAGCCCCCCCCCCCCCGCCCCAAAACACACACACACAACACAATCTCTACTTTTCTTTCAGCACAAAGAGACATCCATTAAACACTACTTAGTAAAGGAAAGGAAAGAAAGGAAACAGTTGCAAAGTAACATAATAGTAACTCCCTATTTCCTAATACATATGAAAGATGGAGAGCAAAAAAATATACTAGCAATAGTCATGGCACTAACACTACTGAACAGAAATGAACCACCATAACAAAACAGCAAACAAATTTTACACATGTGGCTCTCTCAGATGGAACAAGTGAAAATGCCCAAGCAACAATAGAAGGAACATTCATGAAAAAACTAACCGAAAATAAATAAATGTATACCTTGACATCTCTATGGATGTGTCCGTGATAATGGAGGTAAACAAGGGCCTTAAGCACCTCTCGAAGGAGTGTAGCGATGATGGGTTCATCAAAGCCTTCTGGAAAATTGGTTTTCATTATGTGGAGAGCGGACCCACCTGCCATATAAGGCATTACCACCCACAAATGGTGACCTGAAGTGAAGGAGCAGTATGCACGTAACAAATTTGGGTGGTGAATTAGGCTCATGGTCTGGACCTCCCTTCTAATCCCATCCTATCAAAACACAATTAGATACAATATGAGCACCTAGTTTGAACCCTATGGCAATCAGAGGGAATAACTTATCTGAGTGGGACTAATTGTGTTATTTCACAAGGGTGTTAATCACACAGTTAACTGAATTCCTGCAGTTATAAAGCATTTTTTTTAATTAAAGTATGGTCAACTA
This sequence comes from Carex pumila, assembly GCA_033356055.1. Classification (NCBI taxonomy): domain Eukaryota; kingdom Viridiplantae; phylum Streptophyta; class Magnoliopsida; order Poales; family Cyperaceae; genus Carex; species Carex pumila. The sequence continues at coordinate 353,797 of JARJHM010000127.1, read as the reverse complement.
ATCCCACCTCTCTCCAAGTGGCTCCACCAATGCACATTAGTATGAATGAATGTAATCAATTATGCATTAAAAACAGCCGTTACAAGTCAATATCAGGAGCAATTAGATGTCCACTAATTTCACTACAATATCCTCAGTCTATCAGGCAAGTATGTGAAGTTAACCAAGGTGCATTCATTTAAGCAACAACAATTCATTGACCAAATGTCAGTACTTACTACTATATAGCATTTACCAAAATAATATTATAATACAGTAAGAGAAAATATTACTGTATTTGTGCATAGATCTCCGTCAAAAACATTAATTGCAACTATCAGAGTAAATTTATAAAAAAATTAATGTAAAAGAGGCCAACTACGCTACCGGTCTGCATGCATAGCCGGTCATAAATATGAGAATGAAACCTTTATATGCAGAAAAACTGAATGGTACCAACTGTGGCTTAGTAGTAATTGTACCTCAACTAGTTTTACTAACAGAATCAGGAGACATTTGGTAAAGCTTGTACAAGTTATTTATTGTAGGGAACTCGAGGAAGAACATTTCCATGAACAAAAAAAGAATCAAAACTTTATACCATGTGCATACAATAATACAAGACAAAAGGAAATGTAAAACTTCATCAAAATAGAGCGAAACAAAGGGAGGGGCAGTACCAAATCATTGTTGCATTTCTCCAGGTCAAGAACTTTTATAGCAACTATCTCATTGAGAGGTACGCAGAGGGCACGGTACACAGTGGCACTAACCCCTTCACCGATCTCTTCATAGAGCTTGTAGTCTTGAGGGTTTGTGGAAAGCCTCTTTTCTGACTCTTGACTATCCATTTCTTATTATTTTTTAAATTTCTCTTAAATTGCATCATTAACAGGTCTTTTATATCTTGACAGAATTAACACAACGCATTAAGCATGTGTTAATACCGATTTGTGCTACTAGTTTATCTGCAAATAAAACATGAAAACTGTCATCAGTGCTAAATCAGTAAATTTAACCATTGGTTACATGACAGCAAAAAAAAAAGTGAATTGCTCTAAAAAAATTCAGCATTTAAAAGAGAGACAATTTAAAGCAGAGACGGGGCCCCAGGCCCATCCACCTCCCCATCCCCATCCCCTTCCGATTGTTTGTGATATACCTTACTTAAAATTAGGATTTTCTACCATAGCAATAGTCTATTGACCATGGTTTTAAACTCTATTAGCATCACACGATCCAATTATCGCACAATTTCACGCTTGAATCGGGGCGGGGGTGAACCACCGGCTGGGGCTGGGCTAATCCCACCGACTCACCGTCGGAGCTAAGCCGAATCTTCCTTCTTCTTCGAGTTTGTTTGTGACTGGACTGGTTCTCCAGATTTGATTTGATTTGATATTTTTGTTTTAGCGATTGTTTGAAGGTGGATGCGATTGATGATTGATGATCCGAATGGAGATTTGGGGGTGGCGTCAATTTTGTATTCGTTAATTAAAAAAGAGAAAGAAGAGGGTCTCCTTCCTCTGTCAGGTGGGACCTGATGGAGGCTGCTGAGTAAAAATAAAATAAAAAATAAAAAATAAATTCGTTCCTTTGGGCCGTATATTTAGTTTTTGTTGGACCAGTCATTATATTTTTATTTTCTTTCATTTAGCTGACCTAGATTAAAGATTTTAATCTAATTAGAGTGGAAAAAACGTGTCGTGTTGTGACTAACATATCATGACTTTAATCTCGTACCGTAGCGTGCTGTGACTATAATATCAAAAGATGGTCACGGCACGCCATGCTCAAACGTGTCTCGCGTGACTATTTAATCATAATTTAAATTAGTTTATTCAAGATTTATCATTTAATCAATATCTAATGGTCCTAATTGCATATGACTCACGTGATTACGTACCGTGTCATGTCGTGTCGTGATTAGATTTTTAACGTGACGTGCCGTGCCAAAGTTTCTAAAGATTATCACGGTATGTAACTGACACACGTACCGTGTCGTAACTATGTTGTTCCGTGAAAGAGCCGACTCCACTGTGTTATTTTTTCTACTCTAGATATAATGTTATTTTTTTTTATAAAAATAAAGTGGTTAGTAACTAATTGTACGGAAGATAATTACATGTATATATGTGTTTTTGATAAATAAGCATAAATGCATTTTTTTTTAATCTTTTTATCTGGTTTTAATCTGTCACACTTGTAACTTCTTTTCTTTTAATTTATAATTTCAATTTTTCAATATTTTTTATTAAATATCAGATCTATCAGGATGTGACAAAGTAATCTTACATTTATTTATCATAAATCTTTTTTGATATTGCACAAACAAATTACTTTAATAAACATTGTAAAAATTATTTCTTTAATTTTTTAATGAATAATAAATATTGAAAAGCTCTTGGTATTTTTATCACTATCTGGTTATTTTGACATAAATCGTTATAACGGTTTTGGATGAATTATCAAAATCATTCCAGCAATTACAAAGTCAAGAATCATACTTTTGAACTATAAAAAGTCAAATATAAGGATTAATCATATAAAGTTTCCTATAAACAATACAAGTCAATTTTACTTTAAATTATATAAAAAATCATACATAAATACAAAAACAAATTAAAAACATAGCAATCAATTGACTCTGTATTTTTAACTTAAGTTCACTCTTATATATGTTATTGTAATTATTTTTTTTTTCCTTTTTTCATCGGATCTCCTAAAGTAACTAATTTTTTTAGAGATCTTCTAAAGTAACTAAATTTTTTATGTTTAGATCTGAATCGTCAAATTTGAATCGGACTATCAGATTAAAGGAGTTCCGTGTGCTCCACCTTAGATTGAATAGGCTCGAATTTGAATCGGACGGTCCAGATCTAAACTCAAAATTTTAGTTACTTTAGGAGTTCTGGACCCTTTTTCATCAAGGTTAGTTACTGCTAAATTTAATTAATGTAAGGGATAAAAATTATAAATTTGTAAGATCATATATTGTTTCAGATTAGAAAGGCAAAACCCAAGTGGTGAATTTCGGTAAAATATTTTAACAGGGTAGTTTTGACTTTATGCAGTGTACGAACCATGTGTAACACTATTTTGATTCTATAGTCTATGGATTGCATGAAACCAAAATTGCTCTGTTAAAATATTTACCCTGAAATTCTTGAAAAGGGCACAAGTTTGTGTCACGGTTGCATGTTTTATGGTATAACTAGATCAACCCATCCAATATAAATTACTTGATATTCAGATATCATATATCTACATCTAATTTTTCGAATACGGATTAGATATTATCCATGCCATTTTCACCCCTCCGTATATCTCATATTATTTTTATTTATTTATTGTATTTTATGTAATTGTGCACGATTGATATTTGATAGTACCAACTAGACTCGATTGGCCTTTGATTTAGGATATGGTTTAAGGTAAAAAGGAGTTGCCATTAAGGACCACGCATTTACAAGATCAAAAAGGTAAAAAATCAACGGTCAAAATTAACTGCAATTGGTCGCTAATCTGTTGATTTTTGATCGATTTGTACCAAACGAACTTCTAATACAATAAATTTATGTATATGTGTTATTTTGGAATGTTCTCCTGACAAAATAGGATTAGACTTAATTTCTCATGTTTTCTGGACTTGTGTGCAAAACAGCCTCGCAACTTGCCTGTTTTCCAGCTTCGGTTCAAAAATTCCAAGTAGAATTAAATATTTCAATAACTTGAGCTTGTCAAATAGTTAATTTCTCATGCTTCTCGGAACTTTCCAGTTCCTACCACCCATGTAGGCCCATGGGCCTTTAGTCAAAATATTATTTTATACTGTTCACACAAAATAAAATAGAAGCATAAATACAAAAATAAAATAGAAGCCTAAAAAATATGCTTCCTTATTAATTGACATTTTTCTTATTTGTATCCTTCAATTTTTTTTTATATAAAAAATATTATTAGTCTTCCTCATAATATAACATTACATAAAATTTATCATCCAACCTCCAAATATTAATTTTCCGATTATGTCCCTGTAAATAAAATGAATAACTTCTAGCAAAAAGGCATGGTAGCTAGCCAAGTGTATAGAAGTAGACAACCAGTTGCGTTTCAAAATTAACATGTGTGTATTATTAATTAAGATGATGCTTGTACTTTGAAAAGGTGAATCATAATTTTTTTCCCTAAAAGAAAAAAAGAGCAAAAGAAAAGCATCTTTAATTTAAAGGGATTTTTTTTTTCAGGAAAGGAATCATTAGCTAAGCATCTTTGGGTATGTTTTGAGAATAATAAATAATAATAGAGAACAAATAATGATTTTTAGATTGGTGTGAAAGTGGTGCTATTCAGATTAGTAAAAATGTTGTTTGGATTGTACATTTGGAATAGTAAATAATTGTAACCGATAAATAATGAAACACTCTCATCTGCGGAGTTTTTCCATGCGGAGCTGTGCGGTGCTTTTAATCTGGTCCGTTCGTTTCGGATCGAACGACCTGGATTAAGGGTTCACCAAATTTTGAGTTTTTTTTTTTAATTCGGGCAAGATCTGATATGGTTCGTTCGATTTGAAACGAACGGACCAGATTAAAAGCACTGCACAGCTCCGCACGGAAAAACTCCACAGAGGATACTTTCCCAATAAATAATAGTGTTAACAAGGTATTAATTAAGAGAAAATATAGGCAAGTGCGGTCTTAAACAAATTGTCACAACGTGGAAATAACATAAAGTAATGACAATTTTGTCATTCCGATAGTGTGTTGATGAAAATCCAAGAAATAATTATTTTTTTCTCTCTTCACATTTTCGAATAGTAGCTATTCCAACATTTACAGAGTATATTTGGATGTGTCAAGAATAGTGGCTATTTTAGAATAGCGGATATTCATAATAGCAATGTGCATCCAAACAACATTTTTGCTATTCGGAATAGTTAGAATAGCTGCTATTCTCTATTCCTTGTAAATGTTGGAATAACTACTATGCAAAAATGTGAAGAGAGAGGAAAAAATAATTCTTTCTTGGATTTTCATCAACACAATTCCAAAATGACAAAATTGATACTATTTTATGTTATCTTCATGTTGTAACATTTCATTTAAGACCCCACTTACCTATATTTGCTCTTAATTATCACATTGTTAACACTATTATTTATTGATTACAACTATTCACTATTCCAAATGTACAATCCAAATAATATTTTTACTAATCCGAATAGCATCATTTTCACACTAATTTAAAAATCACTATTTTCCTCTATTCTTATTTACTATTCTCAAATTTCACTATTCTAGCTATTCTAGCTCTCATCCAAACATACCTTGTGCAATAGAGAATAGTAGTTATTCTATCTATTCCGAATAGCACAAATGTCGTTTGAATGCACATTGCTATTCCGAATAGACGCTATTCTAGAATAGCCTCTATTCTTAACACATCCAAACATACCATTATTTATGTGGTATATTTTTGAGAGTAGAACTAGGGTGTTCTTAAGTTCATAAAGTCTCTTTGTGAACTCAACTCTAAAATTTATTGAATTGGCTTCAAACAACAAATTCAAACAATTGAAATTCTTCTACCTTGCGAGTTATGCGTCTACATGTAAAAAATTTAAAATTTAAAATTAATTTTGTATATATATAGTCAAGTGCTCAAAGACGTTCAAAAATTGAATGCATTAAAATTAATGTATAAACCTTCTAATTTTGACCACTTGACTTTATACTAAATTAATTCAAAACTTAAAAAATTTCACATGTAGATGCATCACTCAAATGATAGAAGAATTTTAACGGTTTAAATTTGTTGTTTGAAGCCAATTCGATAAATTTTAGAATTGAGTTCACAAGAAGCTTGGTAAACTTAGAAACACCCTAGTTCTACTATATAATGCTGTTATCATTAGTCTTATTTTAAATTAGAAGTATGAACCAAACAAGATATTGATTTTTTGGGTTTAAGAGGTCAAGGTTCAAATTAAGGAGGCAAACCTTTTCTTAAGGGTAAATAGAAAAAGGGTAGTTCAAGTCAAGAACATAATCCACTCATGTGATTCTGTGTTGAATTCAACCTTTAAATATTTCATTATTTCTTGATTTATCATGAAAATTCAACAAAGGGTGCAATGTTAGGAAAGTCATTCAACTGAAACTCACACTTTGAAATTATTAATTATATCACCGGGTAAACAAGAGGAAAAAAACAAAGGGATAATTGCACTTCTTATCCACATCTTGGGGTGTTCAAATGGTTCGGTTTGTTTGGTTTTCAACCAAACCGAAAATTTTTAGTTTAAATGATTTTTTTTTCGGTTTAAATGGATTAGTTCAGTTGAATTTTTAAATTATTTCGGTTTAAATGGTTCGGTTCGGTTTAGACTTTTCAAAACTAACTAAATCAAACCAACCGAATTATATTGATTCAAGTATGGTTTATATTTTGTTTGGTTCAATCATTTTAGTTTAAATATTTTAGAACATGTACATATTTTGTATAGAATTGAATAACTTATATATGAACATGCTTAATTTTCATTAATAATGTTACCAATATGTTTACCTCGGTTTGAACCGAACAAACCAAAATTTACTTCGGTTTACTCGGTTCGGTTTTTAATCGGTTTATAAGTTTAATTGATTTGGTTCGGTTCTATTTTGAAAACCAAAAAAAAAAAATTGGTTTGGTTTTTTTAGTTCGGTTTCAACCGAACCAACAGTTGGAACACCCCTATCCACATCCCTTACACTTCAAATGTATTTATATTATTTTTTCCAAAAATATTTAACTTGATAGTAAAATTTATACTTTATGTTACTAGAAATAAAATCACTGAAACTTGTATTTTATTTATTTATTTGGCAAAATATTTAACTTAAACTTTCATATGATTATTAATCATAAAAAGTGGTGAATAATTTGTCTACTAGATAGAAATATTATTAATTCAAAATCCAAAGATAAACAATTTCTATATCAAATATAAACACTTGGGGGATGCAAGAATAACTTTCCAAAAAGAAGTTGCTAATTACAAAGACAGACCTTTCAGCTGAGGGCATTTGCAAGTAGCCGAGTTCAAGTAAAAACATAATTCCTCTTTTGGACCACCAATGCACCACAGTAGAGTAAAATTCAAGAAAACTGTAGGTTTAATGGGCATTGGAGTTGTTCGATCAGCTTTAAAATTTGTACGTGTTCCGCTTTGAAATTTGCAAGTGGATCGGATGATTCCGATGTCCATCGAAACACTAGTAAAATTTTGGATAAGTTCAACCTTAAAATGCTTCTTAATTTAATATTCACAAAAAGACTTTACATCTGAATTTCCAACTCACAACTTCTTACGCAAATTGGTTATTTGTCACTCGACTTTTACCACGATATTAAAGATTAATTCTTTGCACGTTTAAAAGGCTACAAATTTTGAGAATCTTTTTGATCAGAGAACTATGTCAGTACAATTTTTTTTATATGGAAAGATGGAGTCTAGCCTTCCAATTGTATTTAATGTTTAGAGTAGAACATGGTGTTCTTAAGTTTATCAAGACTCTTTATGGACTTAACTCTAAAATTTATCGGATTAACTTCAAATGACGAATCATTAAAACCGATCAACCTTACGAGTGATGCGTCGACATATGAAAATTTTAAATTTTAGAACTAACTTAGTACAAAGTCAAAGCAGTCAAAGTTAGAATGTTTATAAATTAATTTTAAGGCATTCATATTTTGAACATTTTTTTACCACCTGATTCTATATAAAATCAATTCAAAAATTTAAAACTTTTGTATGTAGACGCATCACTCGTATGGTACATCGGTTTCAACATTTTGAAATTGTTGTTTGAATTAGTTCAATTTATTTTATTATTTTAGAGTTCACAAAGAGACTTGATGAACTTAAGAACACCCCAATTCTACTCTAATGATTATAAATAAATCTTCATTTGAAATTTGAATGCACGACTTCCCACATGTCTAGTACAATTTGGCTTGGTAAACTTAAGAACACCCTAATTCTACTCTAATGGTTATAAAGAAATTTTCATCCGAATTTTGAATTCACGATCTCTCACAGATCTAGTACAAGTGTACAACTATTGAAGACATTATTCCTTGAAAAAAAAAGACATCATTTCATTGCGTGAAAGATGATTTGAAACCTAATCTGAAATAATTTATAAAATTTGACTCTAATATCATTTAAAAAAAAGGAAACAAAAAAAACTAAGGTGTGTGCCTGAAACTCGTGCTTTGAACCCCTTCAATGGTGCACCACGCTCTTCTCGCCGGATCTCGACGGTACACCACGCTCTCCTCGCCGGATCTCGACGGTACACCACGCTCTCCTCGTCGGATCTCGACGGTACACCACGTTCTCCTCGCCGGATCTCGATGGTGCACCACGTCGAGAAAGAGAAAAGGCTGAGGCTGTGAAGGCCGTGAAGAGCGCACATTTTTTTTGTTGATCGGAAGAGAAAAATGGGTCAAAACAGTTAGAAAGACTAACTAGAATGGAAGAGATAGTTACCATAAGTAGTTAATGGCCAGGAGGACTGTTAGAGGACTATAATGGAGGAGATGAAATCATTACTCTATAAATAAATCTTCATTTGAAATTTGAATGCACGACTTCCCACACGTCTAGTACAATTTGGCTTGGAAAACTTAAGAACACCCTAATTCTACTCTAATGGTTATAAAGAAATTTTCATCCGAATTTTGAATTCACGATCTCTCATAGATCTAGTACAAGTGTACAACTATTGAAGACATTATTCCTTGAAAAAAAAAAGGACATCATTTCATTACGTGAAAGATGGTTTGAAACCTAATCTGAAATAATTTATAAGATTTGACTCTAATATCATTTTTTTTTTAAAAGGAGAAAAAAAACTGTGTGCCTGAAACTCGTGCTTTGAATTAGTCTCCCAAACTTTAGTGTTTCGTGATCTCATCACAACCAATCTTCAGTTTTGTTTGCTTTTTTTTTTTTTTGTTAATTCTAAATGCATGTAATGTAATACGCATTTATTAGTTTGAAAATTACAATTTTACAAGTAGTGCAAGAAGTAAATGTCAAATGAAAATTTCTGAAATGGAGACATCATGCTTTTTGTCTATTAACTAATTGTCTCCATTTTTCTCAACAACAAAAGTCTTTGATTTCGTCAAAAAATAATATTGTTGATATTATTTTCATCACCTTTTCTTTTATTTATTATAAAAAAGAATGTTTCCGATACATGTCAAAGAATCAAGTGTCAAACATTGGCACAGAAATTTCAAAGTGTCAACAATTTTTTAATATTAATGAAACTGATTCGTCAAAAAATTTGAAGATGTTGTCGTCAACATTATATCCTACTTGTCAAGCAAAATCAAGATGCATGGATCTGGAAATTCATACAAAAATCAATGTATATTGTATATTATCTACATTGAATTCTCTATAGATTCGTTTTACAAAAGATAATTCTAAAATAGATCCAACTTTATGGTGCATTCCGTCAATAATTTGAAAATTATTTTTTTAATTAAAAGGTTAATTTTTTTTTTTTTTTTGAAATATGGGTTGGAGGTCAAGCCACCCAACACACTTCAAACCTCTGTGAATTAATACAGAGGATTTCTCATGAAAGGTTAAGATTAAAGATACGTTTTTAATAATTTACATAGGAAGTATTAATATTAACTTTTTTTTTAATTCGTATTAAAATTACGTAAATTTTAAATTAAATCATAACTCATCATAAAGTCACTAAAATCCTATCTTTAATATTATAAAATGTTTGATGTAATGGTAATTATCTTTTTTATATTGACCAAATATTAATACACATCCTATCTACAATTTTAGTTTTCTACTTCTAACAATATTATTGAAATATCAAATAGATGTATATAAAAATTAGAAGTACAACAATTTATATAATAGGATTTAATTAGTGAGTCATGTCCTTCAACACAGCGATACAAATTAAATTAAACCACAATTTGAAAAAAAAAAATTGGAATAACATAGACCATTTTCTTCTTTAAATCCTCCAAAATATTCTAGGAAGAATCATTCTACATGTTACAACTATTTTTGATTTGTTAATTAGTTCTACATGCTAAAGGTGATGTGACATCAAAGGATTGATCACTTTATAATTTATATTATCCATTTATACCACAAAAACGCATTTATTATGCGGCAAAAGAGTTTGGAATTAAAAGAACTTTAAAATACAATTGGAAACCCTTTAGTGCCACATTTCAAAGATCCTTTTTTTTTTTTTTTTCTCATAAAGTAGTGATTTTTGTTTGGACCTAATTTATCCACGAGACATTCACATAAAAAAGATCAAAACTTCAATATATTTAATATCATTGTGCATTTTTTGTATTTTTAGGTGATCTCTAAGTCAATCTGCGGTCCTCCATAAATAAGAAATAAATCTGCTGTGATTCTAAAGGGATCGCAGGACCTTGTTATTCCAAATCCATCCATTTATTTATTTGAAGATTCGTGCATAAAAAATAAGTATTGTTGAGATTTGTGCATTTCAAAAAGTGAAAGGCTGAATTTGGAATCACAGGATCTTGCGATCCCTTTAGAATCACAGCAGATTTATTTCCCCATAAATGTGCTGTAAATTTTGCTATACGATCCGGATAAATATGGAAATTCCCAAGATCTATAGTGTTTTTTTTTTTGTACAAATAAAAATTTTGATGAAAAAAGGAATGACAGCATGATTCAAATACATATTAGAGTTTTTTAGAACATACATATAAAATTAAGAAGAAATTATTATACATATATCAAGGACTAAATAGAAATTAAGTTAATTTTACTTTGTAAACTTATACACTCGTGTAGTAAAAAATTATGAGAACCAATATGAATATTTAGAAAGCAATTTCAATAAAATCTTTTTTAAATTAGAAATTGTGCTACATCCTAAACATTGATAAATGGATGTCATATTTGCTTCACCTGCATAAGAACTATATAAAGAGGGATAATAAAAAAAAACGGAAAATATAAAGGGAGAGAAAAAGACGATTTTGAGCGTGGAAAGATAGTACTTACTTTTGACTGAAAATATTTTTTTTCCCATGGTTTTATCTGATTTTTGTTTTCATAGGTTTTGTCAGTTGTTTTGTAAACTGTCAAACATATAAAGATGGATAATAAAATACAAAGGGAGAGAGAAAAAAAAAAAAAAGAGATGATTTTGAGCGTGGAAAAATAGTACTTATTTTTGATTTAAAAACATTTTTTTTCCCATGGTTTAATCTGATTTTTGTTTTCATATGTATTTTCAGTTGTTTTATAGACTGCCAAACATATAAAAGGGATCAAATACTAGCGGAAAATACAAAGGAAAAAAAAAAAAAAAAAAAACAAAGATGATTTTGAGCGTAGAAAAAATTTCAATGGTTTTCTCTGATTTTTGTTTCCATAGATTTTGTCAGTTGTTTTATAGACTGCCAAACATGTTATGAAACATATTTTTACACATTTGAACACGTCCTTTATTTCTTTAGTCGAGATAATTAGTTATATTATTAAGAATAAAGATAATGTCTCTCTAGAAGTAGTCCCCTAACAATCCCCCCGGCTCAATTTATCTTAACTAACAAAAGTAGTTATTAATGATTGGCATTAATTAATTCGGGTGCACTGTCAAGATCTGGTGAGATCCGGCGAGGAGAGTGGTGCACTGTCAAAATTTGGCCGGAAGGACATGATGCACCATTGGAGGGGGTCCATGCTAGTCTAACGAAGGTTGTCAAAGTAAAACATATGAATACTTCATTTGTTAGATATGAATATTTATTGGAAGATGTGGGATGAGAGAGATGAATCTGACTTTGAATTTTGAATTGTATAAATTATTTCGAACATATATGAATATTTCGTAATCGTCAGTATGAATACTTCTTTAGTTAGATATGAATACTTCATTGTTTTAGATATGAATAATGTATAGATTTGGTGTAGTGATCACCAACCTTGGCAAATGTCACTTTCAGACGGTTGCGTTCCCCAATTCAGGCTGTTACAAGACGCCAACGGTCCCCTGGTCGTTACTGGTTCCCAAGATTAATGGCCCCCTCCAGTTTTGACTATTATAGATAGTAAGTATGAATATTATAAATTCGTAGGTATGAATACTATATGTTTTGACTATTAATAAAATCGCGTTAACTTTGCTCTTTGGTGATAATTAGCACGTGCGCATCAGTTAGTGATCCTCTATTGTACTTTTTTTTGTCTTTTAGTGCGGATGACAGATATGGGACTGAATGAGGAGTCCTGTTAGACAAATATGGGACGGAATGAGAAGTCCTGTTAGTCGTTCTCTATTATTAATGCCAATCGTTAATTTGATTTACCGCATGAATTTACACAATCGTAAATTTCATTCAGAGGTAACATTTATTTTTTATATAAAAAAGATACTTGATTTTTCTTATATAAATGTACAATACTCGGGAAAATAGCTGATCTTTTGGATGGATATAATTTAAATTATGAGTGGAGTTAAAATACACCCTCCTTTTTGTGCTCCAAACGTGTATCTTCTTCTCGTTTCTTTATTTTTAAAATTCAAATAGTTAATTTGAATCTACCAACGTGTTCTACATATTAAAATATGCTTGGAGACCAAATTTTACATTTTTTGGAAATTTTTACTATTTTTTCAGAATTTTTGAAAATCATCACTGTGCTGAATTTTTTATTATTGTTAAGTTTAATGAAAAATTCTGAAAAAATAGTAAAAAATTTCCAAAAATGTAAAATTTGGTCTCCAAGCACATTTTAATATGTAGAACACATTGGTAGATTCAAATCAACTATTTGAACTTTAAAAATGAAGAAACGAGGAAATGATGCACGTTTCGAGCACAAAAAGAAGGGTGCATTTTAACCCCACTCTTAAATTATTAGAGTCAAATATAAATGAGATCAATCATATTAAAATTTCTTGTGTAATTAAATGGGATAAATTTTACAATACTTATAGCATATTATTCAAAACTATATAGAAAATAAGATACAAATAAAAAGAAAAAAAAGTTGAAAAAAAAATGAGGAATTGATCCTATTATTTCTACATAACTCCACCATTGTTGTTAATTAAACTAACATGCAGACTAAAAAAAAAAAAAAACTAATAATCATAATACAAAACTTTCCAAAAAGGATGCTTGTCGAATTTACAAATTTGAAAAGCTTCAACAGCAATTTTTTTTTAAAACAACAGTATTAACCTCCTTTCCTTTTCGCAAGTAGTTTACTAAAATCATAATCGTTTACAATAGTGCTCTTTTAGAAGAAAAAAAAACCATTTTAAGATAACTAAAAGTATTTCAATAACTAGTAATTGTGCCTGTGCACAGCAACGAGAGCAAATTATGTAGTAGAAAACATTAAGCTCCTTAATAAGAATGAGAGATAATTTAAATCAAATTTGTAGAGAAAAATAGTTAAATACTATATTTATTTACAAGATAACACATGTGAATTTTAGTGTAGTGGTAATAATTTTGGCACGCAGGTGTCGTGCGTGGTTCAGAGGCACGGTTCACCGGTGCGGCGCGATCAATACATACTTAAGTGTTGAAGCTTATAATTTGAAAAATTAATCTATGTGCGATCTGAAAATTCAACGGCTGAGCATTATTCTGAAAAAAAAATAGTAAATCAGGACCCTTGCAGGATCTAGATATTAAGCTCCTTAATAAGGAGGAGAGATATCTTTGATATGAAAGATCACAGTTTAAAACTCAACATCAATAAAATATATAATTTTTTGTAAATTTACATTCATAAAAGAGGTGGGCTACGGTGAGTTGCGAAGTAAAACGCGTTTCTACTTCACACTGTATTTTAATTTTGAAAGTCCAAACGACCGATCCGAACCGTTAGATGTTTAATCCATATTGAAATGTGCTTGGAGACCAAATTTTACATTTTCTGGAATTTTTTTAATATTTATTAAGCATTTTTAAAAATTGCTGTTTCGCTGTGAACAGTAAAAAACAGTAAAATTTTGTGGACCATCAGATCAGCGACTTTCAAAATTGCTTAATAAATAGTAAAAAAATTCCAAAAAATATAAAATTTGGTCTACAAAAATATTTTAATATAGAGAACAAGATGAACGTTTCGGATCGACATTTTGAACTTTAAAATCACAAAATATGAACGTGAAGTAAAATAGTCGCTTTACTTCGCAACTCACCATAGCCCACCTCTTCATAAAATTCAACATCAACAAAAAGGAGTTAGGTTTTTTTTTTTTTATAAAAAAATTATAAAAATAAAACCTAACTCCTTTTACTTCAAATAAAAAGGCAGAGAATATAGAGTATAAACTAGAGTAGAACAATTCTCTTTTGCTACCTCTTCCTTTCTGTAATTGGCATCTTTGCTCCCACAAGTTTGGGCAAAAAAAAGGTGCGGCTGATGATAAGTTGTGATTTGTTAGATATCCTTACAATGATTTCCGAATCTATGTGCGTTGGGAATTATTCTTTGGGTCTATCATCCATCATCCAGTCAAGTAACAGGCCAAAGAGTAGGTATGCAAACGGATCGGATATTATCTGACCGTATCCGCATTCGTATCTGAAAATTAGATACGGATATCCGATATTTGAATATCCGTATGGATATAAATATGATTTTGAATTTTAATTATCGAATAATATATATATACCATATACTTTCTCATAAGTTATAAAAGTATTTATGTATAAATCTACGGATATCCGATATCCGATCCGTATGTATCAGTATAATATCTAATCCGTATCCGTATTCAAAAATTAAAAGCAAATACAGATATGACTTTACCACTATTCGATCTGTATCTGATCCGTTTGCATCCCTACCAAAGAGTCTTTTCCATACAGATGCAATTCATCTCTAAGACATTGCAAATAGAACACTACCACATTAAATGGTAATAATGGCATGTTTCAATTTTGGCAAATTTTTTGTTTTTCCAATTTTAGTTGCTAATTTCATTCCAATAGGCCTTTTACTATGATGTCCTAATTTTTTTTTCCCAAGTTTTCAGCTACAGAGTATGGAGATATTTGATCAAGTTATACAATAAAAAAGGTATAATTTAGAGAATTTTAGTAATTTAATATTTTTAAATAATTAGGTGATATATGTTAATGACCATAGAAGTGTTTTCCTCATAGAAATGGCAGTGCAGTACTGCAGTTTATGCATATTGTAAATACTAAATTTTAAAGAGTAATTTTGCAAATGAAAAAACTAGATTTCATATGGAGTTCAGTCATGCTATAAAATAGCCCATAAAAATTAACACAAAAATTGCGGCACAAAAGCCCAACTTCTAAGGTGCAGTTTCAATCAACAGCACTGAATAAATTTAGGAGGAATTTAATTACGATGTGCCCATGTAAACTTTAAATAGTTAATATTCTCATAAAAACATCATAATATTTAATTTCTCCATAAAAACGAACATTGTTTCATTTAACATATTATTAGTTATCTTAAAAATTAAATTAACAAATATATCCTTTCAGCCTGCTCTTCATCTTTACCTCTTTTAAAAATTAAATTGACAAATTTCATACTGTCAATTATGACATATAACCATAGAAAAACAAAAATAGTAGTATGAGATACCAAGGTTCTAAATAGCGTTTATCGTGTCATAGCGGGAAGCCAAAAAAAAAAAAGCTATAGTGAATAGCGTCGCTATAGCGAAAGCTATGCCATATAGTGTTTTTTTATTTTTATAAAAATTATATCATATATTTGTACTAAATATCAATATTTCTAGGTCTCATAGAATAATAAATAACATCAAATTGATTAAAAAATTATAGTATTCATATTGAATCAATACAAAGTCCAAATTGCAACTCAAAATATCTATAGTATTACTAATATCATAAACTATCGATCTTTTTCTATTCAAAATATATTCAGCATCATGACATAATCTATTTTTTTTCTATTTAAATTTCAAAATAACTTAGACATCATGGCATAACTAATTATATTAATCTATTCAAAATATTCAAACTATCATATAGTAAGTATCATTTTG
Organism: Carex pumila; assembly: GCA_033356055.1. Lineage (NCBI taxonomy): Eukaryota > Viridiplantae > Streptophyta > Magnoliopsida > Poales > Cyperaceae > Carex > Carex pumila. Next base: position 337,709 of record JARJHM010000127.1, on the reverse strand, counting down.
TTACTTCAAGAAATATCTTAATATATTTAATCTAAACCTTTATTTAAAGTCCATATAAATTAAAAAAAAAAAACAGCTCATGTTGCATAGCGCGCTATAGCTTTATTTGATCTCATTTAATAATTAATAATTTTTTTATCAAAATAATAATTAATAATTTAATATAAAACTTAGTATGTCAATTATAAAAAAAAATTACGGTTAAAATCCAATCAGATCCTTTATTTAAAGCCCATATAAATTGAAAAAAAAAAACAGCATGTTGCATAGCAGGCGCTATTTGCGCTACACGCTATGCGCTATAGCGGACCGCTATTACCGTTATAGCGTCTGTAACTCAAATAGTGTGTTTTAATTATATAGCTTAGCGTTTATGATTCAAAAACGTTATAGCGCGCTATTTAGAACACTGTAAGATACATGTTGATGTCTTAATTGTGTTGGACTGCTTCACGGTGAACCATGTAGAAGCTTGTGCGTGGTGTAGCATGCTCCGGGTTCAGCCGACATGAGGGGGTCATTTGCGCTGAGTTAATCGCGCAGCGATATATCCCTTCTTCCGGGTGATCTTGGCGTGCTATGAGCCAAACCTCTGATGACTCGGCTTACGCAGTTCTGGAGGGATGCATCGAGTCTATGGGGATTGAAGGGGTCGAGCAGTGCTAGGATGCTGGGTTTTAACTCAACCCGTCTTTTAATTGAGTCCGGTTTACCATGAACCATTTCACTGATCATCTTGGTTCCCCAATCATAGCTTAGTGTATCGTGTCCAGCCATCCTGGGATTTTAGCGAAATTTCCTTTGTTTCACTGCCTTGTAGGTCCACGGTGTCAGGTCTTTGTTTGGGCGCTCCAACTTGTACAAAGGTTGGCCAGTGTAATTGCTATGGGATCCAGAGCCACGTGGCAACAATCAGAGCTTGCCATTTCATTTAATTTCAAAATTCCACAACTCTTCAGCCATTTTGAGTTAGGAAATGCATGACATATCAAAATTTATGGTTATTTGAGTAGATTTTAACCATGGACTTCATTTTGTGATATTTGTCTCCCATCTTTTGGTTTGACATATTAATTGGCCTATTTTGGTTTAATTGAATGGCATTTTATCCAAATAATAAATTTTCAACTTTTTAGTGTTAAACAACGTCATCAAACGTGCACCGCAACCTAACAAAATGAGCATCTCAGATCTCCAAAATTAACACTCAATGAAACAATTAATGAAAAAAACACGAGTAGAACTAGGGTGCTCTTAAGCTTACCAAAGTTTTGGTGAGCTTAACTCTGAAACTCATCAAATCAATTTCAAATAACAAATCCGAACCGTTGAAACCCGTTTACCTTATGTGTGATGCATCTACATATGAAATTTTTAAACATTCGAATTAATTTAGTATCAAGTCAAGTGGTCAAAAACATTCAAAAAATGAATGCACTAAAATTAATTTATTAACCTTCTAATTTTGACCGCTTGACTTTATACTAAATTAATTCGAATGTTTAAAAATTTCACATGCAGATGCATCACATGGAAGGTAGGCGGGTTTCAATGGTTCGAATTTGTCATTTGAAATCGATTTAATGAGTTTTAGAGTTAAGCTCACCAAAACTTTGGTGAGCTTAAGAGCACCCTAGTTCTACTAAAAAAACACAATTCATAGACTGTTCGTACTGCGTTTGTCCAATGTTGTTTTCTTTAATATGCATCTTTGAGGCTAATTTGATACTTTTATCATTTAGTTTACAAAAAATAACGGTTATTTAATCCTCATACAAACCTTATATTGGTTAATTAGTATTTCTCTCTAATATCCAAGGTTAGGGACAATTTCAAAATTCAATTCCTCGACTCAATGATCAATAAATGATAAAACATAAGATACAATAGTCAAACTATTGACTTCTAGGTCACAACACTAACACATAATTGGGAGGAATGCCATTTCATTGTGCAGAAATGAGCAGTACTAGGACATGCGATTTCAAGGTTCATAAGTGTTTAGGATGGTTCCATAATTCACATTCTAGGAATACTACGAGAAGCATGTTATTTTCAAAAGGCTAAATTGAACTTGTTAGGCATTGTTTAGTCTAGAATACGCAAAACCTAATCTACCAATTCCATTTGTGATAGAGTATTTCAAATTGTCACATATATAGTAAACAAGATTTTATTTATGCTTGGAGCTATACCATAGGAGAGATGTGTTTTTGTTGTGATCTAGAAAAAATTTAGTAGATAAACAAATGTGGAAGAAAAAAACTATCATAGTACATGCACAATATATCTATTTGTGCTTCTTTTTATATAATATTCATTTGTTTTTTGTATACATAATTTTTTTTTTTGTAGTACATATATTACATAATCGATTAATAAAATTTATCATATATTACTTGGAACAAATCTCATGTTGGAGCTAATGTGTACAACCCAACCCACCTCACAAACTTACCTCAAACATAAGAAATTAGCTAAATTTTAAAAGTTTAATTCATAACAAAAGGAAAGAGATAATTGAAGGAGCTCATATGCATTTTTATGCTTTGTAGACAAAATTGAAGGGATGTTTATGTCACAATAATTCGCACAGGAGACCATTGAATCTAGAGCATCGTCGAGTGAAGATTTGGTATTATCCTTGTATTGTTTTGAAGGCTTCTTGGAAATTTGATGGAGAGCTTCAGATAGATAATTGAATGCTCTAGTGTACTCAATTTGACAGCAGCTGAGGCCTTCTTTGAGATGAGAATACGTCTTCTCCGCAAGTAGATATCTTACGTGTGACATTATATCTGTTGTATTTTTAATTGTAAGGTTTATGCTATTCTGAAGAAGACTTGTTAAGTTGGCTGATGCGCTTTTTGGGTCAACCTGTAAGGATGTCAAGCAAAAATCATGAGATACACTTAGTTGGTGACTTACTCTACTACAGGTAGAGGACAGAGAAGCATCGGTGAAATATGGAAGAGAAACAAACGGTGTAAAAAGCAAGATAACAACTAAAGGAGAACGAAAATTCATGTTTGAAGCAACCATTTTGTGTAGTTTGTCGTTCAATATGAATAAATTAATGTTGTAGGTACTTTATTGTGTTTATATAGCATATTCTATTTAACTGCTTACCTTCTTCTTTCTATTTTTGGCGGGTTTAGTGAACGAAAATTAGGAGCTATTGAATAAGCCAACTATTTATCCATAAATATCTACACAAAATATGTATGTCCAATAGTTTTAAAATTTATACCAACGCATATTATAAGAATACTTGTATGAGAATTTATTGGGCCGCTAGTTTTAGACAAAATTGTTTGTTCCAATATAATGCGCTGCCTTTAATGAATACTGTATTTTGAAGCAACAATTTGTTGCACTTAGAATTAGAATGGAGTTGTTTTTACACAACTAGTGTCCTATCTCTCGTGATTTTTTATTAACAATATGTGACCAAGATATACATACATAAATTAATGTCAACCTCAATATAAGACTTTTAATTACGACATCTTAATTATTAATTCATTCATTTTATAAAATTCAGCAATAAATGTAATTCGTTATTGATAGGGGTGAAATAAGTAGTGATTTTTTCTATCACTTGACCTAAAATATTGTCATTTATCGAATTACAATTGCTTATTTTTTATAGAATTGGATTCCTTTTTGTTATTTTACTTGATCATAAAGAATTGCATATTTTCGACGATATTCGAGCTAAAACAGGCATAAAACAAAGCAATTCTAACACTTAGTCTCAGGCGTGTGGATGCCCTTATCTGCATGTGACCCAAAGAGATGCCACGTAGGAAGTTATGCCCTTCGTACGGTTTACACATGAACTGCATGCGACTCAGGCATCTACACACAGAAACTGTCAGATAGCAGTTACAGCTCTAATTTGCCAACCAAGGCCTATATATGCATCTGGATGCTTGGAGAACATATCTCTGGACTACTATTCATCATTCCATACTAACAAGCATATAATATTAGGTTAGAACTAGGGTTTTCTCTCATGGAGGCTATGCAAATGATAGATTAGTAAAATAGTGAAGTCTTCATTAGAAGAGAAGGAAGAGGCAATATCTGAAGTCGGTGTGCATGAGAGAAGAGACATTATAGGTGTTCTCCTTCCATCTCTCTCTATTGCTCCCTTTCTTTATGTCTTTTGTCTCTTTTGTTGTTGAACCTGCCATGAGTTGCTAAGCAACCCTTTTCTAGAGTAAAGACATGTAATCTTGAATCATTATGAGTTTAATCTAAGGTTTATTTATATTTGTCATTTGCTTATGATCTGCATTCTTTCTGAGATTTACTATTTGTATTACTACTTAACTTGGTGCATATTAACTTCGGATACACATGGAGATGTACACTCCATGGTATGCATATGAGGTTGACCAATAGGAAAATGGAACAATTATCTTCGATCCAAGTAGAATAGATGTAATTGTTGACCGCTTGTGATCCGAACTTCAGTTAGAAACCTATTATGATATAATTTAGTAGATGAATGTCTCACTTTATAACTGATAGTGGAGGAATCTTAATTGTTACTAATATGAAAGGCATATAGGAAGGACGTAGTTGTGAACTTGTACATATTCATGCTTCATTCCTTCCCTTAAATTCCCTGAATTTATACCCCGCTTTGTCCTTCCCTTAACATAGTACTTTATGTGTATATCCTTCTTTGACCATTCTCGCATTATGAACCAGTACTTCCATCAAATTTGCTGGCATGCACATCCAAAGCTTGCTCAATCCAAAATTAAGTATCCTATTTGAGTCAACAACCTACAACCTCACTCTTCCCCTTTTCTTCCTTTCTATTTTTTACTTTCACCTAATAACTTGTAGCTAAAGCATTAATTTACCAGTGGTTTGCACATACAGTAATCCATTATTAACTTTGTTGGAACCTTATTGTTACACCAAAGTAATTCGGCCACATAAACAGTTCCATTCAATATGTCACTATATTGATCTACCTATGCCAAAATGGCCATCATGCAAAATTCATCAATTCTTAGGGAGCAAACGCAATACCTGACTCCATTAGTGTATTTATGCAAAGCTTCTCTTAAAAGTAGTTGATGAACTTGTGAGACAATGGCAAGAAAAACTTCGTGCCAATGTAGAAGTTGAAGCGTCGGTAGCCTCCTTAGTGGTAGGATAAAGCCTTCCAAAGCTACAAGACTGCTCTTGTGAGATCGTGTTCACAATTTCTTAATGATCTCACTTCTCTATTCTTTAATGGGGAGAAGTAGAGAATGCCACATAATTGACTAGATGACAGCTAGAAAATTCTTCAATGTTTCGTATATTCTTGTGTGCTTTAGGGATCAACCTATTTATAGAGATGTAGAGTCGGCATATTGCCAAACCCTAATCCTAAACAGATTTTCAGGCCACATGCCAACTTAAAAAAGGTATTTTGTGCAACTGCATAAAAAATCGTGCAGTCGCATCAAAATCCATGCAGTAACTGGAGAATCAGTTTCCGTAATTGCAAATTTCAGAATCAATCCATCAATAATTTGATCTTTGCCTAAATTGTTCTACACATTTGTGGACCACATCCTAATAAATATATTGATTGTCTATTTCCTTATTTGATCACTTTAATTGACAACCATATATAATAGTAAACAATGCATAACTATATTACAACATACTCAATGTTGGCATTAAATCCAACGAAGTTGACAATAAATCCAATGCTCGAAAAACAATTCATAAAAGGAAGTAATGCTACAGTATCCATATGCCTCAGTCGTTGGGAGCATCATGTATGTGCAAGTGTGTACACGTCCGGATATTGTGTTCATCACTGGCATGCTAGGGAGATACTTGTCAAATCCAAGTCCAGATCATTGGAAAGCTGCCAAGAGAGTCTTGAGGTACCTGAAGCGAACAAAAGACCATATACTCACGTATCGGAAATTAGAGAAGCTAGAGGTCATTGGCTATTCTGACTCTGATTTTGGAGGATGTCAGGATAGCATGAAATCGACATACAGCTACATTTACATGTTAATCGGAGGAGCCGTTTCATGGAAGAGTGCAAAATAATCCCTTGTTGCATCTTTCACCATGGCGGCATAATTTGTGGCATGCTATGAGGCATCAAATCATGGTGTTTGGCTACGAAATTTTGTCACTGGACTTCGAGTGGTGGATTCTATTGAGAGACCACTACAATTGTTCTGTGACAACAATTCGGCAGTGTTGTATGCAAATAACAACCGAAGTTCGTCGAAGTCTAAGTACATCGACATTAAGTTCTTAGTTGTAAAGGAAATAGTACAAAATGGTAAATTGAAAATAGAACATGTATGAACAGACTCTATGTTAGCAGATCCTCTTACTACGGGATTGACATCAGCAAAATTTGTAGAGCATGTTGCTCATATGAGTGTAATATCTATTGAGGATATTTAGTTTTAGTGGGAGTTTATGATTTATAATTTAATGTTTTATTTTCATTACAATTTTGGATATGTAACTTGTGACATGTAACAAGTGTTATATATATTATGAAGTTTTGACCTCTAACTAAGTTAATTTATTAAATTCAGTTTCTTGTTTATGTTTCTTGTTTAAGTTAATTTATGTTTCTTATTTATGTTTGACTTCTAATTAAGTTAATTTATGAAATTCAGTTTCAAGATTTAAGTAGGAGACCAAGTTAGAAATAGGCATGTAAGATCACAATTGCATGTAATTTCTATGCTACACATCCACATCATGATTCATGTCATTCAGCTGTATTAGTGATGTGATTATTGAGGGTTTAGTTGCGAATGAATGTGACGGATGCCACTTTAGTTCTTTGCTAATATAGTTGCTGGATCGAATTGGTTTGGGAATATATAAAGAAGACAATAAAGAAATGTGCGCACATAAGGAACACAATGCATAATTAAAAAGTCATAATATATTGCTCAAGTGAGAGATTGTTGAATTTATTGCCAACCTCACTGGATTTAATGCCAACATTGAGCATATATGTAATCTAATTATGCATTGTTTACTGCCATATATGGTTGTCAATTAAAGTGATTAAATAAGGAAATAGACAATTAATATATTTATTAGGATGTGGTCCACAAATGTCTAGAACAATTTAGGCAAAGATCAAAACATTGATGGACTGATTCTGAAATTTGCAATTAAGGAAACCGATTTTCCAGCAGTTGCATGAATTTTGATGTGACTGCATAATTTTTGATGCAATAGCACAAAATACCCTTTTTAAGTTGGCATATGGCTAGAAAATTGGTTTAGGATTAGAGTTTGGCAATATGTCGACTCTACATCTCTATAAATAGGTTGGTCCCCAAAACGCAAGAATATATGAAAGGTTGCAGAATTTTCTAGCTGTCATCTAGTCAATTCTGTGGCCTTCTCTACTTCTCCCTATTAAAGAATAGAGATGTGAGATCATTAAGGAATTGTGAACACGATCTCACAAGGACAGTCTTGTAGCTTTGGAAGGCTTTATCCTACCACTAAGGAGGCCGCCGACGCTTCAACCTCTACAATCGGCACGAAGTTTTTCTTGCTGCTGTCTTACAAGTTCATCAACCGCTTTTGAGAGAAGCTTTGCATAAATACACTAATGGAGTCAGGTATTGCGTCTGCTCCCTAATAAGAATTGATAAATTTTGCATGATGGCCATTTTGGCATGGTAGATCAATAGTGGTATATAGAATTGAACTGTTTGTGTGTAACAATAAGGTTCCAACAGGATATGGGTAAGGTTAATTCTTAATGGGTATGGGTATGAAAATGGTTCCACCCTATCCGTATCGTACCCATTGACACTTCTAGATGGAAGGCTGAGATCGTCTTTGAACAGATGCACGATTCAATCCCTTTTATTTGAAGTTGCTATTATAGGATGATGATATATATATTCTGACATAATTATGTGTTATTTTAATCAAGCCAATTATATTTTGACGGCAATGAATAGGACTGATATGAAATTAATTAATTTGTATTTCCAATAATTATTAATATAAGATAAACCACTACTGATCATCACAATGCAAATTAACAAACAAAAGCACACACCATTACATTGATCGAACAAAACAAAGAAAATAACACACCATGCTATTACATGAAACAAACAAACAAACAAAAGCATAAAACTTGAAATAACATAAAGCAAACACACAGATCAGATCGAGAAGCTAGCTAGCTAGCTATCTAAACTTAATAAATTAGATGGAAGTCTTAGCAAAGCCACGATAATATGGGATTTTTCTAGGATGTATCCACCGATTAACATGGATGAAATGTCCTGGTGTAAACTTGTGTGCTTGTTTTATGTCAATAGCATGTACCCCAGGAGATTTCACCCTATCATGTGTCAATGAACCCGGACCTCTGTTGTCATATTCCGCATAGTACAAGGTACTTATTTTAGAATGGTTCCAATCAATTTTCCAACCTTTAGGATGGATGAAGCTATCCAGAAAGGATTCCATATATACTACACGAGAGTAATGTTTCCAAGGTCGTCCTAGAAATGTGTTTTGCTTCATGATGTTGAGATTTTCTGCTGCTATGATTCTACTATTCTGGATCACAAGTCCTGCTGTATCATTTAAGGCTGACCGTGCTGTTCGGATTATATATATAATTAGGATCGATGAATCATATATATATTTTTTATCATTAATTATTTCTCTGGCATGTAATTAATTTGTGAAACAAATATTAATTAATTATGGATTAATCATTACTTACCACCAGCCGTGATTACATTATTTTGTGTGTCAAATGGAGGTTTGACAATGATGTGACAATTTTGGAAAACTGCCATTGAGTCTCCCATGATGAAGTCCACTGTGCCACTGATATTGCACTCACGGAAAAATTGGGTACCATTTTGTACCCAAAGCGTGTCCTGGAAACTGTCGAAGCTGCACCTGAAAAATGCACCATACTCCCCATTTATACGGAAGGCCACCGCCTGCCCTTTCTCCGGTCCAGCAGTGTTTCTAAATCCCATATACGTTGCAGTGAAGTTGTTTGCCTCAACAGCTGCAGATCGAATAAGCCACGCACATGTACACACACATAGTTATACAAGGATTATGAAAAAACTAATTAACTATGCTTATATAGTTGTATTTGGACTGATAAATAAATGTGAAAAAAAATAAGTGTATATTTGTGGTAGGTAGTGTAAGTGTGTAACTCTAATTAACCATATGCATATATATATATATATATATATATAGAGAGAGAGAGAGAGAGAGATGGGCTATGGTGCATTGCAATGCATGAACCCTCTCATGTATTGCACTATAAATCATGGATTTAAATTCCAAACAATGGATCCGAACCGTTCAACTTGTTCTTCATATTAATATGTGCTTGGGGACCAAATTTTATATTTTTTGGAATTTTTTTACTATTTATTAAGCAATTTTTAAAGTCGCTGATCTGATGGTCCAGAAAATTTTACTGTTTTTTACTGTTCACAGCAAAACAGCAATTTTCAAAAATGCTTAATAAATAGTAAAAAAATTCCAAAAAATGTAAAATTTGGTCTTCAAGCCCATTTCAATATGGATTAAACATCTAACGGTTCGGATCGGTCGTTTGGACTTTCAATCCATGATTTATAGTGCAATGCATAAGGGGGTCCATGCATTGCAATGCCCCATAGCCCATCTCTCTCTCTCTATATATATATATATAGATCTGACAAAGAGTAGACAACTTACAAAATGTTGGTGTCATGTCAGTTGAATAGTTTGCAGCATAGGATTTATTGCCAGTAATGATCGTTTTTTCTTCGCCATCACCGTATATGTACAAGTTATCCTTGCCAGACGGGACTGTCACTGTCTCAATGTAAATACCGGTCTTTACATAGATCACATAGAACTTAAGCTTGTTCATGTTCTGGTGTGTGGCCACTGGCATTTTTGCAATTGCATCATTTACTTTCGTGTAATGGCCACTTCCATCCTTTGCTACTACAACATCCGGCTTCATGCTGTTCCAAAAATTAATTTTACGTAGTCATATATACGTAATTAGTTAATTTCCCAAAACTTTAATATATATATAATTATTTTTTCTAGTTAAATTTGGTTTGAATATATGTACCACCCGAGGCATATGCATGCAGTTAATTTATGTAGATCATATATATGTAATTGTAACTTTTGTTCGCATATCTGTATATACTCAAACCATATTTTTGTCAATGCTGATCAATGATCATGTATTAATATATATTATATAAGCTAGCTAGACCAATGAATTTATTCATTCATATATATATATATATATATATATATGCGCATGCAAGTGGACATGACAACAAATGAAATTGTTAATGCTACAAGTACGTACCTAGAGGTGCAGTCGGTGGAGGATCTAATGGCATACGGAAAAATGATGCCGCACTTGCCAGGGAGGCCAGCTGCAGCAGTTGCATTGACAATGGTTCCCTTGGCAAGGTTCTTAAGGCAGTTGCACAGCGATTGGTGGTGCTGGTAGGCACCAGTACTGTACGTTGCTTCCATCAAATTCAGGCTCCTGATGCCGTTGCAACACTCCACAGTGGGGTTGTCAACACCACCATACGACGTGCATTGGACAAAAGCTGATGTAACCTTGTCACAAGTAACGGCTGCGTTTGCAGTACTGTTGGGTGTGGTTAGGAGGATGGTGATGGTTACGGCAGTGATGGTGGCACAGCTGATAAATTTAGCCATGAGTTCGAACTAGTCAATTAGTTTGTAATTGTTGTGGTTTCCAGTGGTGCACTGGGAGGGTTTATATAGTGTCGAAAAAAGAGTAAAAGCATCTTACTTACCGAATGACTCGCCACAGCCTCCTAAGAAATTTAATTATTAAACAATTAGCAGAGTGAGAGTGGTCACAATTCTAAATTAATAATTTGGGTTTGGCTCTGCTTATTTAATATCATATAGTTTTCATTGCAACAGTAGTAGTATAGTATTGAATAATTATTATTTTACTTGTTGATTAGCAACAAGTAAAATATGTTAGACAATTAACTTCTAAATTGTGAATAAGAAATTAAGTGAAATCGTTTTAAATTAATTAGAGGAAGCGACACTCCGACGTACAAACTGTCATTAATCATGTTTTGTTGGAATAATTAAGATACAACACATATACATATAATTAGTAATTAGTGGGACAGTACACATATACATATGACATAATTTTGTACTTAGCTTCAAGTATATTAACTAACATGCATATATATAGATAGCTTGACCTTTAATTTTGACGTAAACACATCGTACATACAGCCATGCCATTCCTCTTCAACTTTAGAATTTTATATATAACTTTTCAAAATGAAGCAGTTATTAATTAAGAGGCAATACAACGTAACCAAGCAAAGTAACATGATGTAATTAAATTCTCGTTAATTTTATCTCCACTGCTAAAAAAATGTAGGTACGAACCAAGCAACTGCAAGCAACTACCTAGCTGTCCCTACTAGATATTTAGTCTTTTCTTTTTTTTTCTTTGAACTCTGTTACATTGATCCCATCAGTTCAAATGGCAAAGCATATATATATATATATATATCCACCTTTTTCGATTCTTATAGAGAAAAAGAAATGTACGTAGCAGACCTCTCAAAAGTTAATTAACCATAAATATAATATAATATATAGCCCATAGACAGTACTAGGCTACTAGCTATTACTCGATCGTTACTTACAAAAGTCGAAGATTCATTTTGTAGAGTTTGATTAGATTCCACTAATTGGTCCATATTTGTACTTTTGGGAAGAATATATACTGGCATGGGCTTGTCTATGCATTAATTAACAGATCGTTCGAGACTTAAAAGTTAATATTTGAGGCGTTCATGTTTAAAAATAACTTGCACTGGATTAATATTATATATACAGAGAGAGAGATGGACTATGGTGCATTGCAATGCATAGGTATCCTGGTGCATTGTAATGCATAGGTATCCTTGAGCATTGGACTATAAATCACCTATTCAAAGTTCAAATGACCGATTCAAATTGTTCATCTTGTTATTCATATTAATATGTACTTGGAGACCAAATTTTACATTTTTTTGGAATTTTTTTACTATTTATTAAGCCACTTTGAAAATCTGAAAATTCGGATGAACAGTGAAAAATAGTAAAAATTTCTGGACCACCTGATCGGCGATTTTCAAGGTGGCTTAATAAATAGTAAATAAATTCCAAAAAATGTAAAATTTGCTTATTAATATGGAGAATAAGATGAACGGTTTGGATCGGTCATTTGGACTTTGAATCAGTGATTTATGGTCCAATGCACAAGGATGCCTATGCATTGCAATGCACCATAGCCCATCTCTCTCTCTCTCTCTCTATATATATATATAGAGAGAGATATATATATAGAGAGAGAGAGAGAGAGAGAAAGTGACTAATGTGTATTCGTATGCATATGGCCCGATAAGCATACAGTCCAAATTTAAAATTTTAAAATTCGTAACGTCGATCCGAACCGTTCATCTTGTTGTCCATATCAATATGGAGTTGGGCTAATATGACACTAGTGTTATATAAAACTAAATAACACCACATCTTAAACCCTTAGATCTGCTTTAAGATCCGTACAAAATGAAGTGCTTGAACAGTAAAAGTGGATACTACGGATCTTAAAGCAAATCTAAGGGTTTAAGATGTGGTGCTATTTAGTTTTATATAACACTAGTGTCATATTAGCCTAACTCATTAATATGTGCTTGGAGACCAAATTTTACATTTTTCTGAATTTTTTTACTATTTGTTAAGCCATTTTGAAAATTGCTGATCCAACGGTAGCTGTTGATTTTACTGTTTTGTTAAGCCATCGTTGGATTAACAATTTTCAAAGTGGCTTAATAAATAGTAAAAAAATTCAGAAAAATGTAAAATTTGGTCTCCAAGCACATATTAATATGGAGAACAAGATGAATGGTTCGAATAGACGTTTTGGATTTTCAAATTTTAAATTTGGATCATATGCATATCGGGCCATATGTACACAAGGTCCTCAAAAGGCTAGACTTGGGTCAAGAATAATCCAGTCTCGGACCACCATTAAAAGGCTGAGCCAGAACTATGAATCGAATAAGACAAATATCTCTAACATCGTGGAACGTCCAAAAACTATCTCGGGCTAACACAACAGACCTAAATCAGGCCGCACCGAGAGCCCGTCTTGGCCCCGTGCTTACAGTCATGGCCCCTCACGTCCGCATAGGCAAGAGAGTGTTGGGTGGTTGTACCTTATGCGAGCATCACCGCTCTTTATGCAAATTCTCCTAGCTGCTCTGACAACGTGGAATGACAGTTAGGGGATCGTCTATATAAGTCACAATGTCCCATTTAATAGGGGGTTGGACCTTTGGACAATAGAAAATACAATAGGTTAGAGTCCGAATACTTCTACAATTATCCTCTGTTTAGAGGTTCATCCTAGCGAGACTCGAACCATTCACCGAGAGTGAGATGAGTCAAGCATTCCAACACGAGCCCAAGACATTACGATCTCGTCCTCCGGGACAATTTCTGTATCAATATATTACACACACTATTAGAATAAACATAAAGATTAAATTATAGTACTATATATGAATTATTTTTTTTGACATGTAGTGATATGACATCTTTAATGAATTCTAGCTTATTAAATTAAAATTTTGTTTAATGTAATTATATATAAATAACACGATTTATTCTACTGCTATCATAGATCGAATAAATAGATATTAATCATGTACCCCGTCGAAAAATGTTAATATGCATGCATTATAGGGTATGAAATTTAGCAACAATTAAGATGAAAAATGTTGTTTATTGTGGATGTAACAACGCAAAAATTAAAAAGAATGATGATTAGATGCTACTTGCTAATAAATGTGAATGAATCATGATATCTCTAATATTTTTTTGTGCAAGTAAATGTGAATGAATCATGATATCTCTTATATTTTTTTGTGGTTAGTCATGTGCTTCTTTTTCTTAATTATCAGTGATAGGGTAAAATAAGTAGTGATTTATTCTATCACTTAAAATGGTCATTCATCGAATTACTTTTATCTATTTTCTAAAGAATCAGATTTCTTTTTGTTATTTCACTTGATTTTAGAAAATTGCGTAATATTAGCATTATTTGGGCTAAAAAGAGAAGAAAACGCATCAAATTGGACACAAAGTCAGAGACCAGCCTAGGGCAACCGAGAGAGCGACCGCATATGATTCATGCCAGCCGTGCGACCAAAGGGTGAACTATATGCGACTCAGTCATCCTCACAGAATAACTGCCAGAACAGCAGTTACAGCTCTAGGTCAGGGTTAAAGGCCTATAAGCACCAAATCGATTACCAATTGGTATCTGGAAGCACAACCCACCATTTCAGATCAGAGAACATCACTTTTCATGAATATTAGGATAGATTAGATCTAGGGTTTCTTTAAAGGAAGGCTATGCAATTTATAAATGATAGACTAGTAAAATAGCAAGGTCTTCACTAGGAGAGGAAGAAGAGACAGGAACAGAAGACGGCGTACATGAGAAGATAATATAGGTGTCAACCTTCCATCTTTCTTGTTTGTTTTTTTTCTTCACGTCTTTTGTCTCTTCTGTTATTGAATCCGCCATGAGCGGCTAAGCAACCCTTTTATAGGGTGAAGACATATAATCTTGAATTCTTATGAGTTAATCTAAAGGTTTTATTTATATTTATCATTTACGCTTGATCTGATTTTTTCTTGAGTTTTATTCTTTATATCACTACCTATTTTGGTGTGTTTTAACCTCGACATCATGGAGATGTACACTATATGGTAGGCATATAAAGTTGACCAGTATGAATGAGGTATAATTATCATAGATCCAATAAAAGAAATAGACGTAACAGTTGATCTCTTGCGGTTCGAACTTCAAGTAGAGACCTATTGGGAGTATTGATCTATAGACGAATGTCGCATTCGATAAACCAGTAATGGGGTAATCTCAGTTGTTGTAACTATAGAAGGAATATAGGAAGAACGTAACTGTGAACTTAAAACCTTATAGTCTGGATAATTGAGACTTATCATAGATCGTTTAAGCGATTGTTTAGGGTAATGCTACGGTACTATCCCCTTACCAGTCCTACTCAGTTAGGGTATTGTAACGTAACAGTGATTAACATTAGGACAAGATTAGCAACCCTCAGATTGCATTTGATACCAGTATCGGGCGTGTACGATTCTGGCTAAACCATGTGCGACTCTGACTGGAAGTGAGAACCAACACTGTACGGTTTGCACAGTAGCATGCGAATGGTGATAGAACCGCATGCGATTGTACACTTAACCATAATTAGATTAAACTCGTGTGAATGATAGAATGTCTTATCCCTAGAAGTCTAATCTCTTATCTACTAATCAATCAACCTTCAATCTGTTGTAACTGAACATTACAACACAACACAACTCAATCAATCAAACAAATAACCAAATCAAACCTAAAAAGACCATTAACCTAGACTTGATTTTGCGATTAGATCTCTTAATACACCATCCCTATGGATTGACACCCCGATCTATACTATACGATAGATTTATGTGCTTGTAAATCAATTGTAAAATAGATAATTATGGTTATAAATATTATTGGCTTTGATTTCGACAATTAGGGTTATAAATATTATTAGCTCTAATTTTGACCCATCAATCAGCACAATGAAATATGCTAAAAATGAGATTGAAGATAACAGGAGAGGGGGGGTATAGAGAGAAAACAGGGATTTGGTGTAAAAAGAAGTAAAATAGGTATTCATCATGAAATGCTTGAGAGATTTAACACATGACACACATGATTGATAGTAAAAAAGATATTGATAGTTGAAACGACATCTACGGTAATGATTAAATATCTGAAATAATTTTTGAAATTACATGTGCCATCTGCTCCACAAGTCTACTAATGGCGTATATGCTTAATGCTAATGATTCTATATCCCAACCGATGATATATGTACGTAACGCCATCGGTGCAATACGATGGCGATTCAAAACTTGGGGATGTGCGCCTATTCTGTGCAACAAGACTACACTATGGAGTTTGGCCTAAGGTACTTGAAATTTTGAGTTTACATCTTGTCTGTTTGTTATGTAATTATGTGATTTAATATTCATGCTACCTCAGATGCAACAGTTGGATCTAAGTGTAGTAAAGTGTGTTACTTGAAGACTTTTTTAACTTCTAAGATGGTTGTCTAATCAACTTGAATTTCTCTAGACTCTTCGTCTTCCTCATTTACTCTCTAGTGTGGAATCCTTATTCCCATCTCGTGTGATTTGATATCAATCTTTCATATTAAGCTCTCTGATCAACCATGTATTACTCTTTGACCTCTCTATACCCCTCTTTGTGTGATCACCACTTTCTTTCTCTCTTCTCACTAGTTTCCTTTCAACTCACACAATCATGAGTGACTACATAAGTACTTTGTCGGATGACATACTTTGCAAGATCTTAGGGGTGCCAGACACCAGAGAGGCGGTGCGTACGACCGTGCTGACAGAGAGGTGGAGCAACCTGTGGATCTCTTTGCCCTCCTGAACATCAATGTGAGGGATTCTTTAGCCCTAACTTCTATTTGGATGATCACTACTTTATTGCACAAGGTTAGAGGTGCTCATATTTTGGAGTTTCACTTTTACTATATACTGAGCATGCATGCATACATCAATGGACCCTAAATTATCAATTGATGAACCAATCTTTAAATTGATGTTGTGAGAATTAATTAAAAAGTTTCAATTGATATGCATGCCTGCATATATACATGATTAATTAGAAGATATGTTGTGGGAATTAATTAAAAAGTTTCAATTGATATGCATGCATGCACACATACATGTTGACTCAGTCAAAGATCTGTGTTTTAATTAAGTCAATTGATATGCATGCATGCACACATACATGATGAATTTGGTTAGGATAATGCATGTTAGTTATTAGTTTACAAAGATATGTGTTTTTCCTAGTCAAACATGCTTAACCAAATCAGTTATATTATGACAATTAGTTACTGTTAGATTGTTAGTTATTTGTTTGAAGACCGATATACACCACTAACTATAAACAGATGATGTAAATGTAATCATATTGCAATATAATGAAATCATTGTATCATTAGTTCTATATATAGTTTATTCTGACTTGTTTTGAATTGTGTGTGTGTGTATATATATATATATATATATATATATATATATATAGAGAGAGAGAGAGAGAGAGAGAGAGATGGGCTATAGTGCATTGCAATGCATGAACTCCCTTATGCATTGCACTATAAATCATGGATTTAAAGTCCAAATGACCGATCCGAACCGTTCATCTTGTTCTTCATATTAATATGTGCTTGGAGACCAAATTTTACATTTGTTGGAATTTTTTTACTATTTATTAAGCAATTTTGAAAGTGGCTGATCTGATGGTCCAGAAAATTTTACTTTTTTTACTGTTCACAGCAAAACAGCAATTTTCAAAAATGCTTAATAAATAGGAAAAAAATTCCAAAAAATGTAAAATTTGGTCTCCAAGCACATTTCAATATGGATTAAATATCTAACTGTTCGGATCAGTCGTTTGGACTTTAACTCTATGATTTATAATGCAATGCATAAGAGGGTTCATGCATTGCAATGCACCATAACTCATCTATATATATATATATATATATATATATATATATATATATATATAGGATTTGGCTAATATGTTATGAGTTGCATAGAAGCCTCCCATGCTAAGGCTCAATATTTGACTTTATGGTCGATCCGAACTGTTCATCTTGTTCTCCATATTAATATGTGCTTGGACACCAAATTTTATATTTTTAAAAAAAAAATTACTATTTTTTTGGATTTATTGAATATCGCTATTTTTTATCGTCCAGATTTGTCTGAAAAACAACGATTTTCAATAAATCTAAAAAAATAGTAAAAAATTCCAAAAAATGTAAAATTTGATCTCCAAACACATTAATATGGAGAACAAGATGAACGGTTCGGATCAACTGTTTGAATTTTAAAAAGTCAAATATTGAGCTGTAGCACGGGAGGCCTCTATGCAACTCATAGCACCGTATCCATGTCCTATATATTGAAGGATTTCATGATGCGGCAAGGCAATAAATTCAAAATTTTTAACCTTCTTACAAGCATCTATGGATCTACTTTATTATGCTAATTCTATTAAAATAATTCAAATGTATGCAAATGGATATCACAAATCTATTTACTAAAGGTAATTTGGATATACCTCTACCAAATGTCAATTTGGTAAATAGAGAGAAGTCGAATTCTCTTCTAGATCTCTTGGATATCTTCGTTTGTCGGAACGGCCTCCTAGTGTTCACCTTGAACTAACCAAGGATTAGAAAGACCTTGCTAGAGATCTTAATCTAATCTAAGCTTAGAACCTAGTTAATAACCCTTCTTGTTCTTCTAATAATTTCTTACTAGAGAAATCAATAATATGAGAGGAAGAGGGATGGCGGCTAGGAGGGAGAGGAAGAGAAGGAAATAAATTTTCAGAAAATTTATTTCTTCTCACATATTGAATTCCTTCTCTACCTTTTCTTATATACAAATATACTAGGGTTTCCATTGTGTAACCTTCGTAGTATAATTCTCTTTAATAAAAGAGACAACCCTAGCCGCTGCTACAGTAACCGCTATAGTGCGCGCTACAGTAATTGCCAATCTCAACTCATATTCATTTTGGGTTTTAATAAACTTATGTTATAACAATGTTTTGCACATTATTAATTATGTGTCATGTATATTATACTATATAATATGCACTATATTATACCAAATAATATATATGTACACTTCTCATAAATTTATCTTCGTTCTAAGCAGTCATGATATTTATTTATCACATGTATATATTTCATGTCATATGAAACAATATACATCATATAAATAAAATATCCTTCTTGTTTCTCGTTCAGTTGGTGTGACCTATATGGAGGATCTGTGTTATGTTGGCAATGGCATAAAACATTTTATTACCATAAACTATAAGTGGTATTCTAGCTATACATTATAGTTACCCAAATAACATAGATGTAAAGTATCCCTTTTTTTTACAATACATGATCCTTTAAAATAATGTTACGAATAACATTACTTGTGTCTATTCCTTGCCACATGATATTATGAATAATATACAAAGTCGGACTGTATCATATTTGTATTATATTTGTTTCTTGGTCTCTTAAGTAAATTATAAATATATAACTGCACTTCAGTTATATTGCATGCATTATAATTCTACTTTACCAAGGGGCCCACAAAATATTATCACTCATTATAAATGAGGGGCAATGATACTATTGACATATAACTTTCTCCTGCACAAGTTACATACAAGGAACTAATATTTTTATCACCACTTATGATAAGCAGCTTTTAATACTAATTACATTATATATTTCTTATGTGAAAAAGAAATACATCTCATATCTTAGAATTTCAAGACACAATGAAAATATTAATGACACTAACATAACCCATATAATATTTTTCATTCGTTAGGTCTGTTCTATATATGAAACATTTCATATACTCATGTTATTAAACAATAAGCCTTTATCAACATTTATAGAACTACAATGTACTTTAATCAACATGACAAACTTATCATGGTATATTACTGTTCCATGCTAATAACCAAGTTTGTGAACATTTTAGAGATTTATGTTTGTCATCATATAGAGTTCTATGGTTCAAGACCAAGAGCATCTTCTTGAATACTTCTATAGATAAACATAAATTTTATGGAACAAAATGCATGTGGCATCCAATTCATAAACATAACATGTAAAAATGATTAACATAAGATAACTTTTAGAACACATATCTAACATATATATATATATATATATATATAGAGAGAGAGAGAGAGAGAGAGAGGTGGGCTATGGTGCATTGCAATGTATATATATACAAAAGAGGCTATACATTACAATGCACCATAGCCCAACTATATATATATATATATATAGGCTGTGGCTAATTTGCTGCCAGCAGCATTTCTGCCGGCGGTGCTGCCACCCATTTTTCTATTTTGTGATATCCAAACAACAAATCCAAACCATTAGATGTTTAATCTATATTATAATATACTTGGAGACCAAATTTTACATTTTTTGGAATTTCTTTACTATATATTAAGCTGATTTGAAAACCGCTGATTTCAGTAAATTTCTGTAGCATTGAAATCAGCGATTTTCAAACCAGCTTAATATATAGTAAAAAACTTTCAAAAAATGTAAAATTTGGCATCCAAGTATATTATAATATAGATTAAACATCTAACGGTTTGGATTTGTTGTTTGGACATCACACGGCTAAATATAGCCCCGGCAGCACCTCTGGTGAAATGCTGCCAGCAGCAATTTAGACAAATCATATAAATATAGAGTTAGGCTGGGGTGCTATAGATAGCATAGTGGCCTCCCGTGCTACGGCTCAATATTCAAGTTTTCAAAATCCAAATGGTCAATCCGAACCGTTCATTGTTTAATCCATATTGAAATGTGCTTGGAGACCAAATTTTTCATTTTTTAGAATTTTTTTGCTATTTATTAAGATGGTTTCAAAATTGCTGTTTTTATTAAAATTCTGCACCATTGGAAAATAGCGGTTTCAAAAATGCTTAATAAATAGTAAAAAAATTCCAAAAAGTATAAAATTTGGTCTCCAAGCACATTTCAATATGCATTAAACAATGAACAGTTCGGATTGACCGTTTGGATTTTGAAAACTTGAATATTGAGTCGTAGAACGGGAGGCCACTATACTATCCATAGCACCCCAGCCTAACTCTATATATATATAGGAGGGATCAATTTTTGAGTTACAACAACTATTTTCTTCATTTTCAAAGTCCAAATCATCGATCCAGACAGTTAGACGTGATCTCTACAATAAAATGTGCTTGGAGACCAAATTTTACATTTTTTGGAATTTTTTTACTATTTATTAAGATGGGTACAAAAATTAGTCAAATTCAGACCATTGAATTTTGTACCCATCTTAATAAATAGTAAAGAATTTCCAAAAAATATAAAATTTGATCTGGAAGCACATCATCTAACAATTTGGATTTTGAAAATGTAGAAAATGGTTGTTGTAACTTGTTGTAATTTGATCCCTCCTCATACAAAAATATAAAATTTGATCTGGAAGCACATCATCTAACAATTTGGATTTTGAAAATGTAGAAAATGGTTGTTGTAACTTGTTGTAATTTGACATACATACATACATGCATACATACATGCATACATACATGCATACATACATGCATACATACATACATGCATGCATGCATACATACATACATACATACATACATACACACACACATACATACATACATACATACATACATACATACATACATACATACATGGGTCCGTCTAATTTGCTGCCAGCAGCATTTTAGCCAGAGGTGCTACCGTATTTTTCTTTATTTTGTGATGTCCAAACAACAAATCCAAACCATTATATGTTTAATCTATATTATAATCTACTTGGATACCAAATTTTACATTTTTTAGAATTTTTTTACTATTTATTAAGCTGGTTTGAAAACCGCTGATTTCAGTAAATTTCTGTAGCATTGAAATCAGCGGTTTTCAAACCAGCTTAATAAATAGTAAAAAAATTCCAAAAAATGTATAATTTGATCTCCATGTAGATTATAATATAGATTAAACATCTAACGGTTTGGATTTGTTGTTTGGACATCACAAAATAAATAAAAATGCAGCAGCATTGCCAGCAGCAAATTAGCCACAGCCTATATATATATATATATATATTGAGATGGGTTACGGTGAGTTGCGAAGTAAAACGCATTTCTACTTCATGCCATACTTTTATTTTGAAAATCCAAATGACCGATCCGAACCGTTAGATGTTTAATCCATATTGAAATGTGCTTGGAGACGAAATTTTATATTTTTTGGAATTTTTTTACTATTTATTAAGTATTTTTGAAAATTGTTGTTTTGCTGTGAACAGTAAAAAATAGTAAAATTTTCTACACCATAAGATCAGCGACTTTCAAAATTGCTTAATAAATAATAAAAAAATTTCAAAAAATCTAAAATTTCGTCTCCAAGCATAACAAGATGAACGGTTCAGATTGACATTTTGAACTTTAAAATCATAAAATATGAGTGTGAAGTAAAATAGTCACTTTACTTCGCAACTCACCGTAGCCCATCTCCCTCTATATATATATAGAGAGAGAGAGTAGAACTAGAGTGTTCTTAAGCTCACCAAACACTTTGGTGAGCTTAACTCCAAAACTCATCAAATGACTAATCTGAACCGTTGAAACTCACCTACCTTACGAGTGATGAGTCTCCATGTGAAAATTTTAAATATTTGAATTAATTTAGTATAAAGTCAAGTGGTCAAAAACGTTCAAAAAATGAATGAACTAAAATTAAGTTATTAACCTTTTAATTTTGACCGATTGACTTTGTAATAAACTAATTTGAATGTTTAAAAATTTCACATGTAGACGCATCACATGTAAGATAGGCGGGTTCCAACGGTTCAGATTCGTCATTTGAGACCAATTTGATAGGTTTTGGAGTTAAGCTCACCAAACACTTCAGTGAACTTAAGAACACCCTAGTTCTACTCATATATATAGAGTAAGGCTACTCTACTTCACGGATTAAACGGGCTGTTTTAATTCGTGCTCATATCTCTAGTTTTGAAGTCCAAATAGCCGATCCAAACTGTTAGATATTTAATCTATATTAAAATGTGCTTGGAGACCAAATTTTACTTTTTTTTGAATTTTTTTACTTTTTATTAAGATGGTTTAATAATTGTTGTTTTTATTAAAATTTTGCACCATTAAAATACAGCGATTTTCAAACCATCTTAATAAATAGTAAAAAATTCCAAAAAATATAAAATTTGGTCTCCAAGCACATTTTAATATAGATTAAACATCTAACGGTTTGGATCGGCTATTTAGATTTCAAAACTAGAGATATGAGAGTGAATTAAAACAACCCATTTAATTCGCAAAGTAGCGTAGCCTTGCTCTCTCTCTCTCTCTCTCTCTCTATATATATATATATATATAGAGAGAGAGAGAGAGAGAGAGACAGGCTAATATGCTTTCGGCAGCACTTCGGTCGAAGTGCTGCCACCCCATTTTCAATTTTTCAAAATCCAAACAGTCGATTCGAACCATTCATCTTGTTCTCCATATTAATATCTACTTGGAGACCAAATTTTACATTTTTTGGAATTTTTTTGCTATTTATTAGGCCACTTTTAAAATCGCTGATCTAATAGTGAACCCCTGATTTTACTGTTTGGCAAGCCACCGTTGGATCAGCGATTTTCAAAGTGGCTTAATAAATAGCAAAAAAATTCCAAAAAATATAAAATTTGGTCTCCAAGCAGATATTAATATGGAGAACAAGATGAATGGTTCGGATCGACTGTTTGGATTTTGAAAAATCGAAAATGGGGTGGCAGCACTTCGGCCGAAGTGCTGCCGAAAGCATATTAGCCTGTCTCTCTCTCTCTCTCTCTCTGTATATATATATATATATATATATATATATATATATATGAGGCATCGAGTTATAATAATTTTTGAGTTGCAACAAGTTACCACAACTATTTTCTACATTTTCAAAGTCCAAATCATTGATCCAAACAGTTAGATGTGATCTCTACAATAAAATTTGCTTCAAGACCAAATTTTACATTTTTTGGATTTTTTTATTATTTATTAAGATGGTACAAAATTCAATGGTCTGAATTTGACCGATCCAAACCATTAGATGTGATTCTAAACGACCGATCCAAACCATTAGATATGATCTACAGATTGATTATGAATGATTGTATTTCATTAGCTTGTCAACTGTTACAATCATCTAGTATTTAAAACCAGTGGGATACAATGCTTAGAAGCATAACAGAAAGGTAATAGAAAACATCTCTAACTAACTTGTAGTTTTCATTAATTACAATTTTTCCCCTAATACAATTGCTAAACATATGTAGGCACTGCTTTTTGGCGAGTTGCCAAAAAATCACCCCAGATTTGAAAATTGGACGCTTCTCACTATTTCCCTTTGTTCTTATTCACATTTGGACATGCAAACTTGGATCTTCGAGACTTATCCAAATTTGATAAAGCTTACAGTGGTACAACACCAGTTTGTGTAAGTTTTTTTTTTCCCAAATACATAGCTAGCTTCTTGTCATTTTTAATTTGATGTTTCAAAGGTCTTTTTTTAAGAAAGTTTAAAGTAAAGATCTAGCTATCAATGGAAAAATTATTTGTTGCAGTTTTGTGATAAGGATTATCAACCATCAGGGGAAAATACTATAGTTCCAGTCCAGCTAGTTGAAGAATCTGACACAAGAAGCCTCAAGATGGTTGAGGTTAAATTTGTGAGGTTTGATACCATCATAAAACGAGTGATACAATATCTCATGTTTGGTAATAGGAAATTGAGAAACTATAGGAACTACGAAATATATCTAGAAATTTCTACTCGTCACAATGTACACTGATGTTTTCAATACTAGAAGTGGGTATTTTTGATCGGGATTAGATAATTCTAAACATGCTATTTGGTAGATATTCCTATTTGAGTTATTGGAAGACTTTGCAGTTCCACCTGTAAAGCACTCTTCCAGCTATAGCTAGTTTATATATGGATGTGTATGGATGTTCTTGATGTTTTGGATGTTTAATTTAGATATGGATGTTTTGTAATATAACCTGTGGATCTATTTAATTTGGATATGTATGGATGTAGCTAGTATATAACCTGTATTGATATAGTTAGTTTATATATGGATGTATATAGATATTCTTGATGTTTTGGATGTTTAATTTGGATATGGATGTTATGAATGTTATGGATGTTTTGTAATATAACCTGTGGATCTATTTAATTTGGATATGTATGGATGTAGCTAGTATATAACCTGTATTGATATAGTTAGTTTATATATGGATGTGTATGGATATTCTTGATGTTTTGAATGTTTAATTTGGATATGGATGTTATAAATGTTATGGATGTTTTGTAATATAACCTATGGATCTACTTAATTTGGATGTGTATGGATGTAGCTAGTTTATAACCTGTATGGATATAGCTAGTTTATATATAGATGTGTATGGATGTTCTTGATGTTTTGGATGTTTAATTTGGATATGGATGTTATGAATGTTATGGATGTTTTGTCATATACCCTGTGGATCAAAATACCCTGTGGATGTTTTGTCATATATCCTGTGTATGGATGTTCTTGATGTTATGGATGTTTAATTTGGATATGGATGTTCTTGATGTTATGAATGTTATGAATGTTATGAATGTTATGAATGTTTTGGATGTTTAATTTAGATGTTAATTTGGTAAAATTAATTAATACCACTACCTAGGTCCAAATACATAGCTTCTCTTCATTTTTAATTTCTTGTTTGAAGTACAAAGATCAAGTTATCAATTGATCAATTTGTTGTTGCAGTTTTGTGCCGATGATTGTGATGAATGGCAAAGAACTATAGTTCCAGTCCCACTGGTTGAAGCATCTGACAGAAGAAATCTCGAGATAGTTGAGGTTCAATGTTGGAGGTTTGATACCATGGTACAACGAGCGATACGGTATCTCATGTTTGGTAAACGGAAATTTGAGAAATTTTAGGTACTTTGTTATATCGACCACTTGTTATGATCTGTATAGTACAATGATAACTCCAACAATAGAATTAGGCTATAGCGATCAAGATTGGCTATTTATATATGCGATGCTTGGTCGATATGAATGTTGTTGTCTGAAGACTTTGGAGTTTTACTGGCTGGATGGTTGTCTCAGATGCTTGATGTTTTGTGCATGTATAGTTGTTTAGGATGTTTTGTAATACATATTGAGATTTATTTTGGATGTTAATTAATTTGGTAATATTAGTTATTATACCACTAGGTGCATTTCTTAATTGGATATGTTTTAATTTAACTTTTTTATGTACATAGTAACCTATTTGTTTTTAATTGTACGTATGAACTTATGATAATAATGAGTATTTATTGATTATGAACTAATTGGTACTTTAATTAATCTTTGTAACAATGAGTATTTTTAATCTTGCTACTTAATTTAATCTTGATTATGAACTTATGATAATAACGAGTATTTATTGTTTTTAATTTAGCTAGTGATATTTTAATCTTGGTACTTTAATTATGAATTTTTTATGTTAACAAATTATAACAGAAATTTCAGGAGCCCGTACGTTAATCCTTATTATTTAATTAGGTATTTTTGAGTTAGTATTATATATGTAGGGTCTGTCTAAATTGTTGCTAGCAGCATTTCAGCAGAGGTGCTGCCGAGGCTATATTTAGCCGTGTGATGTCCAAACAACAAATCCAAACCATTAGATGTTTAATCTATATTATAATCTACTTGGAGACCAAATTTTATATTTTTTGGATTTTTTTTACTATATATTTAGCTGGTTTGAAAATCACTGATTTCAGTAAATTTCTGCAGCATTGAAATCAACAGTTTTCAAACCAGCTTAATATATAGTAAAAAAAATTTAAAAAAATATAAAATTTGGTCTCCAAGTAGATTATAATATAGATTAAACATATAACGGTTTGGATTTGTTGTTTGGATATCACAAAACAAAAAATGGGCGGCAGCACCACCGGCAGCAAATTAGCCACAACCTATATATGTATATTACTTAATAATTATCTCATTATAGTTGCCGAGCATAGCTCCAAACTTAATGACACAACATCATAAGGAACACATGCAGTTGAGAACATTGTCATCCATTCAATAAGGAACACAATTGGTATTGATCAAACTAATGCTGACGGTTCATCTACATCACGGATGATAAATATCACCACATCTACATCATTAGATTAATAGCCCAACCGATGTGGAAGAGTCAATCAAAACCAACGGTTGAGTAAAAAATAGCTAATAGACAAGAGGAGGTCGTTAGCACCATCAGATTTTTAAACGCCTACTGATGGTAAAAAGTTCAACGGTTGACATACACCATCTGTACGGAAGCACATTTGACGGTAAAGAGACGATACAAAAATGTTTTTTTGTAGCAGTGTAGCTTTCTAGCATGCATTATGAGTGCCATCATATATAGGAAAAGAAAGCGAGTATGCGTAAAATTTCAAGCGTTTTTTTATCTATTGAAACAAAGTACTTGTTTTTTTTTTCCCTTTAACTTTTTTTTAGCTAGTGTTTTTTTCATAGATTATCTTAGTCAACTGGATGTTATATATTTTTTAAGAAATGAAATATAGATTCAGAATTTCAGATTATATATGAAGTCAGGTTGATATATAAGTATTAATTAAGTAGAACGGCCATGGTTTTGATCATTAATTAATTGTATTTAATGTACGTATACACTGACCAATAATATTAAGGATGGGTTTAAACTCAGTTATTTTCCAATCAATAGCTACGTTATCAGTTCATATAAATATTAAGGTAAAAGATCAAAACTAACTAGAAACACAAAAAATTGACACACCAAAATGTAAGATCTGAATAGCACCTCAACAAAAATATTTCCCTAACAGAAAACTTTGAAGCCAATAGTGGTTCATACACTTCTACAAAAAAAACCATTTTATATCGGTTAGAATCACGTTCCACCGTAGAGGTCCGATCCAATGCATATCGCTCTGATAGAAAATGTACATGCATACGCTATCGGCTCAAACCGATGACGCTAATTAATATACCATCGGCACCGCACATTCTGCCATCGGGTTTGGTGAACCCACGCCATCACTTTTGTTGCTCCAACTGACGGCAAATGTGATTAACGCTGTCCACTAAATTTCAATAGCCGATTACAATAGTGTCTTGCACCATCTGTTTTGTATGTGTTGGCGTTGGCAAATCTTAAAATTCTAACGGGTCATTAATTTCTGGGCCGATAGTAATGTATATGTAATCATTATTATTTTTTACTATTAATTATAGTATTACAGGCTAGCCTAGCCATTTTTAAAACATATAATATAATCAACAACACATAGGCATCAACAACATATATATTATACATATATAAGTCATTCCTCTAGATAGGAAAAATACAAGAGTAGTTAAAATTAACTTGCAAGTCGTATTCAAATCATACAATAGGTACAAGTTGTCTTCATCCTTCCCTCTAGCTTGCAACCTTTGTACTTCATCAAACTCGTTATGTGCAGGAGTGACCAATATGTTGATTAAATAGGTACATTGCATAGCCTCATCCTACGGTCCTCTCTCAGAATTATCTCCATATATATTCACTACTAGTGGCTGAAATTGGAACAAAATTTGAGTGCATAAATTATTAATTAAGTAACAATGAATATTTTTCAAAAAACTAAACATAATACTAATCAAAAGAAATTAATTGCAGTTTTTGTCTTTTCCTCCAATATCACGTTGAAATTTTTCATATCAGTAACTAACAAATAGAAAAACTGACAAGCATTACCATTTTGTTATAATTTAGATAAACATATATGCCTTATGTTCAATAACATTCCGGGTGCCACTTTCAGAGAAAAGATCGATGTAGGTGAACATACATACAATAAGTAACGTTGAATAATATTCTAAAATTGAAACAAAATACAAATGATTGCTTTACTACCTTTTGTAGATATTGCAGCTAGCATTGGTCTTTTCCACCAATATCACGTTGAAGTTCTCCATATCAGCCACTAACAAATAGAAAAATTAACAATAATTACCATATTTTGTTATAATTTATATGAACATACCTGCTATTCAATGCCATTCTGTGTGCCACATTCAGAGAGGAGGTGTATGTTTCAAATAGTATCAAAGTTCTCCTTGATAGATGAAATATAGAAGGGCTCCGATACCATTAGAAAACCTAAATCACCACCCAAGGATTGAAGTTGTAAATCAACAAAAGAAATTGGCTTAGATCAAAAACCCAAAGTCCTAAACCCATTAGATTCCTAACCCTAGATAAACTCTAACAAAAGACATTGACTCTGAAAATAACCTAATTACCTCTGAAAGAACCAACAAATTAACCTTTTGGAGATAAATTAGTAAGTATCAATGCCATTCTGTGTGCCCCATTCAGAGAGGAGATGTAGGTTCCAAATTGTATCAGAGCTCTCCTTGATAGATGAAATATATATAGAAGAGCTCTAGAACAACAAGGAAACTAAATCACCACCCAAGGATTGATGTTGTAAATCAACAAAAAAAATTGGCTCAGATCGAAAATCCAAAGTGCTAAACAAATTGCAAAACCATAACTCCTAAACACATTTGATTCCTAAACCCTAGAAAAACTCTAACAAAAGACATTGGTTCAGAAAATATATAACCCAACTCCTAAAAGAACAAAAAAATTAACCTAAATCCACTAGAAAACTACTACGAAATATTTAACCAAGAAACTTTAAGATAAAAAAATAACGATAAGATCTTAACCTAGATATTTAACCTAGGTAAAAACTACTACAAACACTACATAAAACCCTAGATAAAAAAAAAAACCTAGACGGATCAAGAGTGATAGCGATCGAGCAACCTTTGGAGGAGAGAGAGCTCGGATGGCGAAAAGATTTCTAGTGAGAGAGGAAGTTTCAAAATTTGAAATTAGGGCTGGCTAGAAAGATGGAGACGACACACACAAAGTGATCCAATATTTATAAAAAAAATATTGGGAAGACAGAACGACAACACATTATCGCCATCGGTTTAACCGATAGTGTGCCTAGTTAACACAATAATTGCCATTGGTTAACCAATAGTGTAGGTACCTTGTTAACATAATGATCGCTATCGGTGCATTACGATGGTGATTCAATTTCCAGGGAGGCGCGCCCTTCTGTGAGAGAAGACTATACTGCTGAGTTGGGCCTAAGGTACTTGACATTTTTATTTTACATCATGTATGTTCTTTCTTTAATTGCATGAATTAATATTCATGCTAGCTCAGATGCAATAGTTGGATCTAAATTTAAACCATGTGTTACTTGAAGAAGTTTTAATTTCTAAGATGGTTAGCTTGCTCTGGACTCTTCGTCTTCCGATAATCATTTACTCTGTGATATGATCTTTCATATTAAGCTCTGTGATCAAGTATAGTGTGTTACTCTTAGATCTTGGTAACAATGATTATTTTTAATCTTGCTACTTAATTTAATTTTGATTATGAACTAATGATAACAATGAGTATTTATTGTTTTTAATTTAACTAGTGATATCTTAATTATGAACTTATTATGTTAACAGATTATAACACAAAAATTTCAGGAGCCTGTGCGTTAATCCTTATTATTTTATTAGATATTATTGAGTTGGTATTATATGTATGTTATTAAATGATGATCTCATTATATTAAGTGCCGAGTATATATAGCTCCAAACTTAATTACACAATACATCAAAAGGAACACGTACAGTTGAGAACATCGCCATATGTTCAACAAGGAATGCAATTGGTATTGATCAAACTAATGCTGCGACTCATCTACATCACAGATGGTAAAGATCACCACATCTATACCATCAGATTATTAGCCCAACCGATGTGAAAGAGTCTCTCAATACTAACTGTTCATGAAATTTAACTGATGGAAAAGAAGGAGGTCCATCAATGCCATCAGTTCGTTATCCATAACAGATGGTAAAAAGTTCAATGTAATTACAGCGCTACCACTCATGACGTGCACCATATGTGTGGAAGCACATCCGATGGTAAAGGAGCGATCGATGGAAAAAATATTTTTTGTAGTAGTTATATATAGAATAGTTCAGAGTTTAGATTTTTAGAGTTTAGTTCAGGTTTTGATTTTTAGAGTATATTGCTTAGGGTATTATATATATAGCTTAGTGCAAACTAGCTACGAATCTTTTTCTTAGTTTCTTCGTAATTAATTACCATACAATGCTCCTTTTTTTATATGCCTCCACAATACTGAAACATGTGTTAACATCACAAAGTGTATATATGTAATTTGTGTTTAATTCTTGGTTGAGATAATCTTGTTTGATTAGTGCAAAATGTCTAGAGAAAAAGAAAATGTGCAAATTTTATAAGTGTACATAGATAGTTTAGTTGATAAATCTATTCTTAATAAATACTTCTGTTTGTGATTTTTTTTTTCTTGAATGGAAGAATTCAAAAGTTGGATATCAAAGCTAAGGTTCTAACAATTAATCATGCTGGTAATTATTTATAAACGTACGTACTAGATAATCATTCAGTTGAATGTGTAAATTATATAATGCTTAATTAGCAAATCATGATTTGAACTTGGTATCACAGAGCCTTATCATCCCCAATAAAATAATAGCACTTATTAGAGAGAGAAACCAAACAAACTAACATATCTATTCACAAATTAACCTTTTTGTTCTTATTGTTGTGAGGTACTACATACTGGAAACAACGCTAGCTAGCTAGCTTGTTTCGTTGTTACATCCACTGTATATATATATACAACACTTTCTATCTTAATTTCTGCTCCTTAATTCCACACACTATAACACATTAAATATATAATAGCATTTTTTGGCGTGGTGCATGATCCATCTATATGTGTTAATTGGAGTAGAACTAGGTCTTCCTAAGCTCACCAAGCCCTCTTGTGAACTCAACTCTAAAATCTATCGAATTAGTTTCAAACGGCGAATTCAAACCATTAAAATCCTTCTACCTTACGAGTGATGCGTCTACATGCAAACATTTTAAAATTTCGAATTAATTTTGTATAGAGTCAAGTGATCAAAAGACGTCCAAAAAATGAATGCATTAAAATTAATTTATAAACTTTTCTAATTTTGACCACTTGACTCTATACAAAATTAATTCGAAATTGTAAAATGTTTGCATGTAGACGCATCACTCGTAAGGTAGAAGGATTTTAATAGTTTGAATTTGTCGTTTGAAAGCAATTCAAATTATTTTAGAGTTGAGTTCACAAGAGCTTGGTGAACATACTTGCGCTATAAAATAAGGAATAGAAGAATAAATCATGCATGATTTTACTCTACGAGGGAAAAAGGATAAATCATGTTGTGTATAGATTACCCCAAGTCTATTAGAATAGATAGTGTAATAGGATACATATAGTATAGCAAAATTCGAAATTTTGATAAAAAATGTTAATAACTTTTCAAAAGTAATATTGCCCATTTTATGATTAGTCCTCTTTGACTATGCATGTGACATAATTTCTTCCTGTCACATCAATTTTTAAAAATCTTCTATGGTTAATTTGCAATATAAAAAATATGTGGTGTACATGATGGATTTAAAAAAAATATATCATAAGACAAATTTATCGTTATCATGTAATTTTTTATTAAAATTTCTAGCAAGCCGCCACTCAATTTATCATGACATATAAGGAGCTAGATATTCTTTAATATAGAGATGTGCTATGGTGGATTGTAATGCATGGGCACCCTTGTGTATTGGATCATAAATCACTGATTCAAAGTTCAAATGACCGATCCAAGCCGTTCATCTTGTTCTTCATATTAATATGTGCTTGGAGACTAAATTTTATATTTTTTGAAATTTTTTTCTATTTATTAAGCCACTTTGAAAATGGCTGATTTGGTGGTTCAGAAATTTTTACTGTTTTTACTGTTCATCCAGATTTCCTGATTTTCAATAAATCTCAATAAATAGTAAAAAAAATTCCAAAAAATGTAAAATTTGGTCTCCAAGCACATATTAATATGGAGAACAAGATGAACGGCTTGGATTAGTCATTTGAACTTTGAAGCAGTGATTTATGATCCAATGCACAAGGGGCCTATGTATTGCAATGC
This sequence comes from Carex pumila, assembly GCA_033356055.1. NCBI lineage: Eukaryota > Viridiplantae > Streptophyta > Magnoliopsida > Poales > Cyperaceae > Carex > Carex pumila. The sequence goes on along the minus strand of JARJHM010000127.1, from coordinate 304,739 downwards.
ACCATAGCCCATCTCTCTCTCTCTATATATATATATAGAGAGAGAGAGAGGAGAGATCCAATTACACTCTTTTTTGGTGACACTGGATTACGTACACTCTATATTTTTAAAGTCAAAATAGTCAATCCAAACCATTCAACATGATGGATATATTGAAATGTGTTTGCATATCAAATTTTACATTTTTTTTGAAATTTTTTTACTATTTATTAAGATAGGTACAAAAATTCAATGGTCTGTATATAGTGATTTTGTTAAATACTTAATAAATAATAAAATAAATTCCAAAAAATGTAAAATTTGATCTACAAGCATATTTTAATATATCCATTATGTTGAATGGTTTGAATCGACTATTTGAACTTTGAAAACTTTGTAAATAGAGAGAGTACCAAAAAAAGTGTAATTGAATCCCTCCTCATATATTTATATATAGATAATACATTAACGTCATAACAGAATAATTAATCTATCACCGTTTGTATAGCTAGCTAGTTCCTGCGTACCTTCACCTCTTAATGAACAATTAATTCAGTTTTAGTGATATATTTAAAACTTACTCAAGAACAACCATTAAGGGCCTTCGGCTGTCTAAAGAGAACGATAATGGAAATTTTTGAATGGACGACATATTGTGTGTGTGGACTGATTTTCACAAAGTCTAAGTGATTTATTTTTCCCACACACACAGTAAACGACCAAACAGACCCTAAGTCTAGTGGCAAAAAATGTGTCTCTGTTATGAGAGATCATGCATTGGAAAATCGAATAAGAGGAATCTTTCATTATATTTACAGATGTATATATAAGTTAGTAGGTTTAGACCTCCATTCTATATATCTATATAAAAAGAATACTAAAATCTACTTCAGTTCAATTAATATTACTTTTGCTATTGCATAAATTAGAAAAAAAAATGAATTTTCACGTACGTGTTGTTAAGATTGAGTTTATGTGTAATATGTATAATAAAACAGCTTACGTAGGATGACACAAGCATGTGAAATATTTTAGATTCACCTCTCTTTCTGTGTGTGTGTGTGTGTGTGTGTGTGTGTGTAATTATTGTACATATAGAATGACTGAAAATAGAAGACAAGGAATCTTATATATGTACGACTTTTGCTTTGCCCATAGAGTCATCCTACTTTTTTCATTTAATAATCGATGTGAGAAGAATGTACCATATATCTTGAGATCGATATAGTGTGGGTCATCTAATACGTACTACCTCAATTGTCTCAATAAAAAGAAACTAAAATTTGATTTCTCTCTCTAATAATATATAAATACTATACAGTTGGATCTTTGGGAATGGCAAGGCTATAGCTCTATATATTATATGATGCAAATTAAGTTGAAACCACATGATATTTGTTTGGTTCCATATATATATGATGCAATATTGAGATATTATTGAGAGCATAACATGGCATTTTTTTTCAATATGGTGATAATTAAGCAAATAATTCATAATTTACATTGCTTGTATTTATTAGTTTAGTTTATTTTACAGATTAATAAACCGGCGGCATGCACTTTGAGAAAATTATCGAAGAACAAATTAAATAAATTGCAAGCATGCATGTATTATGAAAAACATTCGTTTTATGCCATATATATGCTCAGTTGACAAACATCATGATTAATTTTTGCATATTATACATGCAATATAAATTCGTTTTAATTGATACTAACTCAATGAATTTATTTATCGGGTGCTTTCCAAGAGTCTCCATGGTAATAATTAAAATGCATGTGTTTGGTGTTGTGTATGTTTGCAGACAAAGTACGGGTATAGAACCCATAACATGCATCATTATTAATTCTTTGGTCTAGTTATCGACTAGATGCATTCTTTCTTGGATGTATATTATATCTACTAGCTAGAGCTTGATATATAATCTTGAACAGAACATACATGTGATTCAAAGCATTACTTAGAAAAGAAAAAAAAATCTTTCTCCATCTCACAGCCACTTAACTACCAAATTCTCTCTCCATTTATATATCATTTCCCAATGAGACTGAGCCCATTGGCAATCTCAACCTTTTAAACTTAGCATACATATGGGCTTCTCATTCCTTTCTGAAGGTCGAGTGCGACTGAGTCCGACCAGCATCGATCATCCTAAGATCTAAGATTGATATATCATCCGAACAAATTAAATGAATAAAATAGCTAGGTTTCTAAATGATTAATTATCTCTAACCCAACCTTGAAACCACAAAACACTTCAATTGAAGTTCTATGTTGTACACTACTACAAAAAAAAACTTTTTATATTGGTTGAAATTGCGTTCCGCGATCGGGTTTCGAACCGATGCATATCGCTCCAATAAGAATATTAGATTCTTGGCCATTAATTATGCCGTTAAAATAAAAACACCATCATCTCTGGGTGTTATTAGCCATTAGGAAAAGTGTATTAACACCATCGGATGTGTATGAGTTGGCGTTTGCATATTATAGTTTGTCATCTGTTATTACACTGGACCATTGGTGATTTCTTTTTATATATTTAATTATATATGCCTGTATTATGGATAAGCCTCCATTTATATTATATTATATTATATTATATTATATATATATATATATATATATATATATATAGGACGTGGCTACGGTGCTATGGGTAGCTAAGAGGTCTCCATGCTACGGCTCGGATTTCGAGTTTTCAAAATCCTAACGGTCGATCCGAACCGTTCATCTTGTTCTCCATATTAATATGTGCTTGGAGACCAAATTTTATATTTTTCTGAATTTTTTTACTATTTATTAAGCCACTTTGAAAATTATTGATCCAATGGTAGCTTAACAAAATAGTAAAATTAGCAGCCACCGTTGGATCAGTAATTTTCAAAGTGGCTTAATAAATAATGAAAAAAATTCAGAAAAATATAAAATTTGGTCTCTAAGCACATATTAATATGGAGAACAAGATGAACGATTTGGATCGATATTTTGAATTTTAAAATTTTAAATTTGGATCATATGCATATCAGGCCATATGCATATGAATGCACATTAGTCTCTCTCTCTCTCTCTCTCTCGCTATATATATATATATATATATAGGTTTTGGCTAATATGCTATGGGTAGCTAAGAGGCCTCCGTGCTACAGCTCGGATTTCGAGTTTTCAAAATCTTAACGGTCGATCCGAACCGTTTATCTTGTTCTCCATATTAATATGTGCTTGGAGACCAAATTTTACATTTTTCTGAATTTTTTTACTATTTATTAAGCCACTTTGAAAACCCCTGATCCAACGGTGGCTTAACCCAACAGTAAAATCAGAAACTACCGTTGGATCAGCGGTTTTCAAAGTGGCTTAATAAATAGTAAAAAAATTCAGAAAAATGTAAAATTTGGTCTCCAAGCACATATTAATATGGAGAACAAGATAAACGGTTCGGATCGACCGTTAAGATTTTGAAAACTCGAAATCCGAGCTGTAGCACGGAGGCCTCTTAGCTACCCATAGCATATTAGCCAAAACCTATATATATATATATATATATAGCGAGAGAGAGAGAGAGAGAGAGACTAATGTGCATTCATATGCATATGGCCTGATATGCATATGATCCAAATTTAAAATTTTAAAATTCAAAATATCGATCCAAATCGTTCATCTTGTTCTCCATATTAATATGTGCTTAGAGACCAAATTTTATATTTTTCTGAATTTTTTTCATTATTTATTAAGCCACTTTGAAAATTACTGATCCAACGGTGGCTGCTAATTTTACTATTTTGTTAAGCTACCATTGGATCAATAATTTTCAAAGTGGCTTAATAAATAGTAAAAAAATTCAGAAAAATATAAAATTTGGTCTCCAAGCACATATTAATATGGAGAACAAGATGAACGGTTTGAATCGATGTTTTGGATTTTGAAATTTTAAATTTGGACCGTATGCATATCGGGCCATATGCATACGAATGCACATTAGTCACTCTCTCTCTCTCTCTCTCTCACTCTCTCTCTATATATATATATATAATCTCTCTCTAGATCTACATATATAGCACCAAATCGAATACAAATAACATGAAGCAAATTAAGCAAGATAATTAATATAGAAGACCAACAAACATATATAGAGAACAGTACATCACTAAATTGACCCAAGTACCATCATTCATTAACACATCTGTTCTGTTGCAACAAATTAAGACAACTCCCAGGACATACCAAATGGATCTTTCAAAACACAACCATTAATAGTTCTAGCTAGCTAGTACCCACAAAAATGTACATCATATATATGTACCCAATGTTTTTATAAATAAATATCCTCCCCATAAAATGGAAGCTGCCATTCCAAGAAGCACCTGCACCATCGGACACGAACCTCGTGCAATTCTACATAAATGCATGAAAGGTGTGGTAGCGGAGACTGCATATTTAAATGAAAACATATTAATAACAGTGCATTTATAATTAATTAAGAACTGAAAATCAATGCATGATAGAAACTAATTGACATACCTCTGGAAAATCACTTGTGATTTCACGGATGATGTAATCTATACTCTTCATCACGTAGTATCCACACTCCCAGTCAGATACTTACTGTGGGCCCTGAAAAAAAAAGTTGGAAAACAAAATTCTATTTTATTATTGCAATTATGTTTGATCTTATTTTTCTTTTTTGAAAAGGGCCGAGGTCCATTCTATTCATTATGAAACCATAATTATGGGATGAGTTATACCAAAGCATATAATTTTAGATATGCAGTACAAAAAAACAACCAGCATATCATTTATAATTAAAAACCAACAAAGTAACTATATAATAAGCATAGCAACCAAGCCACACAACAAGGGGCTAATGATGTAAACTAAATACACCACAATTTTCATTAGTATGCATGTACTGGTCAAGGGGTATGGCATTTACAAACACAGCCATCTAGTGTTCAACTACCCTCTATAGTGGTGATTCCATGATGTTTTCTTTATGTTTGAACTTGAAATAAATTAAAATGAAATACTCCATATAATTTTTTAATACCTGAAACATTGACCATTGACAAGTTCTTCTCCTCCCCGATTGCTGTCCACTATGTTGTAGATATTGGGCATAAGCCCTACAATAAATAAAAGTCAGTGTGGTACTTATCTTAGGAATTTATCACGTAGATCAGATTATTAATTAGGTATTACATTACAAGAATTTGCTCACTTTCGCAAATGAGATTCAATTACAAAAATTTTGCCCTGCACAATGTGAGAGTCGATGCAAAGGACCACATCCTTACTTGGAAGTATGACAAGCAGTAACCAATGGTCCCTACAATTACAGTAATAATAATAAATCAATAAGGACTTGTGATTTAAGAAAAAGAAACATGAGTGTGACCTCTATGGTATTACTTCTCGTGGTATGGTGCAAAGATCATTTTCTTCTCCCAGAACCTCAGCAAGATTTTGATGCAGTACTCCAGTGACAGTCGGTTATCGTGTTTAATTGTTGTTGTGCATATCATATCAACATCCATATGTCCAATGGATGTGTTGTCTTTCTCACCAAGAGGAACAATAGTCATGCAATAGCTGAAAATAATGATTGTCAGACTAGAAAAGGAAAGAGTGAACTGTGAAGAGAATAAATCTGTTTAAATAAAAATAAAGACTCACAGTAAATAGAATTGGATAATAGACAAGTCATGAAATCCCTCAGTTCCCTAAACCCCAATGAGACTAAGAAGCCCTCAATCCTAGTTTGCTCCTGCATGATATGGAATATCAAACTATCTCCATTTGATAAGGGGGTCCGAAGATATTCCTCATGGAGCTCTTTAAACGCATCTCCAAGTTGTTCCAACACGTCCACAGTGACCAACGGCAATCGTCGTCTATCGGCACCTACCATCCATTCCTATAAGAACTGATTACGTACATGGTTAAACAAATGAAAAGTGTGATCATGTTAATGAGAATATTTAGTAAATAATTTATTAATTTTACCTCTACAAGACTGATCCCCAACTTGGGCCATTGGATTTCAACTCCGACGGCATCATAGAGGAAAACCATGTCTATAACCAGTACAGGTAGAGGTAAGGTGCTATGCTTCTCAGTTATGCTAGTTATGCTTTTGACAAGCACCTTCATATGCCCTGGTAGGAGCACATCACCAGAACATGATTGACCCTCAATGAGGGAAAAAACAAGTCCTTTTGCAACAACGACTAGTCCCTGACTATAGTTTATGCTGACAGTGCATCTCCTAATCTCCTGCATGCAGATGTAATGAAGCAAAAAATATTTAATTAAATCAGAAGTCTATTGAATCAAATAAGAATTAGTTGAATTGTAAGGTAACGTGGACTTACCTCAATCAAGTTCAAGGGATGATAACTTGCTGCTTTTGGCTGAGCTACTTTTGACTTTGCTGATTTAAACTTTGCAACTGCATGATCTCTTGAATTGATAGAAATCTTGAAACAATATATATTCTAGTGAGGCAAAGTATTGCTTGCATATATATTTCATGTTACAGAATAGAGGAGGGATCCACTTACAACATTTGAAAGTTACAACATCTTATTACAACTTAGTTTTGCGATATTTAAAGTCCAAACAGTCAATCCAAACCATTCAACATGTAATCTTTATTAAAATGTGCTTCAAAATCAAATGTTATATTTTTATGATTTTTTATTTATTTATTAAGTATTTTACAAAACTGCTACTTTTAGATAATTCTGAATCATTAAAAAACAATAGTTTTATTAAATAGTAAAATAATCAAGTGGGATCCCTCTACAGAATAATTAAATCTCAAAAAAAAATATCAAAAACCCTAGCTAACTGATAAGGGTCAAATAAGTCGTTATTTTGCTTATTTTATAGAGAATCATATTCCTTTTTGTTATTTCACTTGATTTTAGAGAATTGTAGATTTTCAATGATATTGGAGCAAAAACAGCCATAAAATACGCAATTCTGACATCTCAGCCTCATTCGCATGCTACCCGGAAGAGCTATCACAGACGGTTAAGCCGCCCATGCAAATCTCAGCCAAATTGCATTCTATTCAGGCATCCGCATACAGAAACTTCCATAACAACAGTTACAGATCTAACTTGCCAATCAAGGCCTATTTAAGCAAATGGATGCCTGAGAAAGATCCCTCTCTCGAATCACAGAATAATACACACATATAAGAGCACTTAGAACTAGGGTTTCACTCTAGTGGAGGCTATGCAAAGGAGAAATCAATAAGGAATAACAAAGTCTCCATTAGAAAAGAAAGAAGAGATGATACATGAAGACAACGTGCATGAGATAAGGGGCAGCAGAGGTGTTCTCCCTCCATCTCTCTTTATTGCTCTTTTCCTTTATGTATTTTGTCTCTTTTGTTGTTGAACCCGCCATGAGAGGCTAAGCAACATTTTTCTAGGGTGAAGACATGTAATCTTAAATTCTTATAAGTTTAATCTAGTTATTCATTTATAATTATCTTTGCACTACGATCTGAATTTTTATTGAGATTTTATGCCTTATGTTCTTATTTATTGTGTGTTTAAAGTGACCTCGTATGTATGGAGTGCGTAATCCATTCATACCCTTAATTGGGAGGTTAACCAATATCCGAAGAATATAAGTATCTTAGACACAAGTAGAATAGACCGAAAGGGTGCCCACTTGTATTCGAACTACAGTAAGGAATCTATTAGGATATGGTTTAGCAAACGAATGTCGCATCCTATGACTAATAGTAGAGTAATCTTGATTATTGGTATTGCAAAATATTGGTAATTAGGACTTATCATAAATCTTCATGCAATTGAACTGAGTACACTGACAGGGGCTTACTCAGTTAGGGTGATGGTTAGACCGACGGGTGATCAACACTAGAATAGGACTAGCAACTTTCAGATTACATTGATACCAGTGCAGGGCGTGTACGATTTTGATCAAACCATGTGCGATTCCGATTGGACCCGAAACCAGACTTTGTATGGTTTACCTAAGCATGTGCGGATGGTGACAGAGCCACATGCTACTGAGTAACTTTACAACTGACAAGTATTAGCAGTAGCATGTGGTTGGTGATAGACTGTGCGCAATTGTTATGACAACTAGAACCTAGATTAAGCAAGTTTGAATGATAGAATGTCTGATTCCCTAGAAGCCCATCTTCCAAACACTTAACCTACTACTACTCTATTGTAATACAACATTACAACCGAGCAACCAACAAACAATCAACAAAAACACAACCAACTAACCTAAAGGAACTATAACATAGACCTTAGTTTACATCTTAGATCTCTTAATACATCATCCCTGCGGATCGACACCCCAATCTATACTATACGATAAGTTCATGCACTTGTGAATCGACAGTAGAGTAAACATTAGGGTTATAAATATTATTAGCATTGATTTCCACCATATCACTAGTAGAGAACACTGAGCACATATATCACAGTGTATTAGTGGATAAAAGTTTCTAGTGTAGGGAATTTTACCTTGATGACACGCAACATGCAACCCTTGTCGTAGCTAGTAACGACGAATTTTTGCCAACCCATTGTCAGACGATGTTGCATTTTCCCATTTCGTCTACTTCTTCTCGGAGGGGTTGTTTCATGCTCAGGAGAGTGAGGTTGTTTGTCTCCAATGCCAAGTGTCGACATGGCTATCGGCCCAAAAAAAAAATTATCCAAATAAGTTCTTGTTCGTGTGAAAAAAAATACTACAAATCTATTGTAACTCATATTAAAAACCTAGAAAACATATATAGAGTGAGAGGGAGCAACCTTAACTCAGTGACAGAGTAAGGAAGGGTGGCCGCCTAGATGTGACTGAGACAAAGAGAAAACCTAGATTTTGGTCCTTTTTGAGTTCTTGTTGCGGAGAAAGTTGATTTGGAGTGATATCCCGATCAATATTTGAAAGTTCGAACGACGCACCTAGCTATATACGATCCTAATTAGACATGCGAAATAAATTTTGAAGTAGGCAACGGCTCCTTATCCTAACCGTTGGTATAACTTAATTCCATCGACTCAGAATCCTTAAACGTTCGCATATGTAATTACTTTCATCGACGCAATCAATGGTGATATTAAAATCTAGGGAGGTGCGCCCTACTGTGTGGAAAGGCTTCATTGCTTGGAGCACTCTAGTAGTGTCCCTATATGGCAAGATAATAGGGCATTTACAACCCTATTACTACTGTCGAATTGAATGTGTTTGGAGCACTCTAGTAGTTCCTCTAGATTGCAAGATAATAGGGCATTTACAACCCTAATACAACACTCCAAATGAAGGTGTTTGGAGCATTCTAGTAGTATCTCTATATGGCAATATAATAGGGTATTTACAATCCTAATACAACACTCCAATTGAAGGTGTTTGGAGCACTCTAGTAGTGTCCCCATATTACAAGAAATCGGGCATTTACAACCTTAGTACAACACTCCAATTGAAAGTATTTAGAGCACTCTACTAGTGCCTCCATAAGGCAAGATCATATGGCATTTACAACCCATATATAACACTCCAAATGAAGGTCTTTGGAGCACTCTACTAGTGTTTCCAGATGGCTAGATAATTGGGCATTTACAACCCAAATACAAAAAGATGATTGGAGCACTCTAGTAGTGTATTTATATGTCAAGATAATAGGACATTTACAACCCTAATACAACACCCAAAATGAAGGTTTTGAAGCACTCTAGAAGTTTCTCCAGATGGCAAGATAATATGACATTTACAACTCTAATACAACTCTCCAATTGAAGGTGGTTGGAGCACTCTAGTAGAGTCACTATATGACAAGATAATAGTGCATTTACAACCCTAACAAAACACTCCAATCGAAGGTGTTTTGAGCACTCTAGTAGTGTCTCCAATTACAAGATAATAGGGCATTTACAACCCTAATATAACTCTCCAATTGAAGATGTTTCGAGCACTCTAGTAGTGTATAAGGAAAGATAATAGGGAATTGACAACCATAATACAACTATCTAATTGAAGGTATTTGCAACACTCTAGTTATGTCTCCAGATTGCAAGATAACAGGGCACTTATAACCAATCCAACAAACCAATTGAAGGTGTTTAGAGCACTCTTGTAGTGTCTTCAGATTACAAGATAATAGGGAATTTACAACTCTAATACAACACTCCAATTGAAGGTAGTTGGAGTACTCTAGTAGTGTCTCTATATGACAAGATAATAGGGCATTTACAACCCTAATACAACACTCCAATTGAAGTGGCTTGGAGCACTCTAGTAATGTGTATAGATTACAATATAATATGGCATTTACAACCCTAATACAACAATCCAATTGAAGGTGCTCGGAGCACTCTAGTAGTGTCTCCAGATGGCAGGATAATAGGACATTTACAACCCTAATACAATACTTCAATTGAAGGTGTTTGGAGCACTCGAGTGGTCTCTCTCTATGGCAAGTTCATAGGGCATTTACAACCCAAATACAACACTCCAATTGAAGGTGTTTGGAGTACTCTAGTAGTATCTCCAAATGGCAAGATAATAGGGTATTTACACTCATAATAAAACACTCAAATTAAAGGTGGTTCGAGCACTCTAGTAGGGTCTCTATATAGGAAGATAATAATGTATTTACAACTCAAATACGAACTCCAATTGAATGTGTTTGGAGTACTCTAGTAGGGTCTCAAGAAGACAAGATAATAGGGTATTTACAACCGTAATACAACACTCCAAATGAAGGTGTTGGGAGCACTCTAGTAGTGTCTCCAGATGGCAACAGAATAGGGTGTTAACAACCCTAATACAACACTCAAATTGAAGGTGGTTGGAGCACTCTAGCAAGGTCTCTAGATGGTAATTAATAGGACATTTCCAACCCTAATACAACATTCCAATTGAAGATGATTGTGGCACTCTAGTAGTGTCTCCAGATGGCAAGATAATAGGGCATTTACAACCCTAATACAACACTCCAATTAAAGGTGTTTGAAGCACTCTAATGGTGTCTCCAGAAGTCAAGATAATAGGACATTTACAACCCTAATACAACACTCCGAATGAAAGTGTTTGGAGCATTCTAGTAGTGTCTTATATAGTAAGATAATAGGGCATTTACAACCCTAATACAACACTCCAATTGAAGATGTTTAGAGCACTCTAGTAGTGTCTCAAGATGGCAAGATAATAGGGCATTTGCAACCATAATACAACACTCCAATTGAAGGTGTTTGGAGTACCCTAGTAGTGTGTCTATATGGCTAGATAATTAGGACTCCAATTGAAGTTGTTTGGAGCACTCAAATAGTGTCTCCATATTGCAAGATAATATGGCATTTACAACCCTAATACAATACTCTGATTGAGTGTTTTTGGAGCACTCTAGTCATCTCTTCAAATGGCAAGATAGTAGTGCATTTATAACCCTAATACAACACTTCAATTGAAGGTTTTTGAATCACTCTAGTAGTGCCCCTATATGGCAAGATAATAGGGCATTTACAACCCTATTACTACTGTCGAATTGAATGTGTTTGGAGCACTCTAGTAGTTCCTCTAGATTGCAAGATAATAGGGCATTTACAACCCTAATACAACACTCCAATTGAAGGTGTTTGGAGAACTCGTGTAGGGTCTCTGGATGGCTAGATAATTTGGCATTTACAACTCTCATATAACACTCCAATTGTAGGTGTTTGGAGAACTCTTATAGTGCCACCAGATTACAAGATAATAGGGCATTCACAACCCTAAGACAACACTCGAAGTGAAGGTGTTTGGAGCACTCTAGTAGGGTCTCTAGATGGCTAGATAATTTGGCATTTACAACGCTCATATAACACTCCAATTGTAGGTGTTTGGAGCACTCTAATAGTGCCTCCAGATGGCAAGATAATAAGGCATTTGCATCCCTAATACAACACTCCAAATGAAGGTGTTTAGGGCACTCTTGTGGAGTCTTCAGATGGCATGATAATTGGGCATTTATAACCCTTCTACGATACTCCAATTGTTGCAATTTGGAGTACTCCTATAGTGTCTCTATATGACAAGAAAATACGGCTTTTACAACCTTAATACAATACTCAAATTGAGTGTTTTTGGAGAACTCTAGTAGTCTCTTAAAATGGCAAGATAATATGGCATTTACAACCAAAGTACAACTCCAATTGATGGAGTTTGGAGCATTCTACTAGTGTCCCTATATGGCGATAATAGGGTCTTTAGAACCCAAATTCAACACTCCAATTGAAGATGTTTCGAGCACCCTAGTAGTGTCCCCAGATGACAAGATAATATGGCATTTACAACATGAATACAACAATCCAAATGAAGGCGTTTGGAGCACTCCAGGAGTGCTAGATAATAGGGTATTTACAACTCTAATAAAACACTCCAATTGATGGTGTTTGGAGCACTCTTGTAGTGTCTACAGATTGCAAGATAATAAGCATTTACAACCTTAATAGAATATTCCAATGGAAGGTGTTTGGAGCACTCTAGTAGTGTCTCTACATGGCATGATAATTTGGCATTTACAACCCTAATATAAAAACGTGTTTGGAGCACTCTATTAGTGTCTCTGTATGGAAAAATAATACGGCATTTACAACCCTAATAAAACACTCCAATTGAAGGTGTTTGGAGCACTTTAGTAGTGTCTCCTGATTGCAAGATAATATGGTATTTACAAACCAGTACAACTCTTCAATTGAAGAGGATTGGAGAAGTCTAGTAGTGCCTCCAGATTGCAAGATAATAGAGCATTTATAGCCCTAATACAACACTTCAAATGAACGTGTTTAGAGTACTCTAGTGGTGTCTCTAGATGGAAAGATAATTGGGCATTTACAACCCTTATTCAACACTCGAATTGTAGGTGTCTGGAGGACTCTAGTAGTGTCTCTATATAGCAAGATAATAGGGATATTTACAACCCTAATACAAAACTCGAATTGAAGTTGTTTGGAGCACTCCTGTAGTGTCTCTATATGAAAACAAAATACGGCATTCAAAATCCTAATTCAACACACCAATTGAATGTTTTTGAAGCACTCTAGTAGTTTCCATATATGGCAAGAAAATATGGCATTTACAACCGAAATACCACACTGCAATTGATGGTGTTTGGAGCACCCTTGTAGTGTCCCTATAAAGGAATATAATAGAGCCTTTACAACCCAGATACACTCTAATTGAAGATGTCTGGAGCACTCCAGTAGTGTCTCCAGATGACAAGATAATATGGCATTTACAACAGTAACACAACACTCCAAATGAAGGTGTTTGGAGCACTCCAGGAGTGCTAGATAATAGGGCACTTACAACTCTAATAAAACACTCCAATGGATGGTGTTTGGAGCACCCTTGTAGTGTCTCCAGATTATAAGATAATATGGCATTTACAACCTTAATACAACATTCCAATTTAAGGTGTTTGGAGCACACTAGTAGTGTTTCCAGATGGCAAGATAATTGGTCATTTAAAACCCTAATACAAAAACATGTTTAGAGCACTCTAGTAGTGTCTCCACATGGCAAAATGATACGGCATTTACAAGCCTAATAAAACACTCCAATTGAAGGTGTTTGGGGCACTTCAGTAGTGTCTCCTGATTGCAAGATAATATGGAATTTACAACCCTAATGCAACTCTTCAATTGAAGGTGTTTAGAGAACTCTCGTAGTGTCTCTATATTGCAAGATAATAGGGAATTTAGATCCTTAATACAACTTTATATTTGAAGGTGTTTTGACCACTCTAGTTATGTCTCCAGATGACAAGATAATAAGGCACTTCTAACCCTAATACATTACTCCAATTGAAGGTGTTTGGAGCACTCTAGTAGTGTCTCCAGAATGCAAGATATCAGGGCATTTACAACTCTAATACAACACTCCAATTGAAGGTGTTCGGAGCACTCTAGTAATGTCTCTAGATGACTATATAATAGGGCATTTACAACCCTAATACAATGCTCCAATTGAAAGGGTTTGGAGCACTCTAGTAATGTCTCTATATGGCAAGATAATAAGGAATTTACAACCCTAATACAACACTCCAATTGAAAGTGGTTGGAGCACTATAGTTGTGTATCTATATGGCAAAATAATTGGGCATTTACAACACTCATACAACACTCCAATTATAGGTGTTTGGAGTACTCTAGTAGTGCCTCCAGATTACAAGATAATAGGGTATTTACAACCCTAAGACAACACTCCAATTGAAGGTGTTTGGAGAACTCTAGTACGTCTCCAGATGACAAGATAATATGGCATTTATAACCTTAATACAACACTCCAAATTGGTGGTGTTTGGAGTACTACTGTCGTGTCTCTATATGGCAAGAAAATACGACATTTACAACCCCAATACAACACTCCAGTTGAATGTTTTTGGAGCACTCTAGTAGTCTCTTCAAATGGCAAGATAATAGGGCATTTACAGCCCTAATACAACACTCCAATTGAAGGTGTTTGGAGCACACAAGTAGTGCCCCTATATGGCAAGATAATATAGCATTTACAACCGAAATAGAACACTCCAATTGATGGAGTTAAATACATTGTAGTAGTGTCCCTATATGGCAAGATAATAGGGCCTTTAGAAACCAAATACGACACTCCAATTGAACGTGTTTGGAGCACCCTAGTAGTGTTTCCAGATGACTAGATAATATGGCATTTACAAGCCAAATACAACATTCCAATTGAACATGTTTGGAGCACTCTAGTAGTGTCTCCAGATAGCAAGATAATATGCCATTTACCGCACTAATACAACACTCTAATTGAAATTGTTTGGTGCACTCTAGTAGTGTCTATATATTGCAAGATAATAGAGCATTTACAACCATAATACAACACTCCAATTGAAGATGTTTGGAGCACTCTAGTAGTGCCTCCATATTGCAAGATAATAGGGCATTTACAACCCTAATACAACACTCTAATTGAAGGTGTTTGGTGCACTCTAGAAGGGTCTCGAGATGGCAAGATTATTGGGCATTTACAACCCTAAAACAACACTCCAAATGAACGTGTTTAGAGCACACTAGTGGGGTTTCCAGATGGAAAGATAATCGGGCATTTACCCTTATACAACACTCCAATTGTAGGTGTTTGGAGCACTCTTGTAGTGTCTCTATATGGCAACAAAATACGGCATTCAGAAGCCTAATACAACACTCCAATTGAATGTTTATGGAGCACTCTATTAGTGTCCCTGTATGGCAAGAAAATATGGTATTTACAACCGAAATACCACACACCAATTGATTGTGTTTGGAGAACTCTAGTCATGTCACTATATGGCAAGATAATAAAGCCTTTACAACCCAATTACAACACTCCGATTGAAGATATTTGAGGCACTCTATTAGTGTCTCCAGATGACAAGATAATAGAGCATTTTCCACCCTATTACAACACTCCAAGTGAATGTGTTTGGAGTACTCAAGTAGTGCCTCCAGATGGAAAGATAATTGGGCAATTACAACCCGAATACAACACTCCAATTGAAGGTGTTTGGAGCACACTAGTAGTGTTTCTATATGTCATCATAATAGGGCTTTTACAACCATAATAAAACACTTCAATAGAAGGTTTATGAGCACTTTAGTAGTGTCTCCAGATTGCAAGATAATAGGGAATTTACATCACTAATACAACTCTCCAATTGAAGGTGTTTGCAACATGTCTCTAAATGGCAATATAACAGGGAATTTACATCCCTAATGCAACTTTCTAATTGAAGGTGTTTGGAGCACTCTAGTTGTGTATCTAGATGGCAAGAGAATAAGACACTTATAACCCTAATACAACACTCCAATTAAAGGTGTTTCGAGCACTCTAGTAGTGTTTCCAGATAGCAAGATAACAGGGCATTTACAACTCTAATACAACACTCGAATTGAAGGTGTTTGGAGCATTTTAGTACTGTCTCTAGATGATAAGATTATAGGCCATTCACTACCATAATTCAACACTCCAGTTGATGGTATTTGGAGCGCTCTAATTGTGTCACCAAATGGCAAGATAACAAGGCATTTACAACACTAGTAGAGCACTCCAATTGATGGTGTTTGTAGCACTCTAGTAGTGTCTCCAGATTAGAAGATAACAGGGCATTTACAACCCTAATACAACAATCCAATTGAATGTGTTTGGAGCAACTTAATAGTGTATATGGCTAGATAACAGGGACTCTAATTGAAGGTGTTTGGAGCAGTTACAACCCCGATATGGCATGATAATTGGGCAGTTACAACCCCGATACAAAACTCCAATTGAAGGTGTTTGGAGCAGCCTAGTAGTGTCCCCAGAAGGCAAGATAATATGGCATTTACAAGCCATATAGAGCACTCCAATTGTGTCACCAGATGGCAAGATAACAGGGCATTTACAACACTGGTAGAGCACTCCAATTGATGATGTTTGTAGCACTCTAGTAGTGTCTCCAGATTACAAGATAACATGACATTTACAACCCTAATACAACAATCCAATTGAATATGTTTGGAGCAACCTAATAGTGTCTCTATATGGCTAGATAACAGGGACTCTAATTGAAGGTGGTTGGAGCACTCTATGGTGTCTCTATATGGCATGATAATTGGGCAGTTACAACCCTGATACACTACTCTAATTGAAGGTGTTTCGAGCACTCTAGTAGTGTCTCCAGAAGGCAAGATAATATGGCATTTACATCGCTAATACAACACTCCAAATGGAGGTGTTTGGAGCACTCCAGTATTGTCTCTATATGACAAGATAATACAACATTTACAACTCTAATAAAACACTCCAATTGATGGTATTTGGAGCACTCTAAAAATGTCTCCATGTGGTAAGATAATAGGTAAATTACAACTCTAATACAACTCTCCAATTGAAGGTATTAGGAGCACTCTAGTAGTGTCACTATATGGCAAGCTAATAGGGCATCTACAACCCTAATGCAACACCCCAATTGAAGCTGTTTGCAGCACTCTAGTCGTGTCTCTAGCTTGCAAGATAACGGAGCAGTAACAACCCTAATGCAACACTCCATTAAAGGTATTTGGAGCACTCTAGTAGAGTCTCCAAAAAGCAAGATAATACGACATTTAGAATCCTAATACAACACTTCTATTGAAGGTGTTTGGAGCACTCTAGTAGTCTCTCCATATGAAAAGATAATAAGGCATGTACAACCATAATACAACATTCCAAATGAAGGTGTTTGGAGGACCCTAGTAGTGTCTTTATATGGCTAGATAACAGGGACTCCAATGGAAGGTCTTTGGAGCACTCAAGTAGTGTCTCCCGATGGCAAGATAATATGGCACTTACAACCCTAATACAACACTCCAAATGATGGCGTTTGGTTCAGTCTAATAGTGTCTCTAGATTGCAAAATAATAGGGCATTTACAACCCTACTACAACACTCCAATTGAAAGTGTTTGGAGCACTCTAGTAGTGTCTCCATAAAGCAAGATAATAAGGCATTAACAATCCTAATGCAACACTCCATTGAAGGTGTTTGCAGCACTCTTGTAGAGTCTCTAGAGGGCAAGATAATACGGCATTTAGAACGCTAATACAACACTGCAATTGATGGAGTTTGGAGCGCTCTAGTAGTGCCTCTATATGGCAAGATAATAGGGCATTCACTACCCTAATAAAACACTATAATTGAAGGTGGTTGGAGCACTATAGTAGTGCCTCCAGCTTGCAAGATAATATCGCATTTACAACCCTAATACAACACTCCAATTGAAGGTGTTTGGAGCACTGTAGTAGTGTCTCCAGATAACAAGATAATAGGGCATTTACACTCCTAATACAACGCTCCAATTGAAGGGGTCGGGAGCACTCTAGTAGTGTCTCTAGTTGTCAAGATAATATGGCATTTACAACCCTAATAAAACACTGTAATTGAAATTGTTTGGAGCACTCTAGTATTGTCTCTATATGGCAAGATAATAGGGCATTTACTACCCTGATACAACACTTCAATTGGAGGTGTTCGCAGCACTCTAGTTGTGCCTCTAGATTGCAATATAATAGGGCATTTACAACCCTAATACAACACTCCAATTGAAGGTATTTGATGCACTCTAGTAGTATCTGTATATGGCAAGGTAATAAGGCATTTAGAACCCCCAATTCAAACATGTATTGAAGTTGTTTGGAGCACTCTAGTAGTGCCTCCAGCTTGCAAGATAACAGGGCATTAACAATCCTAATTCACACTCCATTTGAATGTGTTTGGAGCACTCTAGGAGACTCTCCAAATAACACGGTAATAGGGCAATCAGAACCCTAATACAACACTCTAATTGAAGGATTTTGGAGGACTCTAGTAGTGTCTCCACTTTGCAAGATTATGGCATTTACAACCCTAATACAACTCTCCCATTGAAGGTGTTTGGAGCACTCTAGTAGTTTCTCTATATGGCAAGATAATATGGCATTTTCAACCCTAATACAACACTCCAATTAAAGTTGTTTGGAGCACTCTAACGGTGTTTCCAGATAACAACATAATAGGGCATTTACTACCCTAATACAACACTCCAATTGATGGAGTTTTGAGCACCCTATTGTTGTCTCTATATGGCATGATAATTGGGCATGTACATCCCTAATACAATACTCCAATTGAAGGTGTTTCGAGCACACTAGTAGTGTCTCTCCAATTGGCAAGATAATATGCCATTTACAACCCTAATACAACACTTCAATTGAATGTTTTTAGAGCACTCCAGTAGTGTCCCTACATGGCAAGAAAATATGGCATTTATAACCCTAATACGACACTCCAAATGAAGGTGTTTGGAGCACTCGAGTAGTGCCTCCATATGGCAAGATAATTGGGCATTTTACAACCCTAACACAAGACTCCAATTGAAGGAGTTTGGATCACTCTAGTAGTGTCTATATGGCTATATAATAAGGCATTTGCAACCCTAATACAATACTCCAATTGATGGTGTTTGGAGCATTCTTGTAGTGTCTTCATATTGCAAGATAATAGGACATTTATAACCTTAATACAACACTCGAATTGATGGTATTTGGAGCACTCTAGTAATGTCTCCAGAATGCAAGATAATTGGGCATTTACAGCCCTAATACAACACTCCAATTGAAGGAGTTTGGAGCACTCCGGTAGTGTCTATATGGCAAGATAATAGGTCATTTATAACCCCTATACAACACTCCAATTGATTGTGTTTTAGGCATTCTAGTAGTGTCTCAAAATGGCAAGATAACAGGGCATTTACAACCTTAATACAACACTCCAATTGATGGTTTTTGGAGCACTCTAGTAGTGTCTCTAGATGGCAAGATAATTCGGCATTTACAACCCTAATACAACACTCCAATTGAAGGTATTTGGAGCATTGTAGTAGTCTGTTCATATTGCAAGATAATATGGAATTTACATCCCTAATAGAACTCTCCAATTGAAGGTGTTTGGAGCACTTTAGTTATGTCTCTATATGGCAAGATCACAGGGAATTTACATCCCTAATACAACTTTCTAATTGAAGGTGATTGGAGTACTTTAGTTGTGTATCCATATAGCAAGATAATAGGGCACTTATAACCCTAACACAACACTCCAATTGAAGGGGTTTGGAGCACTCTAGTAGTGTCTCAAGATGGCAATATAACAAGGCATTTAGAACTCTAATACAACACTCCAATTGAAGGTGGTTGGAGTACTCTAGTAGTGTTTATATATATGGCAAGATAATTGGACATTTACAACCCTCATACAACACTCCAATTGACGTTGCTTGGAGCACTATAGCAGGGTTTCCAAATGGCAAGATAATATGCCATTTAGAACCCTAATAGAATTCTCAAATTGAAGCTAGCTCGAGCACTCTAGTAAGGTCTCTATATGGGAAGATAATACGGCATTTTCAGCCCGAATACAACACTCCAATTGAAGCTTTTTGGAGCACTCTAGTAGTGTCTTCAAATGGCAAGATAATATGGCATTTACAACCAAAATGCAATACTCTAATTATGTATATGGCAAAATAATAGGGCATTTACAACCCTAATACAGGACTCCAATTGAACGTCTTTGGAGCACTCTAATAGTGTCTAGACATAGTAAGAGAATATGACATTTACAACCCTAATACAACACTCCAATTGAAGATGTTTGGAGCACTCTAGTAGTGTCTCCATATAGCATGATAATAGGGCATTTACAACCCTAATACAACACTTCAATTAAAGGTGTTTGGAGCACTCTAGTAGGGTCTCCAGATGGCAAGATAATAGGGCATTTACAACCCTAATACAACGCTCCAAATGAAGGTATTTAGACCACTCTAGCAGTGTCTCTATATGGTAAATATAGCACTTACAACCATTATACAACACTCCAATTGTAGGTGTTTTGATCACTCTTGTAGTGTCCCTATATGGCAAGATAATACCATATTTACAACCCGAATACAACAATCTATTTGAAGGTTATTGGAGCACTCTAGTAGTGTCTTCAAATGGCAAGATAATAGGGCATTTACAACCTTAATACAACATTCCAATTGATGGTGTTTGGAGCACTCTAGTCTTGTCCCTATATGGCAAGAGAAAAGAGCCTTTACAACCCAAATAAAACACTCCAATTGAAGATGTTTGGACCACTCTAGTAGTGTCTCCAAATGGCAAGATAATGGGCATTTACAATCCTAATACAACACTCCAAAAGAAGATGTTCAGAACACTCGAGTAGTGCCTCTAGATGGCAAGATAATTAGGCATTTACAACCCTAGCACAATACTTCAATTGAAGGTGTTTGGATCACTCCAGTAGTGTCTCTATATTGCTAGATAATAGGGCATTAACAACCCTAATAAAACACTACAATTAGGTGTTTGGAGCACTATAATAGTGTCTTCAGATTGCAAAATAATAGGACATTTACAACCTTAATACAACACTCCAATTGAATGTGTTTGGAGCGTTATAGTAGTGTCTCCAGATGGCAAGATAATTAGGTATTTACAACCCTAATATAAAAACGTGTTTGGAGCACTCTAGTAGTGTCTCTATATAGCAAGATAATAGGACATTTATAACCCTAATAAAACTCCACAATTGAAGGTGTTTGGAGCACTTTTGTAGTGTCTTCAGATTGTAAGATAATAGGAAATTTACATCCCTAATACAACTCTCTAGTTGAAAGTGTTTGATGCACTCTAGTAGTGTCTCCAAATGGTAAGATAATAGAGAATTTACATCCCAAATATAACTTTCTAATTGAAGGTGTTTGGAGCACTCTACTTGTGTCTCCATATGGCAAGATAATAGGACACTTATAACCCTAATACAACACTCCAATTGAAGGTGTTTGGTGCACTCTAGTAGTGTCTCCATATTGCAAGATAACAGGGCATTTACAACTCTAATACAACACTTCAATTGAAGGTGGTTGGTGTACTCTAGTAGTGTTTATATATGGCAAGATAATAGAGTATTTACAACCCTAATACAACAGTCCAATTGACGTTACTTGAAGCACTCCAGTAGTGTCTTCAGATGGCAGGATAAACGGATACTCACAACCCTAATACAACACTTGAATTCAAGGTGTTTGGAGCACTCTAGTAGTTTCTCCACATTGCAAGATAATATGGCATTTACAACCCTAATACAACACTCAAATTGAAAGTGTTTGGACCACTAGGGTAGGGTCTCCAGATGGCAGGATAACAGGGCATTTACAACCCTTATACAACACTCAAATTGAAGGTGGCTGTAGCACTCTAGTAGGGTCTATATAGCAAGATAATACAATATTTTTGACCTCTAATTGAAGGTTTTTGGAGCACTCCAGTAGTGTCTTCAAATGGCAACATAATAGGGTTTTTACAACCCTAATACAACACACCAATTGAAGGTATTTGGAGCAGTCTAGTAGTGTCACCAGATAGGAAGATAATAGACCATTGATAACCCTAATAAAATACTCCAATTTAAGGTGTTTGGAGCACTCATGTAGCGTCTCCATATTGCATGATAATAGGGCATTTGCAACCTTAATAAATATCTCCAAATGAAGGTGCTTGAAGCACTCCATTATTGTTTCCATATGGCAAGATAATTGGGCATTTACATCTGTAATACAACACTTCAGATTAAGGTGTTTGGAGCACTCCAGTCATGTATGGCAACATAATAGGGCATTACAACACTAATACAACATTCCAAGTGAAGGTTTTTGCAGTACTCTAGTAGTGTATCCAAATGGCATGATAAGGGCATTTATAACTCTAATACAACACTCCAATTTAAGGTGTTTGGAGAACTCCAGTACTGTCTCCAGATGGCAAGATAATATGGCATTCACAACCCTAATATAACACTCCAATTGAAGTTGTTTGGACCACTCTAGTGTTCCTATATGGTGAGATAATATGGCATTCACAACCCTAATATAACACTCCAATTGAAGTTGTTTGGACCACTCTAGTAGTGTTCCTATATGGCAAGATAATATGGCATTTATAACCCAAATACAACACTCCAATTGAAGGTGTTTGGAGCACTCTAGTAGTGCCTCCAGATTGCAAGATAATTGGGCATTTGCAACCCTAATTTAACACTCCAATTGAAGGTGTTTAGAGTAGTTCAGTAGGGTCTTCAGATGGCAAGATAGTAGGGCATTTACAACCTTAATACAACACTCCAAACGAAGGTGTTTAGAGCACTGTAGTGTGGTCTCCATATGGCAAGATAATAGGGCATTTACAACCTGTATTTAACACTCCAATTGTAGGTTTTTGGAGCACTCCTGTAGTGTCTATATGGCAAGAAGATATGGCATTTACAACCCTAACACAACACTCCAATTGAATGTTTTTGGAGCACTCTAGGAGTGTCCTTATATGACAAGAAAATATAGCATTTACGACTGATACAAATGTTTTCGGACCAATATAGTAGTGTCCCTATATGTTCCTATATGTCTTCAAATGGGAAGATAATATGGCATTTACAACCATAATACAACATTTCAATTGATGGTGTTTGGAGCACTCTAATAGTGTCCCTATAAGGCAAGATAATAGAGCCATTACAACCCAAATACACCAGTCCAATTGAAGATGTTTGGAGCACTCTAGTATTGTTCCCAGATTGCAAGATAATTGGGCATTTACATCCCTAATGCAACTCTCCAATTGATGGTGTTTGGAGTACTCCTATAGTGTCTCTAGATGGCTAGATAATAGGGCATTTACAACCCTAATACAACACAAATTGAAGGTACTTGGACCAATCGTGTTTGGAGCACTTTAGTTGTCTCCATATGACAAGATAACAGGGCACTTATAACCCTAATACAACACTCCAATTGAAGGTGTTTGGAGCACTCTAGTAGTGTCTCCAGATTACAAGATAACAGGGCATTTAAAACTCTAGTATAACACTCCAATTGAAGGTGGTTGGAGTACTCTAGTAGTGTTTCTTATGGCAAGATAATAGGGTATTTGCAACCTTAATACAACACTCCAATTGAAGTTGCTTGGAGCACTCTAGTAGTGTCTCTAGATAGCAAGATTATAGGGCATTTACAACCCTAATACAGCACTTCAATTGAAGGTGTTTGGAGCACTCTAGTAGTGTCTCTATATAAAATGTTAATAGGGCATTTACAACCCTAATACAACACTCCAATTGAAGGTGTTTGAAGCACTACAATAGAATTTCTAGATGGCAAGATATAGGGGATTTACCAACCTAATACAACACTTAAATTGAAGGTGGTTGGAGCACTCTAGAAGGGTTTCTATATGGCAAGATAATAGGATATTTACAAACCTAATACAATACTCCAATTGAGGGATTTTGGAGCACTCTAGTAGGGTCTCAAGATGACAAAATAATAGGGCATTCACAATCCTAATACAACATTTTAAATGAAGATGTTTGGAGCACTCTAGTAGTATCTCCAGATGGCAAAATAATAAGGCATTTACAACCCTAATACAACAACACTCAAATTGTAGTTGGTTGGAGCCCTCTAGTAGGATCTCTAGATGGCAAGATAATATGGCATTTACAACCCTAATACAACACTCCAATTGAAAGTGGTAAGAGCATTATATTAGTGTATCCAAATTGCAAGATAATAGGGCATTTAGAACTCTAATATAACACTCCAATTGAAGTTGTTTGGAGCATTCTAGTAAACTATCTATATTGCAAGATAATTAGCCATTTACAACCCTAATACAACACTCCAATTGAAGGTGTTTGGTGCACTCTAGTAGTAGCTCCAGATGGAAAGATAATAGTATATTTATAACCGTAATACAACACTCCAATTGAATGTGTTTAGAGCACTCTAGTAGTGTCTCCACATGACAAGATAATATGGCCTTTACAACCCTAATAAAACACTCCAATTGATGGTATTTGGAGCACTCTAGAAATGTCCTCATATAGCAAGATAATAGGTCAATTACAACTCTAATACAACTCTCCAATTGAAGGTATTAGGAGCACTCTAGTAGTGTCTCTATATGGCAAGTTAATATGGCATTTACAACCCTAATGCAATACTCCAATTGAAGCTGTTTGCAGCACTCTAGTAGTGTCTCCAGCTTGTACTCTAGTAGTGTCTCTATATGGCACTCTAATATGGCCTTTAGAACCCAAATACAACTCCAATTAAAGGTGTTTGAAGCACTCTAGTAGTGTCTCCATATAACAAAATAATAAGGGATTTACTATCATAATACAACACTCCAATTGAAGGTGTTTGTAGCACCCTAGTATGGTCTCTATATGGCAAGATAACAGAGTTGTTGTAACCCTAATAAAACACTCTAATTGAAGGTGTTTGGAGCACTCGAGTAGTGTCATTATATGGCAAGATAACAGGGCATTTACAACCCTAATATCGGACCACATGCGGTCCAAATCAGACCAGACTTAGAAAAAATATGAAAAGGTTCAGGAAATGAACTCGCATATGGGTACATGTTAAGTAGTACACAATATAGGACCAAGTCAGAAATTAGGAAATAGGCCTGCCAAATTTAGGCGATACGTGATGATCGTAGGAAGCCCGATTTGGCATGATTTCTATATTTTAGAGAGCTAAAAATAATTTTTCAGCTATTGTTGAAACTTCGTGCGGATCATGGGTGACTGCCACTGCTTCCATTCGACCATCTATTTTCTAATCTGCCACTGCCTCTCTCATTTCCTCTCAACCTTTCCAAATTGTCAAGTTCTTCCTTCCTCATCAACAGTCCTCATAATTCCTACCAGAGAATTTTCCAAGTCCGAGCTACAGACGATAGCAGTACGTGACCTCCGAAGCCACACGCAACAACCGTAGGCGACCTCCGAAGCTACACAACTACTCTTTAGGCCATCCGAAGAAGAGTTCCATGACTGATTCGAGTCCCGTTGATGCACAACCACCGTCACCTTACAACAAGTCATCCTCAATGATCTTTCGTTTCGAACTTCATCGAGAACGTTTCCATGTTCTTCAAGAGCACGCCATGGAAATTTCTAAAGGTCCTTATTGTCATACTATCAATAGATTGAAGATCTTTAATAAGGTTAATAGGCTTCTATCATCTATCAACCTATGGAATTTGGCATACAAGTTGGAGCAAACACTAACCTATGCTCGCTTGACCTTGGAATTCATCCTCTACAAGATGGATCTCCATTTCGGAGAACATGAGTCTCATGGCACTAAGGTTGATAGGGACAAGTTTTGGGAGAAGCATTCCATTTGCGATGCAAGCGAAAATAGACCAAGGCTATCATGATATATCTATGATACGGGATTCACCCACATTATTCTAGCGAACTCCATATTCCCAATGGGGGAATTCAATGTAGAGGTGAACGATCACGATGTACTCTTCTTAGCCCAAATGAAGAGTCTACATAAGATGTGGCCTAACTTAGGTTTCTTCATTTTGAGACATATTAAAGAAGTGGCCTTAGAGACGCATAAGGAATTTGATATACCTATAGGTGCCTATGTCACGCTTTTCGCCAAGTACCTAAAAGCAGACATATATGAGAAGTTTCAAGGCAACACATTCATCAACCTAACATATCTAGTAGAGAAGCGTCAACTATTTATGGCTTGGTACAAGAATAAGACGATAATTCATGTGTACATCCACATAGGAGATAAATTGCTTGGGTTCTTATGTTCAAAAACTATAATGCCAACTCCAAGTGAAGACGCCAACATCATGGAAAGGAATTTGACGAAGGAACTCAAGGAGGTTCACCATCCCATTATAGAAGGCGAGCCAATAAAAGAACTGGAGGAGGACCCCCAAGCCAACCAAGTTGTTACGTGAAGCATCTCAAGAGCAAGAGAAGAGAGGCAAGGAAGATCGGAACTACAAATCTAAATCAAGTGTAGGAGCACCCCATATGAGTCGCAAATTAGGTACTGGCCATACCTGAGATGGTATTCACAGTGACCACACAAGATCAAGAGCAACCCAAGCACAAGGCTCCTGTCCATCTAGCACCCCGTACATCCACACCAAGGTCATATGCGACCTTGTCTATGCCGTCAAGTAGACATCAGGTCCATATAGGGCAAAGCGATCTGCACGGAGGAGCCGTATGCGACATTACCTGAGGCTGCAGGGCCTCCAACCGTCGTCACACCGACTATTTCCTACCAAAGGGAGCAAATCAGACCTACCACCAGCATAGAGGCACTTCCTCTAGTTAAGATCAACCTCATCGATGCCCGGCAGTGGAAATCAAGAAAAGGCTTGATAACCTCGAGTTCCATAGTGTTTTCATGGATAATGCAAGTGAATTCTTCAGGACCTACAATTCCAAAGAAGGACCACCCTTCGGCGGCATGCCTCGTCGGTTTTGACTGTAAGTTTGACCTTGGGTTCGATTTCTTCTTCGAAATTTTGTCAATGCATTGGAGACAATGCAAGGGTTAAGCTTGGGGGAGGGGATTGACCCTTATATCTTAGGTTATGTCAAATTTATTTTATTTTTACTTTATAACTTTAGGATTTTTACCTAAACACGAATAGGATTTGCATGACTGAACTTAATTGATTAAGATTGAAAGCTTGTTAGGATGCCAACCTAGGTTATATAAATTGTCTTGCATGACTTAACTTAATTGTTTAAGAATGCATAAAGTGTAGGTTAGATAGAGTCCACACAACGAAAAACACAATTTTTTTTTGAAATTTTTCAAAGCATGAAGCTTTTGCAAATCTTTGTTGAATCAATTTCTACATAAAAAAAGTAGCATAGTCTCTAAGACACTTATTTGAAATTTTAGACATGGAAAGACTAAGGCTAATGACAAATTGATTGAAAAAGAAACATTTTTGAAAAATTATTTTTCTTATTTTTATTATGTAAAAATTTCTTAAGGTTTGAAAATTTCAAGAATAAATCTCTTTTTAAATCTAGACCTCAATTTTGAAGAATATATATAATAGTTTTTGTATGTATATTAGTAAAATGCAACTAAATTATTAAAAGATGACATAATAATAAGTCCCAACAAAAATCCAAAAATAGTAATTATTAAAAAATAACTTAAGATTAGGTCCCACCATCATATTTTGGATTGGGATTCGATTAAATCTTTAGATGCATTCAGAACGCATAAGCTCTCGTTTGCATCTATGCGATAGAAGAATCACCCGATGAAATCCTTAGGTGCATTCAGAACGCATAACCTCTTGTTTGTATTTATGCGATAGAAGGGTAAAACCAATTAGAGTATGGTGTATTAGCATTTTTACTATTTGCATACTTAGACTACAAATCCTTATATTTGAATTAGGGATTGAAGTTTAGAAGAAATGGAAATTCGAGTATTATTAGATTTTTAAGATTTATTTTACCATAATGATTTTAAGAGAAGATCATCTTCGAAATGTTGGTAATGCAAAGGTTTTCATTGTCTATAAATTCATCAAGTACAAATATTAAGAATTGTGTAGACATTTTTGCATTTAGTTAACGCTTAGGAATTTTCAATTATTTCTAATTCATGTTGTGAGAGGACATTTTTAGCAAACTTAAACCATAGTTTTTACTTAGTTGGTTCGAGGACGAACAAAAGTTTAAGTTTAGAGGTGTGATAACGCCAATTTATATAGCGAAAATCACTACTTTTTAAGTACAGAAAATGACGAAAAAAGTATGCAAAGTAATCATTTTCTCGAATTATTTATCACAAATGTGTTTTTATGCTATTTTGGCAGGTTTTGGAGAGAGTTGTGTATTTAGGCCGAAAACGGAGCAAAAATATCATATTTAGGCAAATTCTAAAGGAAGCGTCAAAATAAGGCATCACATGAAACATGCAACACCTCACACGAAGTGCACCACATGCAACATGGTGAAAACATAGAAAAATCGGCTAAGTCAAGTGCCATGCAAACTGGAGTAGGTTGTATGCAGGCTCAGTGCCTAGGCCGCACGGGCACACGGATTGGATTCGTGGACTATCTTGATTGGATTAAATTTCGGCCGTTGAGCAACAACCTTCTAGAAGGATGAACCTACGTACAGCCGTGGCAGTCTTGCTATGATTGAAAGTTTATATATGGCAATGTTATTTATGGTATTCGAGGCTAAAAATAACCTCGAAATGCTAAAGATAACCTCCATGACTTTCATGGCTACACCCTTATGATTGCTATATAAATCCCTCGTGTAATGGGATTTAGTGTGTTTGTTTTAGCTGTGTAAGTCCATAAATTAGAGTAGAATAGTGTGCAAATTCTGGAGTTATAGAAGAGAAAGCTCTTGAAGTCCAAAGCGAGAGAAGAAGGCATCATCTAAGGAAGAAGGGTCTTCAATCTTCAGGGATTGTGGTTATGTCTTTCTTATTTTATTCATTTTATTTTGTCATGGTTTTGAGTAGCTAAACTTCTCTTCTCTAGGATTTGGATGTATTGAATTATATGTTATTTATTTATATATTTATTTTTCTCTTGTGTCTATTTGAGATTTCATTATTCTTTGAATGTGTTGAAATATATCCTTGCATATATATTTTTGTCATATATACTATATGTCAATGTCCTCCACATATCAATAGGTGTAAGGTCATATATGGTAACAGACATATACGAGTTAGTACTAAGCACTTCAACTAACGAGGCTTGGCAGCGGTTGAAAGACTTTAGAACCCAGTGGGCTCCCTTAACATGATATAGATTATATTGCATGTTGAATTATAATTATGAATTTATTTATTACTTCGTAATAAGTAAGGTTTAGGGTTATTACTTAACGAGTAATAGGGGAATGTGATTAATTTGATTAGTGTGAATGGTTTAATTATATTACATCCTGTGACAGTCTGAATTGTTCCCCACAAGCCGACCTTAGAGTCGGAGAACCTTTTAAATAGGCATAAGACCGAACCCTGATATCCGTGGGAAATTATAGTACCAGATGCGGCTCTGTCTGCGAAGTGGTTTATACCATATGTGAGTTAATGACAGCGCCGTATACGAGTAAACATGAGTACCATAAATATATTATGAATTACTTAAAATGATATCATCTAAAACCATAGAGGCTCCTTATTTTCTGGTTTACAACAATTAGCATCTCCACCTAAAACCTAATCAGAGTAAACTGTAAAATCAACATATACTTATTATACTTATTATACTTATTATTATTATTATTACTACTATTAGCACGCAAACAAACAGAAGAACCTAAACTATTAGATGTTTTTTTCTAAGATCTATCCTGTGGATCGACACCTAATACTATTACACGGTAGAATTATGCACTTATAATCTGACAAAGTAGAATTAGAGTAACTAAGTATATTTTTATATACTAAAAGTTAGTAGTCTCATTTTGAGTCATCAATAATCTGCATATAAAGTCCGATGGTAACTTAGTTGAATGATATGAAATTTTATTAGTTGGCTTTTGATTGGTAATATAATATTGCGATAACATTTTGTCTAATGAGGGTCGAGGGTTCTAATACAACAATTTTTCTCTGTCATTAATTGTCATAAACACTCTTTTATATTTATATCATAAAATTTATAACTCAGATGTCGAATCTATACTGTTGATCTTATATATGTTTTTACGAGTGTCGTGTCCGCATTAATTTATAATTATTGAGGTTAATTTTATAATATTTTAAAAATAAATGAATATAGTCAATAATGATGAATTATGTTAGAGCATTCACCTTTTGACCTCATCTAGTATAAGATAGTTTCAAAAAATATAAAAAAAAAAATTTACGTAGGTCCATCACTTGTACAAAAATATACCAGTGATTTAAATTCAACATCTAAATTTCAAATGATAAAA
The DNA here is from genome assembly GCA_033356055.1 of Carex pumila. Taxonomy (NCBI): domain Eukaryota; kingdom Viridiplantae; phylum Streptophyta; class Magnoliopsida; order Poales; family Cyperaceae; genus Carex; species Carex pumila. The sequence goes on along the minus strand of JARJHM010000127.1, from coordinate 274,384 downwards.
AATAAATATAAAAAACATGTAGCAATTTTTAGAATTTGTCAGTCCAAACCATCCCAGGAAACAGACTCAGACCAACGATAAATGTCAGATGACACTAAAGACAGCAACAAAATTTAAACTTCGAATCATTCCATGAAAAACAGGAAATTCAAGTTGAACACTTGTAACAGGTACTCCACGTGTTCATCACTAAAATTTCCGTATAAATAGTTGGCACCTTAAAAAGTGGAAATAAATCTGCTGCGATTCCAAATTCCCTGCAATCCCTGCGATTTCAAATCCCTCCCTCCATTTGTTTAGAGATTTGTACATAAAAGGTAACTCCTTGAGGTTTGTGCATTTTAGAATCTCTAAACAAATGAAGGGATTTAGAATCGCAGGGATTGCAGGGAATTTGGAATCGCAGCAGATTTATTTCCTTAAAAAGTCTCATACACTCACATGAAACAAAGGAGAAAAGGGGCGCCTGAGCTGGAATAAAGAAAAATCTCTATGACAGCAAAAATTTCTTGTCATAAATTACAACTGGCAGACCCACCTGCAGCTCATGTACTAAGTAACATTAAAATAACAAATAATATTATCAAATAATCACAACAAAATTGCAACTACCACTACAAAATTGGAAAATTGCCTGGAATAGCATGGCCGAATTACCAACTTACCCAAAAAAATTGGATAATTATTACCTATCCCAATCTCTTACCCCGTCGTGACTAACTCATTATAACAGAACATCTCAATTAGACTTCTTCCTCTTCTTACTTCTATCATTCTTCGTACCCTTATTTTTATTCCTGGTTTTCTCTTTAGCACTCAATTTCTTGCTTATCGCAATCTCAGCCCCATCATCTTTCATCAGATGCTCATAGTCCTCTAAGCTAGCAAATGGCGAGCCTCTAACCCCACCACCATGTTTCCTATTTTTATCTTTACCCTTCAATTTCTTGCTTTTCGCAATCTCAGCCCCATCATCATTCATCAGATGCTCATAATCCTCTAACCTTGCAAATGGCGAAGCTCCAACCCCACCACCATGTTTCCTATTTTTATCTTTACCCTTCAATTTCTTGCTTATTGCAATTCCAGCCCCATCATCATTCATCAGGTGTTCATAATCCTCTAAGCTAGCAAATGGCGAACCGCCATGTTTCCTCTTCTTACCTTTACCACCTACTTTAGTAGACCCACCATCATCATCATCAACAACATGAACTTCATTGGCGACACCACCAGACCAATTGTCATCATCATTACCATCATCACTTTCTATGTCTATATCGTCAACATCAACATCATCATCATCACCAGCATTTCCAAGTAATTCATCGTCGTCATCACCGCCGATCCTAAAGAAAGAAAGAAGGGATTTTGTAAAACTAAACAACGCACGAGAGAAAAAAAACAAAATAGCCAAAACTATCTGCATTTACCAGTACATAAATTAACAGTGTTATCTCACAATACCGAACATTACCTGTCAAGATCATCATAATCATACTCCTCTTGATCTGACATAACAGATGTGCCCAACATCTCATCGACCTCAGAATCCTCTTCAATCTCAGCATCCTCTATTTCATCCTCCTCACTGTCTCCAGCGGCATCAACATCCAATAGAAGGCCACCATCTGTCTCATCCTCATCATCAGCCATGGCCTTCTTAGATTTGCGGTTTCTCGAGCCACCTTTGTTCATGTAGTACTGGTGGAAGAACAGATCTTCCGGTGGTACCTCATCGTCGGCTAGTTTTAGTATATCCTCTCCTATCAATCTTGGATTTGTGTCAATCTGCATAACAGCCAGAGATTATTTAGTTATTATTTGTCACATATTCATGTGTACTGTGCTATACAACCTCAAAATTTCATCTATTTATGTAAAGGAAGTATCCTGGATACCTCCTACAAAATGCGAGTAAAATAGACCTCTGTTTTGTAGGAGGTATTCATGAACACTTGGGCAATATTACTAACTTCTTCAAGAGTATGCATCATACTTCTGGATCTACAGGCAAATACATGATACTTTCAGATATTACAGGGAGCAGGAACAACTCAGGTATTCATGAACATTCCAATTATTAGTACTACATCTGTCAATTATCTTTTATTAATTATTATTATTTGTGCAGGTTTAGGAAAAGCTAATGCTGAGATTTAGAAGCAACAAAACCTATCAGGGCTCTGGATGAAAAACAATCTTGCAAATAGCCAAGTACTCCATAGGCATGATAATATGCTAGTTGGATACCAGTAAAACTTTAGTCCGAACCATATACCCCGGCTAGTTCAGAACTAGCGTCTAACCGGACTAGTATATGTGGAAAACCTAGCACCTGCCCGGGTTTCAGAGAACAAATAAGAACTCAATTTACTGTAACAGAAAGAAACCATACTTGCAGATCACATCCTATGTATGGGTGCACAAGATAATAACAATTTCCTTGGTAGCAAACAGTGTACATGCAAGATTGGACACTACAATCACTGGTCCTTTTTGCAAACAAATAAAGAAAAAAAACTGCAAAGACCTTGCAATTAGGGGCAATGCTCGAGCCACCATGCCATATTCCTTCAGCTATCTTATTGGTCTTTGGCTTCTTCTCCATAAACTTATCAAGAAAAGCAGCTAGTGAAAGGTCACTTAACGGGTTTCCATTGTACACGATTGGGGCACCCGATAGCAACGTGCGGGCCATGGTTGCCACAGAGGGGTGTACGTGGGATGCAAGAACAGAGAGCTCCCACCAAGCAGCCCTGTCTGCATTACTTTACAAAAGAAAAGCCATAATTTACTTGATGAATTTTCCACTAGAAAGTACAATACCTTTTGCTCCCAAAGTCTAGCTTGGTACCTGATTCCTCTAACAACAACCAAAAGTAAAAAAAGGACGAGCAGGGAAAAAAATAATTTACAATCTTACAACATATTGAGGGTGTTTTTTTTTTCTTATGGCACACGCAGACATGCTGTATGTATGTATACTTTGAAAGAGATGCATGCAAAATCCAGTCGAATAGAATAAAAACAAAATATGAAAGGGCTTACCAGTAAGAAGGCTCTCTATGGCGTGGATTATATCCAGCCGGTAACGTGATACCCACTTCAGATGTGTGCACTTCTTTGTCAACTTTACTCAGATATTGAATTTTACCATTTTCAACTTTAGAATCAACACCATCTTGACCATTTTTCCTACCAGGTTTTGCATTTGGTTTTCCTAATTCGTCATCCGATGCCTCTACAATATCTTCAAAATGCTCTATTTCATCATCATCTAATTCATTTTGAAGCACCATTGACCTGCCATTATTTAAATTCAAAGTGAGTCTACAGTGCCAACAAACATCATTATGAATAGCACTGTTTTATATTCTTGTTTATCAATTTGACAAAAAATGATTCATTATAACCTTTGAGATAGTTTTTAATGTTTATAGTTAGGAGTGATGTTTTTGTGTAATGCTATACAGATCCGAATATTCTCAAGTGCTGCAAGGTGCAGCACTGGATACAGATCAAATGCTATACCCCCAGACACTAAATTCAAAATTAGCCAATAACTTGAGGGACAGCATGAACAAAAAAAAGTACCAAAGTGGTGGTTTTGCAATGAGAACTTCTGAGAGTAAGAACAGGCACCCACAAGCATATTGAGGTGGCCGTTGAAGTGCTACCTGCAGTAGAACAAAACTAAATATAGAACTTTCACATATTCTAGACAAAACCTCAAACTTATCACTTCTAAACTCATGATAAAGGTGGCCAAGTGGGATCCTAATTATTTTTTACATGTGTAGGAGCACCAACAGACCTGAAGGAGACGCTTTGAGAAGGCAGCAACTCTTTTCAAGTTGATATCATTCTTCATTGCTTTTGTCAGTAGCCCAATAAATAGCTCTGGCTGAGGAATCAACATAAACATTGAAAATCATAAGCTAAAGTTTACAAAAAAAAAAAAATTAAGAACAAGTGCCTGAGAGCCGACAAAAGAGAAGGAGAGAGAACCTTAGAAGAAGTTAGTGCAGCTGGACTAAGAAGCTTTGCATACAGAGCACGGTAAAATCGATCACTAGCTATTTGGTTTTTTGAAGAAATCTGGTACAGGAGCATCAAAGCTTGGACACCCACATTGAAATTCACAGAATGAACCTTAAAAAATGGAATAGCAAAATCATATGTTAACACTTAAAAATTTTACATAATCTAGGAGCAGTTGTGTATTGTTACCTTTAGTGCCTAATAATTACATTTAGTGCCTAATAATTGCTTTATGTTTGCATCGCAAAGATTTGAAGTTTTATGCAGACCATCATTTTGAGAAATATCATCCGAAATACCTAATACAAGGATTCCAAAAAGTAATCTGTTGTTTTATAAGACATTTTAATTGCTAAAATAAACTAATTCATTCTCCAGAAAAGGAATGGCACAGATGCATAGATTGAACTAATAAAAGAACATATTATTTCAGAAGATCAACTAACCAATCGAAAGAGGATAGGTGTTTGAACTTCTAATATATCATCAGCTTCATCACTTGAAACAAAGGGAAAAGCTCTGTTCACCCCCTGCAAATACAACAAACAATAAGCACAATAAGGACAGTATAGCAATACACATGGAAGAGCAGTGCTTCCTCTGCTTCCTCTTCCCTGCTTTTTGAATGGCTATATCAAACTTGAGGCATGTGCATTATATTGAATAACTCGTTGCATTATCAAACAATATAGAGTTAGTTATACTGTCTTTCTTGTCAGATGCAGATCATATTATAAAAATTCAACATACAGTCAAAAGGGCGGATAAGAGGCGAGAATCCATCTCGACATCTGAGTCAGAGGTTTCCTGTTCACTCTTCTTATGCGGCTTTTTTTCTTTCCTCCCCTTGTGTTTCCATTTCCCAGCACCTTTCTTGTCAGGTTTATTGTCTTTTTGGGATGGATTCTGAGAGGACCCAGACATAAGTACCTACAAGTGGATAGAAAGACATTGTTAATGGAAACAAATGTATTGCAGATATAGAAAAACTTTTGGAAGTATGGATGCAGTATAGCGAAGTTAAACACCAAGATGGAAGTAGAGTAATACACAAGGAAGTACTAAAACACGACGAGATCAAAATATTGCAGTCACTTACCTTGAAGAGTGCAAAATAGACATCAACTGCCCGCTTTGCTAATTTAGGACCATCCCCTATTTTGCTATGACGTAACTGGTTCAAAAATATTACCTACAAAAGAAAAAAGGACCAGAAAGGCATGAACACAATAAAAACTTAAAAGGTACATAAAACTGATCAATCATGTAATTACAAAGCTAGAGATATTACTGGAAAAGGGAGTGGATCTTACAGCATGATATTTGGCACGCAAGGAGATATGAGGCCTGAAGAGAAAAGAATCAACCTCATCGATGATAACAGCCTTCATATTAGGATGCACATCTAATAAAAGCAATAAATGATGCACTGCTCCTGATGCTGCTTTATTGTCTGGATCTCCCAGCTGTCACATTTAGGGGGTTTCATTTAGTTCAGTTATTTCGGCCTTGTACAAAACAAAATTGGTAAAAACAATTTTAAACTGAAGACTGTTGTTAGTCAGGTTCATTCAGGTAAACAAATATGAAATTTTGGTTTCTAGATAAATTCTAATCACCAAACTTAAATACAAATGTACAAAATTAAAAAAGTTCATTTATCAAATTGGCTATCAAATATAATAAATTTTAGTCATTTCATTCAACTGAGTTTCAAGTTCTAATCCTAGTTTTTTTCAGTTCAGTTAAATTTGCCTGGTTCTCTGTTCAATTGGAATCGAATTAAAACCAATTTGATAGGCATCATGTGCTTCTTTATGACAAAGAAACAAAGAAAGAAAGAGCGAGCACTAACTTTATTTACAAGAGCAGTCAGCAACCTTCTCTCTTGTTCTGATTTGCTCTTCAGAAGAACAAACACCGACTGGAAAAAAAAATGAACATAAACTTAATGTAGAAAAGGGTCTCAATGGGTGAAAATGCAAAGTCCTAGGTTTAAAACAATGAAATGTGCAATTGTCAACCTTCATGGCTCTGTCCTTGAGACTAGGAAGCATATCTTTTAGTGCTTCTTCCAATGCAATCACAAAAGTCTCATACCTAAGGAGAATATAGCAGAAAAATAGAAAAAAAAAGCTTTAGCCGCTATCATGATCATGTACGAACAATTATTCCTCTCATAAGAAAAGCACATAGCATATGTACAAAAACTTTTACTAAGAAGGTTACAAAAAGAACCAAACCTATGCTTGAGGCACTCTTCCCAATGCCAAAAAAGCAGAAGCGAGTAGCCATCTTTTGTCTCCGGAAGAGCATCTAGTGGCCTCTGAAACAGACTCTTGAGTTTACGGTCCGGCAATAACCTACCAAAATTTCATTATGAATCAGACAGAATATAATCTTCGAGTAATTTCAGGTCAGTCACTGCAGTATATCATGTATGCTGCTTATAAAAGGCATTTTATATATAATCTTGCTCTATTAATTTCTTTATACATGCCAAATTCCCTCCTTTGCCATAGCTTGTGCAGAGATAGTCAGTAAAGAAGGAAGGGTATTTATGATCTATTGAAAAGGAACTTGGAAGGATAAAGGGGCATATCAAATATTGTTTCAGATATTAAAGGGGAGTAAACTATATTTCTGGTTTCAAAGTGATATATTAAAATTCAATGTTACGGGAAACTGACCTTTTCGTAGATTATTCAAAGAAATGAAAGTAAGAAAAGCACAGCATCTAACCTAGAAAGGAACAGCTCCTTTAGAGCATCAAACCCAGTGAAGGCGTACCGTTTTCCAACCTTTGAAGTTACCATAGCTAAAATTTTCAAAAATATCAAATGAACAAATATCTTACAAAATATTAGACAGCGAGCAATTCTACCATACCAACTGGCAATCAAACAGTGCAACCTAGTTCATCACTATTTGAACTGAACAGAAGTGGTATATCACATGAGCAGCTACATATTTTGTACAGCTACAAAATGAAATACTTGGTACAAGACAAGTTCAGGTACCAACAATTGATCCAAATCATTAAAATCTAGACCTACGAGATTTGAGTTCTGTGTGTGAGAGATAGAGCGTACTCAATACTCACATAAAAGAGCATCAAGGGATCTGATATTGGCGATAGCATTATCCTGTACCAAACAAGCAAAAGCCGTTACTTTGTCAGTTGTAGTACCGGACCGTGCAGTAGCTTCTAGAAGCCTCAAATCTCCGCTCTTCTTCTTCCTGGCTGTCTCTTGATACTCTCTTGTGTACTGTTGCATTAATTTTTCTCCCAATTCCTTCTTCCTCTCCACTAGCTTCCTCATTTCTTCCACCCCTGTAATTCTAGGTTTGGTGCCCCTTCCCTCCTTTCCCAAAATCCTAGCTTCCAGTTCATCAGCATCCACATACCAAGTGCCTGAAATGGTACCATAAATTTAAAAAAAATTAAATTTGTTTTCTCCCAAAGCATTATATGTTAGCTTACTATCCACTTCTCTCGTGCAACTAAACCAATCGACTGTTTTTTTTTCTCTCAATTCACACCAAAATAAAATAAAATAAAATAAAAAATAAAAAAATTGGACCTGATAAAGAGCTGGATTTCATAAGAGGTAGCTCGGCACCCTTATGTGCCCCATCACTGTTACTCTCAAAAGGAGCAACCTCCAAAGGCTTGGGTTTGTTCCTTTTAGGAACCTTGGGATCATGACTTTTCGAAGTCGGTTTTGCATTCTCTTGGGGACTTTTAGCTACTGGGGGCTTAACGGGTTTAGGTGGCTTGCGAAAGTCAGTGTCGTCAAAACCGGAGGAGGAAGAGGGAACGCCTGCTACAAGGCCGAGGGAGGAAGCGAAGGAAATCACATCGGATTGGAGCGTGGCGAGGTCCTCCACGGTCGTAGAGGAGGCTTTAGCAGTTTTGGATTTCCCCATGATTGCGCTTTGTGCGTCGGGGGAGGAGGGTTTAGGGTTTGGAGGTAGCTAGCTCTCTTTGCGCTCCTTTGGATTCACCAACTCGGCGTACGGGTAGCCCTTATGGGCCAGTGGGCTTTTCTGGTTTGGAAAGTAATTTTGAAAGGTCCATCCGAGCCCAGACGGTTTACACCAATGTTTTTAAATGCAAATGCATGTGATCTCCATAATGCAGCCGCATATGCGGTATGGTGGTATGGTGTTGTCAAATTTTTCTTATTCTTTTAGAACCCATGCAACTGAACTTGATCAGTTGGAGGATCCACCAAACTCCAAACATGAGTTGTCATGGAAAATTAAATGATCTTATCAAAGATGAGAACAATTAAGAACCAGAACTAATGTATACACCAAAACCGCGTGACATGCAATCATAACAGGATCCAAAGCTTCAAACTTAAAAAAAAAATATTAATTATAACCTTTGTTGTGAGCTACTTGCAGATTCGAAATGCTTTGTTGGAAGGATCTTAAATGAGGAAAAGGTATCCTAGACAAGACAAGTACACGGTTTCAACTTTCAACAGTAGAACGCAATTTCTCTTGTGTAATTATAAAGTTCCAGGGGAAAAGAAAGACAAGTTTTTTATAGATAAGTTATGCTGCTTTACACACTCATCACTCCATTAAGGAGCGGTTAATTGTTATATTTTAATACATTGAAAATTAAAAATTAGAAAATATGACATCAGTTTCTGAACAATTCAAAATATGACATTTTTGTTGGATAATCCAACAAAATAGCGCTTCAATTCAAATTCTGTTGCATATCTCGTAAATTTATATTCAAATATTCAAATAGTTTAATGCTAATAAACAAAAAGTAAAGATGAGTTTTATATTCATGTTCTAATATAACTTTTATATTAAAAAAATTAATTCAGCATTCAAACCGGGACGAAAATCAAACTAATGTTAAATTTATAATATTTTAATACTTATTTAACCGGTATAATGTTTGTTCAACATATAAATTTCACTTAATTATCCAGCAAAAATTTTATTTTATCCAAAAACTAATGTCAATTTCTTTAATTTAATTTATTTTACTGTTATTAATAAATTTTCAGCCTAAAATGAATATGAAAAGATTAATTACATGAATGACTGTTGAGTTACTATATATAAACCACATCTAACGGTCTAAATTTACTATTTAAGTACAAACAGGAAATGCTTGACAGTTAATTCTTGTCATTAAATATTATTATCATCAAATCCAAATCCCTCATTATAAATTGCAAGGCCTGATTTTTATGACTGAACTAACTAATAGTTCCAACTCATAACATTTATGTGATGCGCTTATCATTATGTAATATATATTGTTTGTACGTACCATCTTATATAATTGAAATAACAATGATTCTGAAACATTATTTATTATTTTATTTTTTTAAACTTGGTAGCCACTACCAAGCAATTTTCAAAAAAAAAAGATTCTGAAACACTGCTGCCAGATATATATGTACCAGGATATGATATTGGAGGAAATTAATTAAAATTGTAAAGATGTTTTGTAATTAACCTTGTGTTAAAATTTGATGCATCCTGTTGAATATTAACTTAAATAGTAGAAGAGAGGAGTATATAAACTAATTTCTTTTATTTAATGGAGAGTACAAAAGCTTACAAGACTTTGATCTATTTCTCACACTTTCACTCTCAGACACAAACTTGCTATTGCCTCTATTTATACACTACTAAGTTGGTTTGGAATTTTCTGGATTTTAACTACCAACTTTGGTTCTCTAGAGTACATAATTGAAACTCTATAAAGAGTAAAGCTTGAGTACTATGGATTGTATAAGGTAATCCGCTACAGTATCAAAAGTACGTCGTATAAACTTAAAAGTTCAATTTAAGTAACTCATTAAATTAGTTGTATAATGAACTTGTAAAATACCAATTTTTATTATTTTGAAAAAAATAGTAAAAAAATTTCAAAAATAGTAAAAATTAGTATTCTACAAGTTCATTATAGAACCAATTTAATGAGCTACTTAAATTAAACTTTTAAGTTTATTCAGACTTGTTGATTTACCAGCAGATATCAAATTTGATATTTTTAGTGCATTGCACTATACTAGTAGCTTTTGCTTAGTGCTTGGCTGCTAAGTTTGGACTTAGTATCATATCAGAGGTCAGTCTAGAGTGCTTTGTGTATGGACAGAGATCTAATTTGAGGTTTGAACGTATATTAGTAGCTCTGCACTACTGTTTTAGTACTAGAAATAAAGAGAAAAAGATCAAAGCTCCAAGACATCATTTAATCAAAAAATTTGAAATATCAACAAGCTGTCAGAGTTTGAAATTTTTTTCATCAAAGCTAAGTCCTTAATTAGTGTTATATTTAGACTTGTGATATTCAACGAACAAATCAAATCAAAGTTATAAAAAGTTACGACATCACTCATAATTATATCAAATGTCTTATTCTTTGACATACACCATAAACAAAAAAAAAACTAAAATTATTTAAATGAAAATGTTAAGATATCTCTAAAAAAGAAGGAAAAAAGAAGAAGAGAGAACCGCCCAGCAAAGGAGCGGTCTGCTAGGAGGGTGGGCTGCCCATGGGTCGGGCGGTTAAGGCAGTTTTGAAAAAAAATCCAATGCGGAGGTAGTTTTAAAAAAATATTTTTTTTTAGAGTTTTAATAAAAATGGCCGGAAGAATAACGATATTAAATATATTTTTTTTTTTCTCTTCAGAATAGTGATATGTCAAACTGCCTAATTTTTTTTCTTTTTTCTTACAAGCAGAATAAAACTCTCCAACTTGGCCAGTTATGAGGAACAACCAACAAATAATTAAGCTCGATCAAAACAAGCATGACCTCTGTCACCAGTAAAATAAAGTAAATAAAAAATGTTTAACAAATCAACAATAGCTTTTACAATTTCTTCATATCCTTGAATGAAATCCAAGTCAACTACCTCTTCTATAAATTCATTCACATTTAAAACAAATAAAAAATAACTAAGAAAAACAACCCAAGACAGACGAGATACATCACTTAATTCTCTTCATTTATGCAACAACGCCATCCCTCTTTACATTGGGGTTGGTATCAAGAAGGTTAAACAAAGATAATGCTTTGCGGGTCCGAACCCGACCCGCTTCTTTGAGTAGTTCAGCTAGACGTTTCTTTTCATCATCTACGTCGGGATTGGCTGTGCCAAGCGTCTCCTCTCTCATACCAACAACACGCTCTAATATCTCTATCGCCTCATCCAATCTGCATTACAGTTTGAGAAAGAGAGAAAATTGTCAATAATAGAAACTAGAATTGGTAGGAATTGGCCAAAAGCCTTTGTCTGAATTTAGCATGTATCAGTTAATGTCTTTTTTTTTTTCTCAAGGAAAGGTAATGAATTCCCTGCATATGGCATAACATTTTTTTTAAAGTTTTTAACCATTACATCCTTCCATCTAAAAGATTCCCACTCTCTCTCTCTCTCTATGGTTTTAACTTTTTAAGAGTGCAACAACACTTGCCCTTTTATAAATAAAGCAGCAACAAATATATTTTTTATGTACCAGAAGTACTCTCTCATAATTGAGATTCACCAAACAATTTCCTTTAAAAATTTCTAAAGTTAGACTTTACTTTAAAAAAAATTAATTAAGATTCATCACATCTGTTAGTAGAGGTAAAGCTAGTGGCACAATGCCCAAGCTTAGAATAGAAAAGGAAACTTCCTAGAAACAATCAATTAGAAAGCCAAGTAAAGCAATAGAGAGAACAAATCACATCTTTATGAGGGTCAGTACTTTAGCCAATTAAACAGTAAAATCATGTGCACACAACTAAAGAGAATGGATAAAGCACTTGTTTTAACATATCTAATTGCAACCTTATGACATTGCAATCTGTACTTTCTGATAACAACAGAAAGCAACAACTAGAAATATAATGAAAGAAAGCACAATCTAGAACACAAGGAAGGAATACTTTTCATTTCTTCTTTTAATCTTGTCTGCATGCAAACCCTGACAAGGACCATTGATAAGACATTTTAAAAAATTCTTAACATGCTGCTTAACAAACTTTTAGTGGATCCTTTTAGTTTACCTCTTGTACAGATCTCGTACTAGCTGCTATTTAAGTAGACGGCACACAAAATTTCATCTTTAAAATGTTGCTTAGCAGACAATTTTCATGATATTTGTTTAGCATTTCATCTTTCATTTTTTTTACCCTGGAATCACACACAAGTTTTTCACTTATAGCTTTTCTTTTTTTATTCTTAATTATATATAAGAAGCTGGGAGTTCACAGCTAAAACTAGGGCTTAGTAAAAAAAACCTAATGAGAAATAACACCATCAAGTTTTCAGAACAAGCAATTAAAAATATCAAAATAGAGATAAGTAAAGACGCATACCTTCCCATGGCATCATATGTCCCCGCAAGGTTACTATAAACACCAAGTGTATCGGGGTGGTAAGGCCCGTATTCTTTCTCTAGAACCGTCCTAGCCTCCTCAAACAATTCAGCAGCCTCATTTATGGCATATCTTTGCACACATGTCAGACCCATTTGGTTCAAAGCCACCCCAAAAAATGCCGATTTTTTCTCCCCAGTGGCTCTCATTTTTGAAATTGCCCCTTTGAATGAATTATATGACTCACCATAATTCCCCAAAATATAATACAAAACCCCCATTTGGGCCTCTATACCTGCTATTGTACTTTGTTGCCCTGAGGAGTTATTATACATTTTCAGGGCTTTTTGGAGCAATTTCAGGGCTTGTTCATGCTCATTCATGGATTCATATATGGCTGCTACATCAGTCAAGCCACTTGCTATCTCTTCTATAGATGTGCCTGGTACTGGTTTTTGGTATATCCTAAGAGCATTTTCACAGTAAGACTTGCTGTCCCTCATCTTGCCGGTCTTATTATATAAATCTGCCAACCGCACAAACACTGAGGCAACTGTTGTGTGGTTCTCCCCTTTACTAGTTTTAAAAACAGTGAGTGCCTTTTGGTATGCAAACACAGCCTCATCAAATCGGTTAAGAGATAAATAAATGTCACCAATGTTAGAATCCACTAATGCAACCTCAGTCTCCTGGCCTCCACCAGACACCATTGCCATGCTAGAGAGCACTAAATGCTCAAGAGCCTCCTCACGGTCCCCCATGGTATCACAAATCAAACCCATGAGCCGTCTGTCAGCCGTCTCATCAGCTGAAGCTGGCTCGAAACTCTCTCTGTGAATGTCAAGTGCCATCTGGCACATCTTCTTTGCTTCATCAAATTGCAAGGCTTGCACATGGGCCTCAGCCAGGTAACGGCATGTCTCTCCAACCCGTGGGTCAGTGGGCCCCAACACCTCTTTTTGGATCTCAAGGCCTGATTTGTAGCAATCAATTGCAGCATCCAATTGGCCCAGGAGCCCATGAGTGTCTCCTAATTGCATATACCCTGAGAATTTTGCCAAGGCATGATCTTGGCCTTGTTCGATTACTGGTATCTCAAGAGACCTTGTCAGCACCGGCACAGCCTCAGCATATTGTCCCAAGTTGCAGTGTATCGCAGCCACAACATGCAAACTCATGGCCAAGTTTAGGCTTGGTTTGCCCCTGGCACATTTCTCGAAAGATTTTACAGCTCTCAGTGCATACTTCAAGGCCCTTCTCGGGTTATCGGATACAATTAAATCCCTTGCATGCTTTAGAAGAAACGGTCCTAAATCCGGGTTGTCCAACCCAGAATCGTCATCCTGGTCTTTAGTTCCGTTACTCAACCTCCTCCTGCCTGGCCCTGCCCGACTGGCGGACTTCCTTGATCCATTTTCTCCCTCATCAACTGATCCAACACTTGCTTTTGCACCCAAACCTTTCTTCTTCAACTTTGTTACTGGTGAGTTTGAAAGTTGGGTCAATGGTGTAGTGGGAACATTGAAATTGTTGCCATCATTGCTCTGTTTATTGTTTACGCTACTGTTTTCTCTATCTTCTTCTTCTTCAATAACCCTAACAGCGTCCATCCCGCCCCCGACTAGGTGGCGGAGCTCAGAATCAATACGGGACTCGTCACCATCAGAGTTGAAACTCCCGCGTGAAGGAGAGCCACGGTCGGATCCTGAGCTCTCCATCTCACATACATTGTTGTACAGTTGTTCAATTGATGGCTCTGCCGGGCGGGCTTGCCCGGCAGGGCCCGGTGTGTTGTAGAGGAGTTCACTTGGTGTCATTACTGTGGTTGGAGAGGAGTGGATGTTGCTGGTGTTTTTGTTGGTTTCAGGAGAGATTTCAATTTCAGTTGTTGCGGTTTCTTGGGGGGTACTTCCATCCTTTATTATACCCGGCATTTTGTAGACAATACCACAGTTACCTCTTGAAAATCTTATGAAATTTAGTTGAATTGGAGATAATGTGGCCTGCAAGGAATTAAAAGGCAATTCAGTTTACATCAAATGTTTTTGTTGATTATTTGTGAAACAGTAAAACAGTAAAATGTAGCAGATTGATTGAGTAAAAATTTCCATAAAAAAACTTTTTAGTTAGGTGTAGTAATTCCAGCAAAAGAAAGATGTCAAATTCAGCCATGAGAGCAAATTTATAGCCAAAATTTGAGAAGATCAGGATATAACAAAGAAAAATTGGATGATTTTCAAAATCTATATAAACTAAAGTTCCAATTGCGTCTCCCCATAACTAAAGTTCCAATTCAGGAAAGACAGAAGAAGATCGGCTTAACTTCGTAAAACCCAATTTATGAACAAGATTGAGAGCGATATTAAAATATAATAACAATTCTCAATAAAACCCAAAAGATCTAACATAATCTCTTGTCGAAATCTAAGTTCTTAAAATTAAAAAATCTGCAACCAATTTGTTAACCCAACACCTTGTGTCAGTTACGCTCAAATTAAAAGAATCTAAATGCAACATAAACAAACAAGATTTATAACACTAAAAACCCGATTTAAAACCAGTCATCATCGAATTGAAGAAATTGAGAAGTCTACGTAGAAACTAACAAGATTTATTTACAACAAAACCAATTTCAGAGACTCGGGAAACCCAGATCTTCCACTGTATTGTATAGACCAGGTAAAAGAATTAGCAGCCGAATGCTACTAACTGAGATAAAATAGTGACTCAGAGGGGGAGAGAGA
Source organism: Carex pumila (assembly GCA_033356055.1). Lineage (NCBI taxonomy): Eukaryota > Viridiplantae > Streptophyta > Magnoliopsida > Poales > Cyperaceae > Carex > Carex pumila. Next base: position 259,238 of record JARJHM010000127.1, on the reverse strand, counting down.
GAGAAAGAGAGGGACGTACACTAAAGAGCCTCCGTTGAAATTTGAAGAGAAGCTTTTCAGCTTTTGTTCTGAACAGAGAAGTTGGGGGAAGAGAGATGAGGTTATAAAGTGTAAACACTGATTAGTGATTTTTTTAGTAGATGTTTTCATTTAATACGGTGAGAAGAATAATAGGAGTTGAACTGTTGAAGAGGTAGAGCCATAGAGGTCAATTAGATAATTACCCAGTTATTTGTTTCTTTTTTCACAATGGTCCATCTGTTTTTTTTTAATTGCTTCGTTATTGAAAGAGATTTATATATAATAAGAGGAGTAATCCAATTTAGGGGTGTAAACAGTCGGATACAGATCGGATAGTGGTCTTACTGTATTCTTATCTGTTATAATTTTTCGGATATGAATACGGATACAGATACGAATCGGATATTAAATGTTACGAATACGGATCAAATATCAGACGGATACGAATATTTTTCATAATTAGTTTGTTGGTCACAAAACATCTATTATATTATTAAAATATTAGTCACTAATTATATTATAGTGTTATATTGTTCATCAAAATATATATCTATATGCAATTTAATAAAACATTGGTACAATATGCAATTTAAGAAATCAATTTAAGAAAAATATAGTACATTTGTCGTGGTTTAAAAGTGTAAACGGTCGGATACGGATAGTTAAAAGTCTTACCGTATCTTTATCCATTATAATTTTTCGGATACAGATACAGAGCGAATAATTTAGGTAATTTTCCCGATTCAGATCTAGATGAAATCGGATAATATCCGATCCGTTTACATCCCTAATCCAATTGCACTATTTTATGGTGACACATCATATGTTTATAAATCATTTTTGCAATATTCAAACAGTCGATTCAAATCATTCAACGTGATCCAATATTAAAATGTGATTGGAGACCCAATTTTATATATTTTTTAAAATTGTTTACTATTTATTAAGAAATTTTGAAAATCATTGTTTTTCAATATTCTAGAATTGTCCTAAAAACAACAATTTTGTACACATCTTAATAAATACTAAAAAATTTCAAAAAATATAAAATTTGGTCTCTAAGCACATTTTAATATGGATATCATGTTGAACGGTTCGAATCGATTGTTTGGACTTTGGAATCTTAAAAATAACTTATAAAAATTTGATGTCAAGATATGTCACTATAAAATAGTGTAATTTGATCCTTCCTCATATATTAAAAGTTATTAGGGTAATTTTTAGGCCTTGTTTTGAGAAAAAAAAATTAAATTAAACATTATTTTTTAAAAAAAATTGTAGCATTGAAGATATATAATGATAAATAATGCAATTATTTGCACGGTAAATCAACAAAGAAAATACAAAGTTTGTATTATTTTGAGAGTTATATTGCAACTCATGCACATTAAACACATATTTTCTGAACAAGGAGATAGAAGCATAATACAAGAGTCATTTACAATGTTAAAACTATCGATGGTCATTTACTATTTTGATAAATTTTATATTAATTTCGGTATAGTTCTAATTAATCTTGGCCATTCGTAAAAAAAAAAATCTTCAAAAATAAATTATGTAATTTTTTAAGTCGTTTGATTATGACACGAAAAATATAATTTAGATAAATATCATACAGTAATCATATTTAGTGATGAGTAATATTTCTGAAATGATATTTTTTCTTTCAAACAATCTTTTTCAAAAATAACGACATTGTATCATAAAATAATAGATATAAATTAGAATCATTCAATTGGATAATTAAATTATTATCCGTTATTGTAAGCTCTTAATCTTGCGGTGCAATTTTCCCATTAACAACCCCAAAAATTATGGCCCTTACATAAAGATTTTTTGCTTAAGGACTACCTGACAAAAAAATAAACATAAAGTGGACGATTTGGTCAATATCCTCTTCTGTGCAAGTATATCTCATTTTTTGTGTGCATAGATAAATAATGCATCCTTAAAATGTAAAAAAGAAAAGAAAAAAACATCCGAGGCTAAGAGAAAACGGATGGAATTAAGATAGCATGCATTTTATTACATGCTTAAATTAGAAGCATGTGCATCATTTATAACATTGCACATTATTTATGTCATTATGTGAGAGTGAGAACACTAGTTTACAAAACCGGGCTTCTACTGTGGGGTTATTCTGCAATAAAGGATTTAAAGTGGGTAAACATAGAAAAGACAAAAAAAAGAAAAAGAGCGGGAAGCCGGGAAGTCACAGTCATCGACAGCGGGGACGATTACATCGGACGGTTGATGGACAGCGGTAGCCAAGCCGCGCCTCCCTTCCTATTGGCTCTCATTTTGTGGACCTACCCTGCAACTCCCAACAAATTACGCACACATGGTTCATGTACTATCAAATCAGACTTAACAACCAACCGATGTAATGTACCAGCAGTTTGCTGAAGGTATATATATATACGTGAGTGAGTCTATGTTACTATGCATATCACGATTTGGTCCGTGCTTCAGCTCAATATTTGAGTTTTTAAAATTCTAATGGTTTATTTGAATCATTTATTTTGTTCTTCATATTAATATGTATTTGGAAACCAAATTTTACATTTTTTGAAATTTTTTACTATTTTTTTAGATTTATTGAAAATCACTGTTTTTGGATGATCCAAAATTTTCAGATCAAGTGATTTTCTAAATATCTAAAAAAATAGTAACAAAATTTAAAAAAATATAAAATTTGGTCGCCAAACACATATTAATATGGAGAACAATATGAACGGATTGGATGGACTATTAGGATTTTGAAAACTCGAATATTGAGCCGTAGCACGGACCAACCCGTGATATGCATAGTACCCTAGACTCACTCTATATATATATAGTCTTTTCGTTTCAAGCCTGTTCAGCTGCAGCAACGAAACTACTGTTCACGTGGGAAAAAAATGCACTCAGACTGAATTTTTTTTTCCACGTGAACATTATTTTTCAGTTCAAATTTTTCTTGTTATTGTTCCTGTTGCTATTTCCATTTCCGCCAAACAGGACCTTCCTTTTTTAATTTGAGAGGGAGGTGGACGGTGGACCAACCCTGCATCTCTCAATTAAAAAAAAAAAAAGATTAACAAGTTATATTCCATATTTAAAATTATAATAAATTTAAAATAAAAATGTAGTATTTAATGGCACTAAAAATATATGAAAATCTTCCTCTAGAGGTATATTTGGATGAAAGTTAGAATAACTAGAATAGTGAAATCTAAGAATAGCAAATGAAAATAGAAAAAAATAGTGATTTTCATATTAGTTTAAAAATGGTGTTATTCGGATTAGTAAAAATGTTGTTTGGATTGTATATTTAGAATAGCTGTAATTGATAAAAAATAGTGTTAATAAGATGTTAATTAAGATGAAAGATAGGCAGATGGAGTCTCAAATGAATTGTCACGATGTAAAAATAGCAGAAGTGGTGCCAATTTTATAATTTTGAAATTATGTTAGTAAAAATCCGAGAATAAAGCATTTTTTTCTTTCTTTTCACACTTTCGAATAGTAGCTATTTCAACAATTACAATGAATAAAAAATAACAGTTATTCTAACTATTCAAAATAACAAAAATATTATTTAAATACATATTGTTATTTCAAATAATCTCTATTCTAAGATAGCTCTCTATTTTAATTATTCTCATTTCATCCAAACGCATGACCCTGATGTACTTGTTGAACTAACTAAACGGTGGCAATCAGGTTACGTCCGGATCTTAATAAATGCGATACACCTGGTTCGCCAAAATATTATTTGGGTAGGACAGAACTTGCGAGCAAGCTGGCAAAAAGGCCGCACTCGCTTTCGCAGAATCACAGGTACAGTCTGGCGATGCTCAATTTCGTGATGCGTGTGGGCACATAAATCAATGGTTGAGATCAATTTATTATTATAATAGAATTCTTTCCGAGAAGTTCACGGCCATTTTTTAAGGCTCCAATGAATATTTTATCCGGCCGGACGGGACGGTCGCCGCCCGTGGGCACGCTTTTGTCTCTATTGAAAAGGACTCGCAGAATTCCCTCTCCCTTTTTTGCTCATGCACCCCTGTAAAGTCATTAAATTTAGATTTCTCTTTCAAAAAGTGTTACTCTCATTTTTTTTGGGAGAGAGTACAACTGTACTGACTTAGTACTGTTTAAAGTATTAGATAAGGATTAAGACACTTCATCTCACTTCTTAAGTACATGACGCTGCTTTAAGCAGCGATTAAATCACTCTGAAGTCTGAACAAAAGATGGAAAAATCGGTGCAGATCATTCTGGTCAGGTGGGGCCCAGATCCGGTGGAAACAGCTTTTTTGTTAGAGCCAGTGAAGATGTAGTCCTGTTCTGTTCATAGAAATTAATGTTTCATTTTTGTTACAAATTACTGACACAAGGGCCCATTAATCTCATCAATCAATGTTTTTAGTGCTTGTGGGACCCACATGTCAATAGATTTTCACAGGAAAATCTTCCGGTCCTTGTAACAGAGGGATTAAGACCTTAGTAGTTAGTAATGTCTTTTTGTTATGTTTAAACTTTAAAGTATGGGATAAGGATTAAGACCCTTCATCTTCCCTCTTAGAGTCTTAGTACATGTCGCTGCTTTGAGCAGCGATTAAATCACTCTGAATAAAAGATGGAAAAATACGTGCAGATATTCCTCTGATTAGGTGGGGCCCAGATCCGGTGGAAACAGCTTTTTTTTTTTATGAAAAAAATGAATAAAATACTGTTTCATTTCTGTATAAAAATACTGACACAAGGGCCCATATGAAATTCACCAATCAATGTTTTGAAGGCTTGTGGGACCCACATGTCAGTTTCTTTTTCATAGGGAATCTTATGGTGCTTGTAACAGAGGATTTTGAATTTTTTGTTTCGTAGACTACGATTGGCTTTAACGGTTGGGCCATCTTTTTCTACCCCAGAGGAGATGCATTTCGGTAGGATAACGAAAAATTTGCTCTACCTTAGAAGCAAAGTATGAAAAAACAAACATATTTGGTAAAATTTAGCCAATAAATAATGTAAAAATTATGCAAAATAATAATGTAAATGTTTATTCATGATCAGGTGAGTGGTGTTGAACTGAAATTGAAAAATGTATAAAATAATTAATGATCTCTGCAAATTGAGTTGAATAATGACTTAAAATTGAACGACGAATTATTTTCATAGAAACTACCAACTTCGAAATAACAGCGATTTAAATATTCCACTAATAAATGCTAACTTAATCGTCCCAATTATATAAAAATTAAGTAACAAGCCGAAAATTCAATATTAGTTTCACTTTTCAAAATATTTTTAAAAAGGTACAGATCAATTCATACAATAATCAGTTGGAGAGGTGATTTGTGCCTCGACCGAATATAGACATGTGCATCTACAGTTCTACAATTCATACACAAGGGATTTGTGCTTTTATTGCTCTAATCAGTAATTAATAAAAATTCCAGCAAATGGCACTTTGTATGAAATCATATGTAATACTTAATTACGTGTTGATCAGAAAAGTAATATAAGTTTGCACACAATAATTCAAGGTACTTGAAACCGCATTACATCTTCCTTTTCATTGCGAGTATGTGAGGAATTTCTGGATGTGGTACAGTAGGCTATTGGGATATTCAATCATGCATATATCGGACTCTGTTCAGAGGATGGTTTCAAAGTTGCGAAGCGCATGTAAAGCTCGGGTAGCAAGAAAGGAGTGGGGTGTTTGGATTATTTGGAAAAAATTGAATAGCAAAATTTTTAAAGGGAAGAGCTTAGATGCAAGAGGGGCGGCATATAGAGCTTGGAATGAAGCTCTGTTATGGATACAGAACTGCTGAGGTTTTGAATTTGTGTTTTTTGCTGTGTTGTATTTTAGCTTTTAAACACTGTGTACTATATACTGATAGCCACTATCAGATTTAAAAAAATAAAATAATAATAATAATAATAATAATTCAAGGTACTTCCTGGGCAGATATGCATATATAATTAAATTTGACATCACAATATTGCCAGTATGGAGATACATATATAATTGCACTTGCATGTAAACTATAATTAAGTAGTTTATAATATCAGCACTTTCCTGGGTAGTTATAACATACATAAACCAGCATATGCTGATAAGCATACTTTACAAATTAAATGTTTTGTTTGGCAAGAAAACAAAAAAAGTGCCCCAATTAAAGTAGCTGATTAACATTGATGATTGCAGGAGTAGCTAAACCCCAGACCAGATTAATTTGATTGGTGATTAATTAGTAGGTAAGAAGGTGTGATATAATTGCTCAAAAGTTCAAAGGGATAAGTAATTTCAATCATGATAGCTGCCCAACTATGTTTGCATGCAGGTACACATTTTCATACCCGCTTATTTAATTTCCAAAAGTGACAACTTATATGATGAAGATAAAATAATTAAGAGAAAGCGGATCCACATGTAAATTGGGGTAGTCAGGTGGATTTGAATTCTTTTTATTTCGACTCAATACTAATTGTTCAATGTGCATACTTCTCATTTGAGTTAGTTTAATTCTTGAACCGATTTTTTTTGAGTTTTGGTCAATTATGCATTTTCATTTTTTTTCCGATCTACAATACTCTATTTCGTAAATAGAATAAAAGAGAACAAGAAATGTCTCACAGTGGGACCTATTATTACAATTATAAGGAGATGAGTCAGCCGAACTTTTTGTGTCTTTTATTATTCATTACTTATATTTCAGTTAAATTTTTATATAAATTTTGACTTTAATTTGCTAATTGGCTAAGAACAGTCTCACTTTGAATTATGCCAAACAAATTTTTAATTAACTTAGGAAAAATATTTCAATGTTGTGTCAATCAATTTTATGATTATAACAGATTTTATAATAAACATAATTTAGGGATTGAGTTGCAATTGTGTACCTGATAAGTTAATGGGTTTGAATTCGATTAGTGCCCTATCCTGACATAAATCCTGGATCCGCTCCCCTGCTTCATCTAATTTTAATTAAAATTAATGTCTTAAATAGTGCAGGCGTATCAAATTTGGATAGATTTATACTAATTTCCCTTCCATCAAGATTTTTAAATTTTTTAACTATGAAGTCTTAATATTCTATATACCTCCTATCTAAATATTTAAGAACACATCTAAACTTTTTTTTTAATTTGAGCGACATTTTGTAAAGTGGAAAAATAAATGTATTACTCTAATCATATTTAGATGTAAAAATTTGAAAATGAGGAATTGTGGAAATTTGGTATATACGTCTTAGATCCTCAAATATATCTTCGTTGTCTCCTTCTCACATTTTTTTTTTCTATTTACCAACTATATAAAAAGTTTCATTAACATTAGATTCGTTGAGAATGACCCAATTAAATTTCCCAAAGCTTTATTTAATGTTTTTTATTGGTTAGGTATTCCGTTGAAAAATTATTAGTTAGGTGCTCCGTTATTGTCAGAAATATCAACTTTTACGTAATGATGGAAACAAACAAATATATAGAATCACCTCAACCGGAGGCAATTTTTTAATGGGCTGGAACTCGGCCCAATATATGGTCCTATTGTCTACGGCCCAATACATGCTCATGCATTCCTTATTTATTTTCGCTTGGAAGATCCAATTACAGAATCATCAAACACCACCATATTGTATACATAACACTGTCCTTAAATCGTATTATATCTCTATCATGTAATATTTGAAATTGTCACTAAAATAATTCAGAATTATCGCTCCTTATGATAGAACTATAGAAACCAATGTTCTAAATAATTAATGATTATCATGTCATTGTGGTAAGACTTAAAAAAAAAAACTACTGCGAATAATGTAGTTATAACAAAAACTATCTTACATAGCATTTATTTTTTCAAAAAAAAAAACCTATATTTTTAATAATTATTAACATTATCTAAAGTCTTATAAAGCAATAAGTAATACCAAATTGATTAATATTGAATCAGTACAAAGTCCAAAATTACTATTCAAAATATCCCTAATAATATTATAAAGTTAAACAAATAATGATAACTACACAATATTTAGCAGTTAATTAGAATTATCGATTTAATTGAATTGAGATGAAATAACAAAAGGAAGAAGAATGAATACAAATATATTTGTTTCTTGATGGAGTGAGGAATTTTAAAGAGAATTTAATGATATATTATAAAGAGGCTGGTCTAGGGTTGTAAACGGATCCGAATAATCTAATTGGAATCCATTTATGATCTGAATACTTATAAACAGAACAGATAATTTTAAATTGGAATATTTATTAAATAGAGAGAATTTCATGTATACCTCTCAAAAACTCTAAAATTATGTATTTTCTTCTCTGAACTTTAAAATATCATATTTATCCTTTTGAATTTGAAAATTTAACTCACAAATTTATTCATTTATTACTTTTTTCTAATCTAACTCAGTTTAAATTTATGAAATATCCATTCTACTCTCTATGAAAAAAATGTAACTGATTTAAAGAAAAATGTCAATTTTTTAATTAATTGGTAAGGAAAACTTTTGCATTTTGATTCGACTGATATCCGTATTATTATTATTATTATTATTATTATTATTATTATTATTATTATTATTATTATTATTATTATTCGGATCCATTTTCTAGATGACCACCACTCTCTTGCCTCTCTCTACAGTCTAGTCGTGCACTCTTCTCCTCTCTCCGCTTATATATCATCTCATCCATTTTGCTCCTCTTTGTGGAATTCAGATCCAGTGAAGTAACTCAAATTTTGAGTTTTGGATCGGAACCGTCCGATTCGAATTAGTGACGATCCATCCAAAGTGGAGAACACACATTCCGAACAATAAATCCGAATTCCGAGACAATTTTGAGTGATAGATTTGAATCGGATGGTCTCGATCCTAAACACAAAAAATTGGGTTAGATCCGGGCCCCACTTTGTGGGGAATGAACTCTGCTCCTTTTCTTGAAAAAAGGAGGACCCTCCTATTCTCCAATCCGAACCATTTAAAATTGATCAAACGGGTTCAATTAAATTTGTGCTTTGAGATTCGTGCCATGTTGAAAAAAAATTGAAGCCGTTTGATCGATGTTGAACGGTTCGAATGGAGAATAAGAGGATCCTCTTTTCTCAAGAAAAGGAGCAGATTGGCTTCCCCTTTGTGGGACATCACTCAGCAGATTATTTTTTTACTCTTTTTTCCTTCTGACTGCTCGATCCACTCTCTTCCGACTTGTGCTTCTTTTTATTCATTACGTACAATTTATTTTATATCTTGCCTTTTCTTTATTGTTAATAACATATATAGTAACAGAATTTTCAATAATAATTAAGGATAATTATAATATCCCCGGCATACCATCCCCCGTTCTATCCCCTATCAAAGTGGATAACGCTCTAATTATAATTACCCGTCCTAACTCTTCTTACATGTGTTTATTCTCCCAAAAAAATTCTGATTAACCTTAGAAGTCTAATTAAAGTCGTAACTTTCCTTACCAGTCTAAGATTTTTCCTCCCCCGTCTCTCCCACTTTTCTTTTCCTCCTCTCTCTTGTTCTCTTCTTCTCCACCACCTAGATCGATCGTTCCGCTCAGATCACCTCATCTCCATTCAACTTGCTCCTCCGCCCAGATCGATAAGCTTTGGAGTAAGAGAATCGTTCTACCCCTCTAACCTCTCCTGTGTAAGACGGGTTCAGGTTTCTTAAGCGCGAAGAAGCATTCGAATCGGGTCAAAATGGATCTGAAAAGGTTTCTCCAGTGAAGAGCAAACAACTGGACAAGAAGTACGAACTGGAGACGTCGCTGATTGAGAAGGTTCCTCTTTTGCGAAGATCTAAACCAAAACAGTCGACTCTGAGTTGAAAAATCCCCGTCGCCATAGAAAAAGTCAATTTGATCGGTCCAGATATGGATCTGAATTATCAACGGCTCCAACAAAACTAAAAAGGCTTAGATTGTTCAAAGAGCAATGATGAGACTTTTTAGAGCCTTGTGAAGGAAAAGATGTTAATTGGCGTGTGATCTGAGATGGTAAGCTGGTGAGGATCAAAGTGAAGAAGAAAAATATATTAATATACCGATTGCTTAATTGAGCTAGAATTTAGTTGATTTGATATTTAGTTGTACTTATTGCAAATTGAATTTACTGGCACCATGCAATGCTTATATTAATTATGATAATGCTTTGGTTGAAAATTAAAAGCAGCATATACCAGTTAGAAATTAAAATCAGCATATACCAGCTTTGGATATTTTGTTAATATGAATGAATACTTCAACGAGTATGAATGAATGTTTGTTATACTCTATTTCAATCAAGCATGCCTCCGCCGAGTTAGATCCATCACTATCGACCGTCTCAAAATGAGTACTAAATGGATCGAGTTCAACTAATTGTGTATTTGTAGATGCAATTAATTCATTTTGTGTCTATGGTTCTCTTCCTTATGAAGTAGTGAGTTATTTGCAAAGAACACAACTTTATTAATAGTGAATTAGAGAAGTGCGTACTGAGTACTAAGAAATGTCAGAAAAACAAATTTGAAAAAAAAATAGAGGTGTGTAAATGAATACTTGATGTCTTAGATATGAATACTTCAACGTGTATAAATAAATATTTGATATCTTAGATATGAATATTTCAATGGATATGTATGAATACTTCAATTAAATATGTTTTGTTTCTTTTAAATATTATTTTTGTTTTTATTTTTTGTTTGTAACATTTCAATTACATGATCTATAAAATTTGATAGATTATTTTTGTTTTGATATGACAACTATTTTTTATTTTCAAAAAGTAAAATTGAACTAGAAAGTAATAAAGCAATGTTCAATACTATTTGACTGCTCTTGTAAAATTAATCGAGAGTATGCACGTATACTTGTAATATTCTTGATACATTAACTATTTACACTTGCACGACGGGAATGAATACTTTCTCGATGAGGTGTGAATACTTGTATAATGAATAACTAGAAAGTATGTCATCACAAAATGACATAAAAATAAATTTTGAAAAAAATAATGGTATACGAATGAATACTTGATGTCTTAGATATGAATACTTCAACGTGTATGAATGAATACTTGATATCTTAGGTATGAATACTTACGTGACAAGACATTAATACTTGTGCAATAGACAACTCGAAAGTATATCATCATGGATTTCATTTGAAAGATAAAATTATAGAATAAACATTCGTGATTTTAGATTTGTAAAATTCCTTACAAATTGTTAGATATATTAGTTAGATTGAATGGAGAAAAAAAACACCTCTAAAAAAGTATAAAAGATGGATGAGTGGTGTGTCTAGCTTTTTTATTTACACTTGCATGATGAGGATGAATATTTTATCGATGGGTTATGAATATTTACACTTGCGTGACGAGATATGAATATTTGTGCAACAAACAACTCGAAAGTATGTCATCATGTATGGATCTCATTTGAAAAAGAAAATTGTGTAGAAGACATTCGTAATTTTAGATTTGCAAAATTCCTTACAGATCATCATAAATATTGGTTAGATTAAACGGAGAAAAAAAAACCTCTAAAAATATGTAAAGATGAATGAGTGGTATATCCAGTTTTTATATTTGTACTTACACAACGAGGATGAATATTTTCTCGATGAGGATGAATACTTGTGCAATGAACAGCTCGAAAGTATGTTATCATGGATCTCATTTGAAAGATAAAATTATGTAGAAAACATTCGTGGTTTTAGATTTACAAAATCCTCACCGATTGTCAGAAATATTGATTAGATTGAACGAGAAAAAAAAATCACCTCTAAAAACGTGTCCAGATTTTTTTTTTTTTTAAATACTTGTTATATTAGACATGAATACTTGATGTGTTATAGATGAATACTTAATACATTATACATGAATACTTGTGCGCGTCAGTTTTAAAATCTTTCAAATATTAGATGGTTCCCAAATAGTAAGTGGTCCCTCTAGGTAGTTAGTAGTTATCCAGGTAGTTAATGACTGGAGGATAAATGAGGAATTGTTACGGGGATAGTTAGGTTCTCCCTAATTAAGGATAATTATAATATCCCCGGGATACACTCCATATATATATTAATTGTAGACGAGACGCGTGCCAGTAAGTGCGGATTGTCGGGCACACTCTGAAATTAATTATGCACATCGATCTGGCTCATTTTGACACAGTAGTTCCAGGATTTAGAAGTTTTCTTAATTTTTGTACCGCATGAAGTTAATTGTGAATTAACCCATTAATTACATGGCCAGACTTCATGCGTATGCGTTTTCTTAATTATGATGGTTGGCCATATATATATATATAGAGAGAGACAGGCTAATATGCTTTCGGCAGCACTTCGGCCGAAGTGTTGCCACCTCATTTTTGATTTTTTAAAATCGAAATGGTCGATCCGAACCGTTCATCTTGTTCTCCATATTAATATCTTCTTGGAGACCAAATTTTACATTTTTTGGAATTTTTTTGCTATTTATTAAGCCACTTTGAAAATCGCTGATCCAACGGTGAACTGCCAAACAGTAAAATCAGGGGTTCACCGTTGGATCAGCGATTTTCAAAGTGGCTTAATAAATAGCAAAAAAATTCCAAAAAATGTAAAATTTGGTCTCTAAGCAGATATTAATATGGAGAACAAGATGAACGGTTCAGATCGACCATTTGGATTTTAAAAAAAAATCAAAAATGAGATGGCAGCACTTCGGCCGAAGTGCTGCCGAAAGCATATTAGCCTGTCTCTCTCTCTCTCTCTCTCTCTCTCTATATATATATATATATATATATATATATATATATATATATATATATAGAGTGGGGTTAAAATGCACCCTCTTTTTTGTGCTCCAAACGTGCACCCTTCCCTCGTTTCTTCATTTTTAAAGTTCAAATAGTTGATTTGAATCTACCAACGTGTTCTACATATTAAAATGTGCTTGGAGACCAAATTTTACATTTTTTGGAAATTTTTTACTATTTTTTCAGAATTTTTTATTAAACTTAACAATAATAAAAAATTCAGCACAGTGATGATTTTCAAAAATTATGAAAAAATAGTAAAAAATTTTCAAAAAATGTAAAATTTGGTCTCCAAGCACATTTTAATATGTAGAACACGTTGGTAGATTCAAATCAACTATTTGAATTTTAAAAATGAAGAAACGAGAGGAGGGTGCACGTTTGGAGCACAAAAAGGAGGGTGCATTTTAACCCCACTCACACACACACACATATATATATATATATATATATATATATATATATATATATATAGGACGTGGCTACGGTGCTATGGGTAGCTAAGAGGTCTCCATGCTACGGCTCGGATTTCGAGTTTTCAAAATCCTAACGGTCGATCCGAACCGTTCATCTTGTTCTCCATATTAATATGTGCTTGGAGACCAAATTTTACATTTTTCTGAATTTTTTTACTATTTATTAAGCCACTTTGAAAACCCCTGATCCAACGGTGACTTAACCCAACAGTAAAACCAGAAACTACCGTTGGATTAGCGGTTTTCAAAGTGGCTTAATAAATAGTAAAAATATTCAAAAAAAATGTAAAATTTGGTCTCCAAGCACATATTAATATGGAGAACAAGATGAACGGTTCGGATCGACCGTTAGGATTTTGAAAACTCGAAATCCGAGCCGTAGCACGGAGGCCTCTTAGCTACGCATAGCATATTAGCCAAAACCTATATATATATATAGAGTGGGGTTAAAATGTACCCTCCTTTTTGTGCTCCAAACGTGCACCCTCCTCTCGTTTTTTCATTTTTAAAATTCAAATAGTTGATTTGAATTTACCAACGTGTTCTACATATTAAAATGTGCTTGGAGACCAAATTTTACATTTTTTGGAAATTTTTTACTATTTTTTCAGAATTTTTGAAAATCATCACTGTGCTGAATTTTTTATTATTGTTAAGTTTAATAAAAAATTCTGAAAAAATAGTAAAAAAATTTCAAAAAATGTAAAATTTGGTCTCCAAGCACATTTTAATATGTAGAACACATTGGTAGATTCAAATCAACTATTTGAACTTTAAAAATGAAGAAACGAGAGAAGGATGCACATTTGAAGCACAAAAAAGAGGGTGCATTTTAACCCCACTCATATATATATATATATATATATATGAAAATGGCTAGTATCCTATCGGTAGCTAATGTTCATTTATGCTACGGTATTTTCGAGCGTCTGATCAGCTTTAATTGTCGTGCAAACATGATGAGGCGCTGGTTCTAAGTTAACGGAGACGGAATATTAAAAACACTCTCTTTCTATTAATTTCAATTGAAGCGAACGCTTCTCCCCTCCCAATCCCGCCCCAATCCTTTCTAGGGTTTGCCTTGCCCCCACCTCCCCGCCCTCTCTTCGCCGCAATGGATAGACCTTCCCCGTTACAAATTTTTCTCCGTTCCATCAGCACTGTCACCGCTCCTGTCACCCCATCCTCCCCATGTCGAAACATGTGCCCTCTCTCCGCTACCAAAGGAAAGATACATGGAGGAGAGACAACATTTAGAGTTGTGCTATTGAACAAATGTCATTGCTATTGGTAAGGCCCTCTCCTCTGTGCTATTCCTCCTCTCCTGCTACCAATTTCGTCGATTTTTTTGTGAATTTGGTATTTTTTTTTTGTCAGAATTTTAAGAGCTGATAACTCTGTCTTTGCACCTCATAGTTCATGTATATCAAGTACTTATCTCTTTCTCTTTCTTATTACAATATATTTTTTATCCTATATGTATTCATTTAGTAATTAATTTATATTTTTTTGCTAATATAATGGTTTTTGCAACTAAGTACTAAATTTCTTCTGATGGAATCTCAAGTTATTATTGTGCATTGCTGTGTGTGCATTTGTGTGTTTTATCTCTTCACTTATGCACTAAATGTATAAATATATGTTCATTCTTCTCATGTAAATTAAATTTAGTGTACCAACCAGCTCTCACATCAAAGCTAGTTTGCACTAAATGAGCACTCGAGGCAGTTGAAGCACTAGCAACAAGACTAGCTTCAATACCGGTTAAAATCCCTTCTCTATTTTCTTTAGTAGCAGCAATCTATTTAAATGGGATGGTTCTTCACTAAACTGGTATGGTACCAGTCAGGTAAAATCAACCAGAATTAACCTTCACTAAACTAGTAGCAATCTATTGAATTAATTTAGCTGGGGTATGGGTTTTAATCTAAATGAGAATGTTATCCAACTGGTTTGAATTTATAGGCTTTGTCGGATTTAATTGTATAACTTATGTTTGATTGAGGCATAATTTGGGTTTATAAACTCGGAGAAGTTGTGCCATGTCACTGATTTTTAATTTTTAGAAACTTTAGGGGTTAATTTTCAAAAATTTCAGAGAAAATTCATAAAATTACCTTACAAGTAAAGTAGATGCAATGGAAGTATACTCGTAATCTGATGGTGATCTTTGAATTATCTTCAACTATAGCATCATGTTTTTAATTTTTTCTTCTCGTTCTCACTCTCTTCACTTGATGTTCATTTAATTTACAGGAACAGAGAAGACATACTCATCTAATTATGTATTATGTTAATTTAATTTTTGAGAAAGAGGAGCAGGGAAGATAATCTAATGAAGATCTCTTGAATAATAATTAATTTTGAGTTTGTAAATTTTGAAGTTGTAATTAAATAGCATGTAATATAGCTGATGTAGTTAATGGATTTTGATGTAGCGTGTAATTCGGCTTTGTAATTTGTTGCTAGTACATTGTTGGTACAGCTTATTATTTTGAATGTGTGCTTGTAAAATGATTTTGAGTTGATGGTTCTTCAAAATTGATGTGTCTTTGTAAGAAATGGAACAAGCAATGGCACCATGACCGCACAAGGTTTACATGAGGCATTGTTTTATTATCTTATTTTTTTGACAAGTCAACTTTAAAATCAAATTCAGAGAGATTTATTACAATATATTTTTGTTCTTTTTATGAAAAAATAGAGGAAATCCTATTCTAAATACATGTCAAATAACATAAATTTTTGTGTTTTATAAGTATATTTAACAGGTGATTGAATGCAGCAGTCTGGTTTTCATTACTAGTCTATTGGAATGTTTTGGGTACCAGTGAAGTGCTTAATGCACTTGGCTTATGTTGATCACTGTAGAGTGTCTTGGATGCACCTTAGATATTGTTTAAGAAGAATTTTGCAGTGACTGTGAAGAGCCCTTGAAAACTTGTCAGTGACTGTGAAGGGAAATTTTACAGAAAAGACATCATGCTTATTTTTATTTATACTTTTACATAAAAAGATTATAAATACTACTACAATAAAAAATAATAATGATTATAGCATCATGCAACCAACAAGCATACAAAATCGACAACCCTAAGCAACATATAAACTAGCAAGAGACAGGGAATCAAGTCCACTTGTGTCATGCATTGCCTTGTCAACAACTATGTGTGGATACTTTTACATGCATGCCCTTGTTGTTTGTTTATTTACACATTCTATAAATTGAGCTATCTTATTTTTTTTTCTTTTTCTAGCAAATTGGCCTGTGGGCATTTCATTCAACATAAAAATTTGAAACATTACATCATGATAAAAAACTGATGGAGAGAATTTG
Source organism: Carex pumila (assembly GCA_033356055.1). Classification (NCBI taxonomy): domain Eukaryota; kingdom Viridiplantae; phylum Streptophyta; class Magnoliopsida; order Poales; family Cyperaceae; genus Carex; species Carex pumila. The sequence goes on along the minus strand of JARJHM010000127.1, from coordinate 242,610 downwards.
CTAACAAAACTAATTCGGGAAGACAAGAAAGAGTGTCAAAAATGAAAAAGAAAGTGAAAAAAAATAAAAAATCTCACAGAATATGAAGATAACTATTGTATGTTTCTCATGATTCCAAAAAATGAAATTACTACCAGTAAGAAGAATGCGCACTGTTATTCCAAATAAAGTGATATCATATGATATTAAGCTGATACAATGGTGAATCAACAAAATAAAAAGGCACATTCAACAATTGAACTGCAAATATAACAATTCTGCCATTAAGCCAAATTTGCCCCTGGGCATTTCATTCAACATAAAATTTGATACATTACATCATGATAAAAACTAAACTTGAAACCAAAAGAACAAAGCAGCCCCATATCTCAAGCAAAACATAACCCATCAGTATGACCCCTTACATGAGAAACAAGAATCAAAACTCTAGGCCAAAAATTATATGCAATTAAACTTGAACTGAAAATACCTTCGAGCAAACTTGAAGATTCTGCCCCTGGTTTCTCCAGAGCCTGATCCGCTGTAAACAAATTCTCAAAATCAATATTAAGAATCCCTTTATCATTATGAGCACAAAAAATTTATAAATTAACATACTGCAATGATAATATTTCTAATTTAACCAAAAGATCCATAAAATTCATCTTGTTATATATTAATACATCCATCACCATATATCATACATAATGAGCAATCTAAGTAGTATAACAAAAGAAGAGAGCTCTATCAAAATATACAAGTAATTTTTATCTATCAAAATGCACAACTATCATCATCTCGTTTTCTTTTTTTTTCTCTATCAAAATGCACATGTATCATCATCTTCATTTCGTTTTCTCTTTCCATTAGCCAGATCTTGCTTGCCCTACAAATACAAAAATTACATTCATGTATTCATATAATAAAAATTTAAAAGTCAAAAAGTTATGCAAGGGAGATGACATACCTTGGGACAACTTCGAAAATTGTGGCCCCCTTTCTCATTGCAGTAGCTACAAGTGCGTTTTTTGGGAGCAATTTTTTCTAGCAATGGTTTTATCCTTTGTGGATTTTTCTTCCTTCCCTTGCATTGCGACATCGGTGGATCGATATACTCTTCGGCCGACAAGGGCACCAAAGTATGTTGCTCTAAAATCTCTTCTAGTGCACTCCACTTTGAGGGAATCAAAGTCAAAATTTTGTCTTTCAACTCATCAAGACTAACATCCGCACATCTGAAAACTTCTACAGATTTTGTAGCCAAATGCATAAGTTGTACCACTTTGGGATATAACGTGGCATGCCTCATAGATTCCAGCTCAGTTGATTCTCCTATACTCGTACTCCTTTCACGGATTGACATTTTCACACTTTCATTAGCTCCTTTGGTCCAGCGTTTGAGAACGTATTTGCAAGGTAAGTGTTCCATCCCGACATGTTGCATCACCTTGATGGCATGCGCACATAAGAGCCCACTAAATTCAAAACCTTTGCAACTACATAAGACGATTAGATCAGCCATGTCTATGCAAACTTTGTGGATTTCAGGAACCCAATTTGAAAACGAAGGGTGTTTTGTGATGTTGACCTCATAACATCTCTTTTACTCGACCTCCACAACATAACCATTACTACTATCTTTCAACCTCTTCTTAAATAAAGAAAATATTTTCTTGGTATAAACCTCACGTGCATCAACCTCCATTCCATTTAAAGACCATAGCTGAGGGGTTTCATTGATAGTTCGACAATCCTCGTCACTCTCTCTTTGCCATATCCCCTCTACCAACTTCTCAAGTTGTAGGACAAACCGATATATAGAAGTATGGTTATCCACCAACAATTTCATGACATTATTCATTCCTTCACTTCTTTGAGTTGTGGACATTTGAGCAAAAAATGTACCGCGAAAGTAGGCAGGAACCCATTCCTCTCGTTTCACGAACATTGTTTTGAGATGGTTGTTGTCTTCCAATTTATACTTTTCTAACATCTTGTGCCACGATCTTTTGAAATTAGCGACTGTCAAGCTTCGGTTGATAACAGCTCTCAACTCCTCTTTAAAACCATCCTTGCTGCCATAGTAAACCAACAATTGATCCCTCGCATTCTTCATTACATGCCATTGGCAACATCTATGGATTGCACTAGGAAACACTTCTTGTATGGCAGCTTTCATAAAGGGGCATTGATCGGTGATTATTGCCTTTGGTGCCTTGTTGAACATTGCTTGCATCCAAGTACAAAACAGCCATATGAAATTTGTGGCTTGCTCATTTCTAAGAAGACATGCACCAAAAATAATGCTTTGCCAATGGTGGTTGACTCCGATGAAAAGTCCCAATGACATGCAATATTTATTAGTGTTGTATGTTGTATCAAATGTCACCACATCTCCAAACTCGGCATATGCCCGCCTCGCTCTACCATCAATCCAAACAATGTTCTTTACAACTCCATCATTATCCGGCTCTATGGCAAAGAAAAACTCCGAGTCCTCCTCTTGCTTTTTATTAAAATGAGTCAATGTTGTTTCCACATCTATACCCACCAACCTCCTGTTTTCCTCAACTATTTAATTATTGACATCCTTCTTTGAAAAACGAAGTTTATCAATCCCACCAGCATTTTCTCCTAAGTAATGCCAAATTTGTGAGATTGGCACATTTGATGCTCGCATCCGTCTTATAATTGTCTTTTCCTCTAAGGTCATGCCTTTTAGAGATCTCAAATTTCTTCTTTTTGATGGGCTAGCAATCAAAACATGATTATGTACGGCATTAAATGTGGACACTTTCCAAACTCCATTCTTAAATTGTCTAAACCTAATGAAAGCCACACAACCACTCCTTCTATTTGGGATTTCCTTTTGAGGTGTCCCCATGTTGTCCGCTTGCTTCTGTCGATCTGATAACCCTTGTTTTGAGCACACCATCCTAATTGAAGAAATTCCAACTTTCGTCTTGGCATTAGTATGTACCCGGACACTAAATCCGAGTCTACCACTATATGAGTTGTTAAACTTCTTAGCCTCAATTTCACTAGCGAACTCCATGCCAACAAATGGTTTGACATTCTCACTTCCTCCGATATCCTCTTCCTCCCATTCGTCACCTATAACATCATCTTCCTCAATCTCTTCCTCCCTTTCATCACCTATAACATCCTCTTCATTGATTGTATCACCTCCAAACCAGTCTTCCTCAAACTCATAAATTCCAAACTCACCTTCCTCCACAATGGCTATCGGAAGCCCACCTTTCTCATTGCTCATGTTACCTAGTCAAGTAAATACAAACATAAGAAAATGACTTGTATCAATTTAGTCAAATAATCCCATAAAACTTGAGATGCTTTGATTTGAACCAGTGGTCAGAATCCATTGGCATTGGTTATACTCATAATAAATGTTGTCACCTAGTTAATGACCAATTCAGAACAAAAATTCACTTGGTATCATTTATAAGTTTAAATCTTGAAGATGACAGAATCGATCTTTGTACTTGTGTTTATATCAAAATTATCCTTTTTAAAGTAATCAATTTAATTTTTTTTATAAAACTATAGGACAGATTTGGTCCGACTGAAAATTCAGAAACCAGTTTAAATTATCTAAAGAGTCAAATGACTAATTTGATACAAACCAAAGTTTAAAGACTAATTTGATCAAAGCCTAAATTTTTCCAGAGCAATTTTGCAATTTTTTTGTAAGTATCATAACTTGCTCTATCTTCTATTTTGTCAATTCTGGTGCATAACATATTGTCTCCAGGGTTATGTGCAAGCATAGATAGAGAGAGATAGAGAGAGAAATGAGTGAGGGAGAGAGAGAGATACCTGATATGTGGAGAAGTCAGATTGAAAGGAGAGGAGAACTACATCCACGGAGAGAGGGCAACACAAGAGGAGAAAAACCCAGCGACAGTAGTAAAGGAGACGTGGTAACGTAAGAAAAGTGCTAAACCCTAGTGAATCTCCATGGGGGAGGAATGCAAGATGGGAGGGAGTGGGGCGGGAAAAGAAAAAAACCCTACCGGGAGAGAGAAGGTCTGGACGGAGAGGAAATAAGAGAGAGAGCGATTAAAATGTTCTGTCTCCGTTAACTTAGAATCAGCGCCTCATCATGTTTGCACGATAATTAAAGCTGATCAGATGCTCGAAAATACCGTAGCATAAATGAACATTAGCTACCGATAGCATACTAGCCATTTTATATATGAAATTGGCTAGCGTGCTATCGGTAGCTAATGTGCATATATGCTACGGTATTTTTCTTCGTTGGATTGCTTTAAAATTCGTGCACCAAAGGAACGCTGATTCTTAAGTTAACGGAGATGGAAAATTTTGAAATCGCTCCATCTCTGTTATCCAAACCGTCTACTTCCTGACCAAACCATTTCCCCAACTCTCGCTAGGGTTTATTCCCGGCCTCCTCTCCGCCCTCCCATTGCACCCTCCTCCCCGCCCACTCTCCTCTACTATAGCCGCGCCCTCTTTTCCTCCTCTCGCGCATTGCCCTCTTTCCGATGGTGTTGTACACCTCTCACTCGCTGCCCTCTCTCCGCTGCCAGATCTCTCTGAGAAAAAAAAAACTTAGCATATCAGCGAAGACTCCCTTCGCCCTCTCTCTATTAAGGTTTAGTTGGCAGTGCCGTAGTGGCTCCCTCTCTCTCACCCTTTCCCTCTATTCAGAACGATGCTCGACCCGATAGAGCCTCATCATCTTCTGCGTTTCGATCTGGTAATTCCTATCTCTATTTAACTATTAGTCTCTTCTTTCTATTTCTCACTCACTCACTCACTCTATCGCTGAAAACCATAAATTTAGTCTCTTCTTTCTATTTCCCTGTATTTTCTATTTTTTTAATCTAAATTTAAATTTTGCCAAATTCACAGCAACAACTGGATTCATAGCCACTGAATTTTTGGTCTTACCAGTAAAAAAAGGAGATGAAATAACTACTTTTTTTATGAGAAAGTAGTCAAAGCTCTACTGGTAAGGGTTCTGTTTAATTACTGTGTGAGAACATGAAGTATATATTATAATGAGGTATACTTAATTAGGTCATAATTGCAATTGTTAAACCTGAACAGCAGTACTGGTTCTTCCGAGTATGATTGCAAAAGTTATTCACATAGTAATAATTGGTATTATCTTTTTTCTAATCTCATGAAATGGAGCATAATGATACATATATTGTAAATATGGGGTGAATACAACTCAAATCTTTAGAGTTTTTCTTTCTTTTTTTTTGTTCTTTTTACTGCTTGATGTTGTGACTTGCTTGTATTATTGTTATGTTAATCTATATAGTTGACAATCTCATTTTGTGCATTGAAAATATCTCTATGAAATTGTCTTTTTCTGGTACATTAATGTCATTTCATCATGCATTATATTAATTTTCTGTTTTTTTTTTTTAACTTTTATTATATGAATACATGAATTTTTGTGTTTGTAGCACAAACAAGAGCAAGCTAACAGAAAGAGAAAATGAGATGAAGATTTTTTAAGGAGAGTTACACCAGGAATATTTTTTCTATTTGTAGCACCTTGTTTTTGTTTTTTATTTTATTTTGTTGAGATGGATGTAACATTGTATCGGCAGTTGACTCTTATTAATCTGAAATGGCTAATGGATGGTAGCTAGTAGCTTGAATGACTTATTTTTATTTTGTTGAGATGGATGTAACTCATATTGTAGCACTCTTATTGTTAATTTTCTGGCATGATTCGAGTGTTCTATTCTTGCTTGGTTTCCATGAAATTACAAATATGCATAATAGAAGCATAACAAAATTGACAATAACAGCTTGATAACCATTAAAATTCTTGCTTGGTTTCAATATAATAGGATAAGAAAGGTTCAATTTACATAGTTATTCTAAATTTCATACAACATGAAGGACAATGTTGTCATTCAAATAATAATGCCATTACATCAACACAGATTAACACAATGTCATTACATCAACACAGGGCAACACAAATTAAAGTAATAATCCCATTACATCAACACAACAAAATATATATCAAAAACTACAGTACATTCAATTTGAACAACAAAGCTACAATTTAGTTCATCATCTCTTGCAAAGAGAGCAAGGGAGATCCCAAGCAACTTGCGAGAACGATAATTGGCACCTTGAACTCTGGAGTTTCGTTCATCACCATCTTTCTCCACATGACCTAAAGCTACAGTTTGCATGTATGAAATATAATGTATGCATTAGAAGAAATTTAGATATTTCTAAAAATTGCCTTGGGTCTCCCCTCAAAAGTGCAAACAACCCACTAAAAAAAAAAAAAAAGTGCCTATGATTCTTTCGGTTACATCAGAAGTCAAAATGTAAAAATTATTGGGTCTCACCTCTAAATAATCAGGAATTGGAAGCAGTTTGGACAATTGTTTACACAGCACAGTGTTCTTTTCGATTTTTCCGTGGTTTTCATTTGCAAAGAAAACAAGACGCAACACATAAATCCTTCACAAAAGAAAAATTGATAGTAATCGTCAAAACATACCTAGAGGAGACTGGACGCCATGAGGACAATAAACATCATGTAATTCTTCCTCTCCACACAGTTGTTAAGCCACTGTCATGGAATAATATAAACAGAGAGGAATTAAAACGAGAATTTCTGGTTTATCCTTGTCAAAATATAGTACATATCAGTCATATTTGTAGAAACAATTACAACTTTTGCAGCCATCAGAGATGTACTATTTCAAATTTCTTAGCTTTGATGATTATCTTGGTATGTTCTCAAGCTTTGCAAGGATAAAGTTGAATTTTTTTAAACAATAAAATAAAATGAAATACTATAGTAAATACCCGGCAATGGTGGTCAAATCTATCCACACATTTATCACACCTTCGGCAATGTTTGATGTACTTCTGCACCTAAAAAGGACAGAAAATATGTTGGAACAAGTCTTTGTACATTCCTATAGACTGTTATTAGCTTGAAACAGTCAGGACGCATCATGCCCAAGCCTAATCTCAAATCAAAGATTAAAAACCAAGCAATCCAATTTTGGCTTCCATATTAACATAGTAGCAATCATCTCCAGATGTATAATAACAGTAAGCAATTATATATAAAAACATTAAAAGGAATACACTATGATATCCAATCAAGGTTGACCTTCACAGTACAGAAATTTCAGCAGATATTGACATGTAATGACACTGGACAGGCAAGAAATTACCAGCTGACAGTTAACACGGTAGAAACTTAAACAACATAGTGCAACTAAACAAGCAACTGAATGAACAAAATTGATGTACATGGCAACAATATATATTATAGGAAAATTTTTTTTTATGCCACTCCAAAACATTGAAATTAGGTTTTTGCCACCCCAAAACTTGAAATTAGGTTTTTGCCACTCCAAAACCTTGAAATTTATGGAATTGCCATTTCTATACAACTGTTATACAGATTTGATTAAAAATGTTCTGAAAAATACTTTACAAAAAACGTATTTTTGTATTTCCAATTTTACCCTTCCTTCCCTTCAATTAAACAGAGAAATTAAAATGGATGCTCCAGTCCCTCTCTCACTCTCCCTCCCGTAACCTAGCACAGATCCTCTCACTGGCGATCTCTCTCCCTCACTCGCGATCTCTCTCTCTTACTGGCGATCTCTCTCTCTCATATGTATACTACTACTCCTTGCCACTCTCTGCGACCTCACTGGGTAACACCATTCATTTCAGGCTAATTTCCATTTACACATGCTACAATCACACCAAATCATTAGTTCAGTTCATTTACCAGACCAAATTAACTGAAAACTCCAAATTGACATCTTATATACTTAATTCTTTTATATCATAGTGAATTCATGATTTGGGTTCTTCCTGTCAAGAAATTTCCAAAGGGACTGGTACACGCTGGAAACCAACTTGTTTCTGTTGCCAAGAAAGTTTTAGAGTGTTGGTTGCTAACAAGTAAGCTATTTCTTTAATAGAGTCACCCACTTCTATTTTTCTTTAAATATTATTAATTTGTTACAAATAGGCTTCTAGTGCCATATACCAGTACAATTCTAATGGAAATGGGATAACCATTGAAGAATTTAGCAAAACATTTTTTTTTTTCAAATTTAATACTATAATAAAACCCATCAAACCAATTATCTGAAAATTTTAATCCCCAAATTGTGAGCCAAACATGTCAAACCCAAATCCTACAATTAAACCCGGTCAAATTCTACCAAAGCCAAATTCAAATTTCAGGATGCCCAATGACTATTAAAAACCTATATAAATTATAAATCGGATTTAATATTTAGGTAATCTAATACAACAGCAGTAAAACTTGAGAGATGCAAACACAACAAACATTCCAACCCATCCTTAATTTTAACACTTGGCTAGAAAAAGGGATATACTACTAGATTCCTGCATATCTAGAATTGAAGTTAAACAGGGAATGTGCTCTGTAACATTGATCAAGAGTAATGATCGGTCGAGCAAGATATCAAACAGAAAGAAGAAGAAGATGCGCAAAAGATATCAGAGCTAATGGATGAGGTCGAGCAAAACAAACTAGAGACAGAGACCACAGTTTGGGAATTCAAGAAAGAGATTGATAGAGCTCTCTTTTGTATATTTTGATAGATATAGGCATATATAGAGCTCTTTTTTGTGTATTTTGATAGATAGAGGCATAAAGCACTCTTTTTTTGTATATAACTTTCAATACATCTTTCAATATATGCTGGTGGTAGTACTTTGCTGGAAATTTCATGTACTTACAATTGTGTGATTGTTATTGCATAATTATAATTAGTTGAAGTTTGTTTTGATTGTTTTTTATATTGGAAACATTATCATTGTTTTTTATGTAATAGTTAATACTAAATCGAGGCTTACTATCTTACTTTCTTAATCCATTGACATCTAGGCTTGATCAAAGCTAAAGTCTGATAAAAAAAATCAGTAAATCATGAAAATAAAGCAAAGAAAAGAAATTAAGCAACTTTTAAGGGTCTCCTTGCATAAAACCATGAAAATATGCAAGAAGAATCATTAAAATCAAGTTTAATACACTTGCTGGCATGATGTGCAGTGCATTGACTGCATGGGATCAGTAGTTGAACCTTTGCAAACCTCTATTGTCATAAAAAAGGCTCAAAAGGCCCTTCTGCTGAAAACTGGCAAATCAGAGGGCAAAAACTCTGATTCTGTCAAAATAAATATAACAGGCAGATAGAGGACTTCATTCCATATTGTTTAGGCCCAAATTTTGATCAAAAGTGAATTTTCTACTATTTTTAATGAATTTTTGAAGTTCAACTTTCCAAATATCTGAATTTTTTTTTTTTTTTTTTAATTTCTGTTGCTGGTACACTGGAAAAATGATACTAAACCCCTTACCAACACGATGTAGGAAGACCAGAAAAATATGAAATAAAACACACAAGTAATATGGACTAATATGGACATTTTAAGAAATCCAAATTTCATGTAGCCAATTGCTCAGAATAAATTCATAAGTAAATGATTGAGAAAAGGACTGCTGATGCCCTTCTGTCACTAAATAATGCATTAAAAATATAAATAAAATTCCTAAAAATGTGAAATTTGACCCAGAAGTGCCTAACATGGCTAAGCAAGTAATTTTTTTTAGTTTTAGCTATCTTTTATGTTTTATGTTTTAAAAACAAGAAAAAGCACAAATTATGGTGGTTCAAAAACAAGAAAAAGCGAGCCTAAATGTCTAATGAGCTTGTTGATCTCTTTTCTATTTATTAAATCGAGCCGGGCAAGTGATGAGCAGCATGAAATAGCTGGGTCTTAGATGGTATGCCGCCCTTAATCCATCAATTATATATCACTAAAATTTGCACATCAATGCATGCATGAATTTGACCAACTTACCCATTGTCTTAAGCTGCCGAAATTCAGTTTCATTACGAAACAAAGTTAACTTACAACTGGGGGTGTTTTGAGAGTTCACCGTATGCAAAAGCTCTCAAAATTAAGCATCATTCTGATCTAATATAAACGCAAAAATAGGAACCTCTTGCACACCAGCAACAAAGTATGAGTTTTCTATGCACATATTGATAGAGGTTACTCATTGAAAAAAAAAAAAAACTTGCTAAGATTTTACAATTACATGATTTAAATAAGAAAATACTAATAAGTCTCATCTTATCCCCCACATTAGTGCATTTGCCTCTCTTTCCAACTCATATTTCTTGCTTTCTGATCTTGCCGTGTTGTCCCTTTAAACTCCACAAAGCTCTAGAATCAAGAGAAGATTGTACTAAGACAAGTGAAATAGTGTCTCCTGCTTTTCTGTGAAAATTTTACCAAAATACATTAATATTGCATTTAGCCATATAAATTTTGATCAGTATCCAACTGGTACTAAGGCAGAGTTCACTTATCATGCAAATATGCAATGTAACAGTTAACAGAGAGTTATACTAAAATTCAATATAGACTAAAATGAGTTATACCTCTTGTTGGTGCTTGGTCTAGAAATTGAGGCACCTTTCGTATCACCGGGAAGTGGAGCTTTGCATGTTCTTTGTTGATGACCATACTGCTTACATCTCTTGCATTGGTGTTGTTTTTGGAGTTGGCATACAAAAAATAATTATTCCTGGTATTGACCATTTGGTAATTGCTGAAAAATAAACAAATGTTAAGAGAAACTATTAAACAAATCTGCACCCCAGTAAGAATATTCAAGAGTCAATGAATGAGGTATTACTTCGATTTCACACAACTTCTTTACTGACTCCAAAATTTGCTCAGAAATTTCAGATAAGTTTGCACAATTAGCATATATTAATAATCAGAAGGGATTAAAAAGTTAAATTTAGTAGGTGTTATTATCCAATACGAAATTTTTTGAGCTTGCAATTTCAATTAACATACCTGTGTTTTCAATCCTTCCAGATAATATGGCCAGGCGATTTTTCTCACACTCTGGATCTTCTACAATAGGTTTGATTCTAGGCTTGTCTAATCTGGCAGGATATACGAAACATGAGAGGCCACAAGAAATAATAATGATGATATAGGAACTTTCGACAAGTGCACTTTTCTTCGGTACCAGTGAGTGCTCGGTGAGTGAGAGAGATAGATCGCGAGTGAGAGAGAGAGATCGCCGGTAAGAGAGAGATCGCGAGTGAGGGAGAGAGATCGCCAATGAGAGGATCTGTGCTAGGTTACGGGAGGGAGAGTGAGAGGGACTGGAGCGTCCATTTTAATTTCTCTGTTTAATTGAAAGAAAGGAAGGGTAAAATTGAAAATACAAAAATACGTTTTTTGTAAAATATTTTTCAGAATATTTTTAATCGAATCTGTATAACAGTTATAAAAATGGTAATTCCATAAATTTCAAAGTTTTGGAGTGGTAAAAATCTAATTTCAAATTTTGAGGTGGCAAAAATCTAATTTCAATGTTTTGGAGTGGCATAAAAAAAAATTTCCCTATATTATATTATTATGTGACTGAACCCAACAGTAAGTTTTCAAAACGGCCATATGCTAAATTGACTTATTACATTTCAACTATATATTATGCATAAATATTTAAATAGACAAAATAAACAATGCTTAATGTGGTGAGAGAGACGGAGAGAGACCTGATTTTAAAGGGGAACTGGCAAAGAGGAGATCTGGCAGCGGAGAGAGGACAGCAAGCGAGAGGAGTATAACACCATCGGAGAGAGGGAGGGCAGCGCGCGAGAGGAGGAAAAGAGGTCGTGGTGATTGTAAAGGAGTGCGGCGGGGAGGAGGGGTGCGACAGAGAGGAGCCTAGAAAAACACTAGCGAGGATTGGGGAATTAGTTTGGTTAGTAGAGAAGGTTGGATACGAAAACTTTAACAGAGGGATGGAGCAGTTTCAAAATTTTCCATCTCCGTTAACTTAAGAATCAGCGTTCCTTTCATGCACTAATTTTAAAGCGATCCAACGAAGGAAAATACCGTAGCATAAATGCACATTAGCTACCGATAGCATGCTAGCCATTTCCTATATATATATATATAGAGTTAGGCTGGGGTGCTATGGATAGCATAGCGGCCTCCTGTGCTACGGCTCAATATTCGAGTTTTTAAAATCCAAACGGTCGATCCGAACCGTTCATTGTTTAATCCATATTGAAATGTACTTGGAGACTAAATTTTACATTTTTTGGAATTTTTTTGCTATTTATTAAGATGGTTTCAAAATCGCTGTTTTTATTAAAATTCTGCACCACTGGAAAACAACGGTTTCAAAAATACTTAATAAATAGTAAAAAAATTCCAAAAAATGTAAAATTTGGTCTCCAAACACATTTCAATATAGATTAAACAATGAACGGTTCGGATCGACCGTTTGGATTCTGAAAACTTGAATATTGAGCCGTAGCACGGGAGGCCACTATGCTATCCATAGCACCCCAGCCTAACTCTCTATATGTATATATATATAGGAATATGCTAGCATGCTATGCATAGCATAGAGGGCCTCCATGCAACGGCTCAATATTCGACTTTTCAAAATCCTAACGGTCGATCCGAACTGTTCATCTTGTTCTCCATATTAATATGTGTTTGGAGACCAAATTTTACATTTTTTGGAACTTTTTTACTATTTTTTTAGATTTATTGAAAATCGCTGTTTTCAGCAAATCTGGACCATAACAAAAACAACGATTTTCAATAAATCTAAAAATATAGTAAAAAAACTCCAAAAAATGTAAAATTTGGTCTCCAAACACATATTAATATGAAGAACAAGATGAACGGTTCGGATCGACCGTTAGGATTTTGAAAAGTCGAATATTGAGCCGTTGCATGGAGACCCTCTATGCTATGCATAGCATGCTAGCATATTCCTATATATATATATATAGAGTAAGGCTTGGGTGCTATGAATAGCATAGAGGTCTCTATGCTCAATATTCAAGTTTTAAAAATTCAAACGGTCGATCCGAACCGTTCATCTTCTTCTCCATATTAATATCTGCTTGGAAACCAAATTTTACATTTTTCTGAATTTTTTTACTATTTATTAAATATTTTACAAAACTGTTGATCCAACGGTGGCTGCACAAAACAGTAATACCGTTGGATTAGCGATTTTCAAAGTGGCTTAATAAATGATAAAAAAATTCAGAAAATTGTAAAATTTGGTCTCCAAGTAGATATTAATATGGAGAATAAGATGAACGGTTCGGATCGATCGTTTGAATTTTGAAAACTTGAATATTGAACCGTAGCATAGAGGCCTCTATGCTATCCATAGCGCCCAAGCCTTACTCTATATATATATATATATATATATATATGAGGAGGGATCAAGTTACAACAAAGTTACAACATCTATTTTTTTCATTTTCAAAGTTCAAATCGTCGATCCAAATCATTAGATATTCAATCTATATTAAAATGTGCTTGGAGACCAAATTTTACATTTTTTGAAATTATTTTGCTATTTATTAAGATGAGTACAAAATCGCTGTTTTTATTAAAATTCTGCACCATTAAAAAACAACGATTTTGTACCCATCTTAATAAATAGCAAAAAAATTTCCAAAAATATAAAATTTGGTCTCCAAGCATATTTTAATATAGATTGAATATCTAACGGTTTGGATTGATGATTTGAACTTTGAAAATAAAAAAATAGATGTTGTAACTTTGTTGTAACTTGATCCCTCCTCATATATATATATATATATATATATGTTTCGTTTGGGGGTTGGCTGTTTAGCTATATATATAATTCACTACAAGAATAAATAAACAATACAATACAATACAATATTTATCTCGTGTTACTTACAAAATTTATAATTTTTATTATTCTTGACAAGTATAAATAATTTGAATATAATTCAATTCGTAAAACAACAAAATATTTCTAAATTATATCAATATAATAGTCAAATTATTTTAGCTAATCAACTCAGTTAATATATATTTTTACAAATTACATATCTCATATTAAATTATTTTCATATTTGAATTTTGTCAATTAGCATTTGTATCTTAAAGTTCATATGTCATAATTACCTGACAACTATTCGTATCGTATTTTTTTTTTTTGAAGTGGGGAAATCCCACCAGTTTCCATTGAAACTAATATAGTTTGTGCCTTTTTAATCTCCAGAATAGAGAAAGATTAGGCATACAAAATAACAACCTACCAAACTAGCATATAACAGCCAAAGCATCATAGCTCTAAAATCAAAATTGAACTACATGCAAACAACATTACATAAAGGATAATATAGAAACACTAGCGATCAACTCATTCCAGAGCTAGTAGTAGCTCGATGCCAAGTGTATATATTACTTCTCTGTGATCCTGAATAGCTTGTATTGCCCATTCCTCTACCATAACCAGTGTTATAAAATGCGGTTTCTATGCGGTATGCAAAAGGTCACCGCATACCGCATATACGGTATACGGCCACATATGCAGATTTTTATGCGGATTTATATATGCGGATTTTAAAATAAAAATTCATATATACTTGGAAGCATAATCTCACAACAAGAATAAAAATACACATGTTTGTATAACTATTTTATATCCATTATTCTCTAATATAAAAGCAACATATATATATAAGAATACACAATAACAAGATCATATGCGGATCACATGTGGTTCATATGCGGTTCATATGCGGATCATATGCGGTTCATATGCGGATCATACGAACTCATATGCGGTATATGCGGTTCATATGCGGATCATATGCGGTATGCGGATCATATGTGGTTCATATGCTGTATGCGGTCAAAAATTATGCGGCCGAATATGCGGCTGCATATGCAGAACCGCATATTAGACCGCATATTAATTTTCTATGCGGTTCGGAACCGCATACGCATATGCGGCCGCATAGACCGCATTTTGTTACACTGACCATAACCTCTTCCTCTACCCATGAATGAGTCATGCCAATATCTTGTATTATCAAATCCTGACAAGGCATAGAAGTAGTATTCATAGGCAAAATTAGATGTAAAGAAGGTAATAATGAATTAATAATAGATGAGTACCAATATGTATACAAAGAGATTATCTTTGACCCAACACTATGAAGAGAAGGAATAGGATAATTTTGAAAACACAATTTGTTTCTCTCTAACTAAAGGGTCCATAATACCACACCCCTTATAAGTTCAATTAGTATTGGCTCTTTGAAGGGGATTGGTGCATGTAAAAACCAAATATCAGACATAGCTGATCCAGTAAATATAAAGTTATTATGAGCAACACTCCATGTCCAAATCTGAAAAGCAAAGTAACATGAAACAAATAAATGATCAGTAGTCTCAAAATCACCACAAAAAAGACATGATGTATTACCAGTCCAACCTCTCTCTAAAAGATTTGCTTTTGTAAGAATTTTATTTCTTTTCAACAACCAAAGAAAAATCTTTATTTTAAGGGGTAATTTGGATTCCCAAATAGAAGCATATTCAGTATTGATAATTCCCCCATATTCAAGCCATATGTAATAAGAATGAACATAAAATGGACCACCCACTGACCATCTCCATGTGAGAGAATCAGAAGAAGTAGGGTAAGGATAGAAGACAGTAACTTGAGAGTAGAGGTTATTCCACTCAATTAATAGAACACCTGTCAATTGTCTATTAAATCGAATATTCAAAAGACCATCAGAAAAAGCCTCAATAACTAACAAGTTAGTGTCACATGCAATGGAATATAGATATGAATAAGATAGATAGAGAGGAAATTCTGTAATCCATCTATCTTTCCAAAATAAAATTGTATTTTCATTTCCTAATTGTTTTAAAAAGCCTAAATCCATAATATGAGATCCTTTAAGAACATCTTTCCAAAAAGGTGAACAATTAGAATAAAAGCCTATATGTCCATATTTTGACAGAATTATGGATTTCCAAAGACCTGTTATTTTTGGATCCTAAAAACGCATCCACCATTTTGCTAAAAGAGATTGGTTCAGTCTTGATAAATCAAGAACACCTAATCCCCCTTGATTCTTACTCTTACAAACAACTTCCCATAAAACTAAACAGTATTTTTTCCTTACCGAATCCCTATCATACCAAAGAAAACGTTTCCTTAACTTGTCAATGCGCATCCTAATTTTTGTAGGCATCTTAAAAATAGATAACCAATAGATAGGTATTGTTGATAAAACAAAATTTAAAAGAGTAACTCTTCCTCCATTCGATAGAAGTTTTCCTTTCCATCCTTGTATATAATTATTAATTTTATCAATAATGACTTGCCAATCAGCAATTGATGGCTTCTTATAATGCAATGGGGTGGAAGAGCTGTGATTAGAGTAGATACGGAACTACAAGATAAAGTAATGGAAGGGAAGAGATTTTGCAACCAAAAATGTCAGCTAGCAGAGAACCTTCATTATCAAATAAGTTTAAAGGAATCATTTCAAATTTGGCATAATTAATCTTCATGCCTGAGAGGTTTCCAGAGACAGTCAAATGCAATTTTAAAGCCTCTACCATTCTAGGATCAGCCTATAAAAAAGTAAGGGTGTCATCTACAAATTGAAGATTCAAAACCGAACCAATAGTTGGAAACTGTCCTAAACCTTGAATAAAACTGGTTGACTGAATTTTTTGTAATGATTTATTTAATATATCAGCCACCAGATTAAAAAGAAGAGGAGAAAGGGGATCACCCTGACGTACCCCTCGTTTACATTGAAAGTAAGGACCTAAATTCTCATAAAAATTTATACTATTTGTACCGTATTAGTATTGAAATCTCTATTTGCAAATTATCCGTTCTGTATGCGTATCCATTTAAGAAAGATTTGGTTTTATATCTTGATATCCGTTTACTATATATATTTGTATTCGTATTTATTCATTGAACAACATATATGAAATTGATATTAGCATTATTCTCTCTGAATCTGCTCCGTTTACATCCCTAGACGCGGTGCCTCTTCATTTTTTTTAATTAATTTATTTTAAAAAAACATTCAAAAGATGCGGTGAACAGTAAAATAATTATTAAAAAAATATAATAATTAAGGAAAGTATAACTTTATTTGATCCTTAATATTGTACATATTAGTATATTACAAATGATAATGAAATTTTGAGTTTTCAAAATATAGGTTTATGTTATAAAATATATTTATGTGGATGTTCAATCTACGGCTATTTTTATTAATAACAAAAAAAAAGGTTTTTTACAAAAATAATCTCAAAATCTGAGTTTTTTTAAATATAACCAAACCGCCAGGGTTGCTGGCGGTCCACTTCTATAGCGGACCGCCAGGAACACGGGTGGTCCGCTAGAGTTCTGGGCAGTCCGCTATTTTTTTTTTTTTAGAGATTTGATTTTTTTTTCTTAATATTTTCATTTGTGAAGTTTTAGTTTTTTTTTTTTTTTTTTGTTTAGAGTATTTGGAGTATTTGTCAAAAAATTAAGGACTTCGTCTTTATTAAAAAAATTTCAAGTTCTGACAGCTTGTTGGTCTTCTTCTCTTTTTTCGGTTTTTATAATATATGTATAATATATACATACATACATATACACATACACATACACATACACATACACATATACATATACACATATACATATACACATACAAATATACACATATACATACACATATACATATACATATACACATATACATATATACATATACATATATACAATTTTTTTTTATAAACTCATTTTTTTTATAATATATGTATATATGTATATATGTATATATGTATATAGGCTCTGGCTAATTTGCTGCTAGCAGCATTTCTGCCGGCGGTGCTGCCACTGTTTTTTCTATTTTTTGATATTCAAACGACAAATCTAAATCATTAAATGTTTAATATATATTATAATCTACTTGGAGACCAAATTTTACATTTTTTGGAATTTTTTTACTATATATTAAGCTGGTTTGAAAACCGCTGATTTCAATGCTGCAGAAATTTACTGAAATCAGCGGTTTTCAAACCAGCTTAATATATAGTAAAAAAATTCCAAAAAATATAAAATTTGGTCTCCAAGTAGATTATAATATAGATTAAATATCTAACGGTTTGGATTTGTTGTTTGAACAACATACAGCTAAATATAGCCCCGGCAGCACCTTTGCTGAAATGCTGCCAGCAGCAATTTAGACAGACCCTATGTATATATTAGAAATATATACATATATTATATATGGAATATGCAAGCATGCTATGCGTAGCATAGCTCTTCTCTATGCAACGGCTAAATATTCGACCTTTTAAAATCCTAACGGTTGATCCGAACCGTTCATCTTTGTTGAAACACAAACTGTGGAAGGTCAAAATTAGATTAGACGTGCTTTAGACGTGTTTAAGCTATATTTATATTTGTTGCAACAGAAATAAAAGTGGGTAGTTATTTAATGTTAGTGGGGCTATATTTAGCATTATTTATTTGTAACAGTAGCTAAAATAGAATAGCTGATAGTTAATTTAGGGGGTCAAAAGTTCTAAATTTAGGTAGTCAATTTTGTGTATGTGAGGCTATATAATCAGCTTTTGTATTTGTGTTTGGGGTGTATGAGAATAACAAGTTAATTAAATATTTTGCTGCATAAACTCTCTCTGTCTTCTCTTCTTCTTCTTTACAATCTGTCTTCTATGTATGTATGTATGTATGTATGTATGTATATATGTATATATTATACATATATTATAAAAACTGAAAAAAGAGAAGAAGATCAATAAGCTGTTAGAACTTGAATTTTTTTTAATAAAGACCAAGTCCTTAATTTTTTGACAAATACCCTAAATACCCTAAACAAAAAAAAAACTAAAACTTCACAAATAAAAATATTAAGAAAAAAAATCAGATCTCTAAAAAAAATAAAATAAATAGTGGACCGCCCAGATCCCTAGCGGACCGCTTGTGTCCCTGGCGGTCCGTTATAGAAGTGGACCGCTAGCAACCCTGGCGGTTTGGTCATATTTGAAAAAACTCAGATTTTGAGGTTATTTTTATAAAAAACCTTTTTTTTGGGTTATTAATAAAAATGGCCGTTCAATCTATAACTCCCAGTATTAATTCTCATGTTTATTGCTCCACTACTCCAGTACTATAGGCATTCATATTCTTATTTATAATTGTAACATCTTTTTCTATACTATAAATATAAACTTTGTAAATAGAAAATGTACACATATATTATACACAAAAAAAGAGAATAAAATTATGTTATTACGATCTTTATCTCTCTATCTCCCTTGTTATTTATTTTTATTGTAACTTTATTTTAATTTTACAACAAAACAATTTCTTATTCCGACATTTTTAAAATTTCAAGTTCGTTTTTTTTTCTTGAAAATTTGAAGTTATATATCTTAAATACAAAAATAATGGGCATCTTTGAGCAGAAGCTGACAAATGTTTCAAGGATATGAATTGAATATCTTGATTTACTTTTCCTTGGCTTTTTAATCGGCAAAGGAATAATGTTCAAAACCTCCTGTCACTCCTCACACTTTATAATTTTGACCAAGAATCTCTTCATTTATCAATTATGACTACCCTTTTCCTTTCATTCACATTATTCCTTTCCTTACACATGAAGCAAGCTCATGCTTAATTTTGAGCAATTAACTGATGAATTTGTCCTTAATTTTGAGGGGTTTTTTTTTCAAAAAAAAAAAAAAATTGTTTAACCCCATTTTATTACTGAAACAATTAATTACATCACCATACTCAGTCTGATGACTGAGAATTGTTTAAAAACAACAGAAACTTAAAAGTCAAATCAACCAGCAAAGTGCAAATAAGTCAACATGGATTTATGACAAGGGACCATAAGTATTTTAAGAAAGCTAAACATAACTCAACACAGGACTGAGAAATAGATTGACTACAAAATGTTCTAAGAATTGCTTCGTCTAGAGGCTTAATTTTGAGCTTTGACTTCTGAAATGGTTAGTCATATCCATATGGATATGAATTTTGAATGTGACATTGAATGGAATCCAATTTTTTTTTTTTTTTTGTGGTAATTATATCATCTTTTTGGGGAGAGCTCTTTTTGACTGCTCTTCTCTTTTCTTCTCTGCACAAAGAAATTAAAGAAAGAGCCCCTTTTAGAATCCTCTGGTACCATCGGACCATCCCATTATGTAATTATGTTGCAAATATATGATGTAGAGGTACCAATTAAAAAGTTTGGGTCAAAATTGGTCAAAAAAGGTGGATCAATGCATATCCATGCATCCATAAGTCAAAATGTCAAAATCTTAATCTCATCCTAGGAACCTTTCTGTGCGGTTCCTCCCAAGAAAAAGAGAAAATATTCTTATTTTGTCAGTATAATCTTGACCGGGAATATCACAAGATGGTGAAATATGAGATTTGGACCGATTTTTTTTATTAATAAAAAATAAAAATAAAAATATTGGAAACTGATATCGTTTTGCTGGAAAATTGAAATTTAGGAAAAACATGATTGTTTATCTTGTCTAGCTACAATGTCTGAACGAGATAAACCATCTCGTCTAAATTAGTGTCCCGCTAATCTTGTTAACCAGAAAAAATATCTTTGATGGAATAGATTATTCCATTTTGCACTGTGGTATATTTTTTTTTTGGGGTTTGGTTTCATACTAAGAGAATGAAAAAAAAAATGCTACAGTGCTGGATGGGACAATCTATCCTGTTCAAGATGTTTTTTTTTATAGTTAAATTGCTAATTAGGATCAAAATTAATGGAATGGGATGGTTTATCTTGTCCAGACACTATAGATGGATAGGATAAACCATCTCGTTTTTTCAAGATTTCAATTTTCCACCAAAACTATCATCTTTCGCGATATTTTTTTATTTTTATTTTTGATTAATAAAAAAAATCGGAGATTTGCACCAGTATTCTACTTTTTTGAAAAAACAGAAAAAAGAAATTCAAATTAGTTTCAGAGATCTGCTAAATTAAGAGTAATATCGAAAATTTAAATATTAGTAATTACATATTTCTTGAAAAGGAGGGTTCAAATGTCTCATGTCTTTCACGTCTTAATATGTCTCATATTTTATATCTTTATTTTCAAAACAAAGTTGAAAAAGTTGATTTGAATCGCTCAACATGATATCCATATTAAAATATGTCTGAATACCAATATATATATAGGTATATATATAGGGACTATTTAATTTGCTGCTGGCAGCACTTTGGCGAGGTGCTTACGGAGTCATATTAGAGTATTTGATATTCAAACAACAAATCCAAACCATTATACATTCAATCTACATTAAAATCTGCTTGGAGACCAAATTTTATATTTTTTTAGAATTTTTTTTACTATTTATTAAGCTGTTTTGAAAACCGTTATTTTTATTAAATTTCTAAAGCATTGAAAACAACGGTTTTCAAACTAGCATAATAAATAGTAAAAAATTCCAAAAAATGTAAAATTTGGTCTCCAAGCAGATTTTAATATAGATTGAACAATTAATGGTTTGGATTTGTTGTTTGAACATCAAATACATACGACCCCATAAGCACCTCGGTCGAAGTGCTTCCGGTAGCAAATTAGCCAGACTATATATATATATAGAGAGAGAGATGAGCTACGGTGAGTTGCGAAGTAAAGCGACTATTTTATTTCACACTCATATTTTGCGATTTGAAAATTCAAACGACTAATCCGAACCACTCAACATGATCTCCATATTGAAATGTGCTTGGAGACTAAATTTTACATTTTTTGGAATTTGTTACTATTTACTATTAAACAATTTTGAAAATTGCTGATTCGATGGTCCAGAAAATTTTACTGTTTTTTCATTGTTCACAGCAAAACAACAGTTTTCAAAATTTCTTAATAAATAGTAAAAAAATTTCAAAAGATATAAAATTTGGTCCCCAAGCACATTTCAATATGGAGATCATATTTAACGGTTCGGATCGGTCGTTTGGACTTTCAAAATCAGAAAATGACTTGGTTACACGGAAGGCGTGGTGCAAATGTTTTGATATTAGCCTCTCTCTCTCTCTCTCTCTCTCTCTCTCTCTCTATATATATATATATATAGAGTAATCACTGATCCAACGGTAGCTTTTGATTTTATTGTTTGGTTAAGCCACCGTTGGATCAACGATTTTCAAAGTGACTTAATAAATAGTAAAAAAAATTTCAAAAAATATAAAATTTGATTTTCAAGCACATTTTAATATGGATAACATATCTAACAGTTTGGATCAATCATTTGGACTTTATAAATCAGAAAATAATTTAGTTGCACGGGAGGTGTGGTGCAAACGTTTTGATATTAGTCTTTCTCGCTCTCTATATATATATATAGAGAGAGAGAGAGAGATAGGCTACGGTGAGTTGCGAAGTAAAACGCGTTTCTACTTCACGCTGTATTTTTATTTTGAAAGTCCAAACGACCAATTCGAATTGTTAAATGTTTAATCCATATTGATATGTGCTTGGAGACCAAAATTTATATTTTTTGGAATTTTTTTACTATTTATTAAGCATTTTTTAAAATTGCTGTTTTGCTGTGAACAGTGAAAAACAGTAAAATTTTCTGGACCATCAGATCAGCAATTTTCAAAATTGCTTAATAAATAGTAAAATTTGGTCTCCAAGCACATTTCATTATGGAGAACAAGATGAACGGTTCGGATCAATGTTTTGAACTTTAAAATCACAAAATATGAGTGTGAAATAAAATAGTCTCTTTACTTCGCAACTCATTGTAGTATATTAATAATGATTATTTTTTAGATAGGAACAAATTAAATGATGGTTTATTTTGGTTTCGAAATAGTGATTTTGTATCTATCTAAAAATATGGTAATTTTTTTTTACAAACATATAAAATATGGTCTCCAATCACATTTTAATATGAAGATCATATTGAGCGGTTCAAATCGACTCTTTAAAATTTTAAAACAGAGATATAAAATATAGACATGAAAAAATACGTGAGCTATTTGAATTCCCATCTTTCTTGATAACGAATTTTATTAATTAAAACATAATCGTTATTAAATTTTTTTAAAATATTCTTATTTTTTTCAACACTTAAATAGAATTAAGAAAAAAAAAAGTTCTTTCTTTAATCATGGTAGCATGTTACCTCGCCCCGTGTCATTTCTCCATATACACTACTACATAATAAGTGACTGTAGATGGATATAAATAGGAGAGCTACACGAATTTTCTGCTGTGTGAAATGCGAGGGTGTAGAAATCCCTGAATATTTATACACGGATATTTATCCGTGTGCAATTATCGAGAGCTACACGGATTATTACATAAACAACCATGTATAAATACTTGCCAGCGTTGCTCTCAAAATAACCGAGCTACACGGATTATTACATAAATAACTATGTACGATTACTCTTTCTACATGGACATTTAGCAATGTCTATGTATGATTACTATTTTTACACGGATATTTAGCTAAATGTCTGTGTAGCTCTTTTATTTTTTTTATGTTTAAATATCTTTTTACACAGACTTTAGTTAAATGTCTGTGTAGAATTATTTTTTTTCCATTTTTTTTAATGTTTAAATACCTTTTTACACGGACTTTAGTTAAATGTCTATGTAGAATTATTATTTTTTTTTCCCTTTTTTTTGGTGGCTAGCCTCCAATTTTGCTAGCTATTTAAAATTAGAACTCTAAAACAGAGAAACATTAAAGAAAGATCTTTTAAACTCAGAATTCCAAAACTATACAACAGTATAAATAATTTATGTACACTAAATTATATAAAATTACACAAATCGATATTGAGCATTACAAAATTTAAATTGAAACCACCTTGCCCACATACATCTGACATCGTCAATCTACTCCTTAGTGTAACACTTTTTCTTTGGTCCATACTACAATTATAATTTGGTATTAGTTAGTAACAAGAAAAGCTAGAATATTACAATTCATGCAACATATATATATACAAAGCCTCTTGTACATTCAATCTCATGTGATAAAACATAACATATACTCCTCAGGATTCAATATAATGTTTGTATAAAAGTTATATCCTTACCACTTAGTAATCACATGATCAAGCTTTGGTCCGAAATTTCATACAAACTAAGGCATATTAGATCCAACATATCAAAAAAGAGTATGCATGTGATCCATGACATGATGTCTCTTGAATAAAGATCTTCAACATATTACATCTTCAAATGACATTCATCAACATTAATGTGCATACATAATAGAGAATAAAAATTCTCAGTTAAAATTTTCATTCAAAATTATAAGAAAATATTTATACATAAAATTAATTGAATATGTATAGCTTTTATACGAACCACTAAAAATGAATTTTGTAAAAAAAAATTATTACATATTATATGAATTTATGATAGCTCTAATATCAAATGTTAGTCTTAATAATTTATGACATGCTTTGCAATTAAAAAAATACAAGCAATCCAGAATCCATAAATTCAAAATAAAATAGCAAAGTAATTTAAATCTTACAGTTCTGAAGTGCAAAGATCTTTAGGCGGAAGCATTAGTACTGATCTTCAACGGTTTTCCTCATATATGATGATGGAGACCTTAGGCGTTTTCTTTACTTCTCACTTTCAAAGATCTCAGATCCAGTCTCCTTATGCGCAGAAATCAGACCAATATCTAATATATATCGAGAGAGAGAGAGAATATTAATTGATCAAAACCCTAAAATAACATTTCTACATGGCTCTTTATATAACCAAAATCTTAAAATAACATTTCTACACGGCTCTTTATTAAATGTCCGTGTAGCTCTCTTAAGACTTTCTACACTGTTATTTAAACATAAAACCGTGTACAATTTCTACATTTCTACACAGCTCTTTATATAAAGGTTCGTGTAGCTCTATCAAGTTTTCTACATTGTTATTTAAAAAAATATCCGTGTACAATTTCCACCTTTCTACACGGTTCTTTAATAAATATCTGTGTAGCTCTCTCAAGACTTTCTACACTATTATTTAAACAATAATCCTTGTACAATTCCTAATAAACATGCGTGTAGCTCTCTCAAGGCTTTCTGCCCTGATTCTTTAATAAATATCCGTGTAGAGATTCCATATATATTTTGGACTTTCAAATAATTACAATTTCTACACAATTTTTATATAAAATTGCCAAATTCGTGTATAATGTGCAGTGTACAATGACCATTTTTGTGATACCAATTAATCATTCAATATGCTTTTATCTCCTTGTTTATGTTACGTATTCTTACTTCTCTCTCCTTAGTCGAAAGCATTTGATATATATGGTGCACTAATTCTTAAGTCATAAGATTTTTTGTGATTACTTTGTAGAGGTTCTCATACAATTAATTATATTGTTATCTATTATGTAGAGTTTCGGCGTTTAAAAAAAAAATCATAACTTTTCATATTCTTACATGCAAAACTTTTAATAGAAATTGTCTCTTTTCTTCAACAAATATATTTTTGGAACAAAGATCGAAAAATAGTCCTAATATTATTATTATTTTTGTTAACATTATCAAATAACAGTCAAATTTTTTTGTATACTCGAGACTCACTATAGAAAATATATGGATATCCGACAATAAGCATTTACAAGTCATAAAACTTTTGCACTAGTCACATGCCGGGAAGGGATATATTCACTTTCAAGTTTCAAGATATGAGCTAGGATTTGTACGTGTTATTTTTGAGATTCTGATGTGCATCTCAGGTGAGATAAAGAGAGTTCAATGAAGAAAAAGAAAACAATTAGTCGCTGCCCAATTTATGATGAATTCTTCAATTAAATCTGATGATGTTTTATATATAGCTTCTCTAAACTAGCAATTAGCAGACAACTCCACCATTTGATGAGCTTTAGTTTTTCCGCAGATAGATTCTGGTAAATTTTTCTGGTTAAGTATATGATAATTTGGGTGATTTCATAAATCGGTGGCTTTGAGTTACTCGCATAGATGTTACAACAGCGAATGATAATATATTGTCAATTTTTCTTGTTAAACTGCTTAACAATGTATACATCAAGTCGTGTGGGTCGATTCTTTTGGACCACGCCAAGACCACTTTTTGATTCTGTGTCGTGATACATCAAGTCAATTAATTTTGACCGAAGATCAGGGCTACGTGTATTTTGGGTAGGATTTTCAATTTTTGATAATTTGGTGTCTTGTTGTTTAGGTGAGAGCGGATGCACTTGTGCTATCTTTGAGATTCTGATCATGTGCATCTCAGTTTGGAATGTTTTTCTAAAAGATATCTTTCGCTAGCCAGTACATATCTACTTTCTCTCCGTGGTGCATCTATTATGAAAAAGTCTGTATTTGATATTACACAGAACATAGAAATTGTATTATGGTAGTAGATATTCCTTCTATAAGAATATTTGGTGATAATAAGAAAAACTTTTGATAATAATAATTCAGGGTATTGTCTTTTGTTGTAACAAGAAAAACTTTTGATAATAATAATTTTCCAGTTTCAATTAATTTTGCCTAAATCCTGTCATTCACAATCAAGATTCTAAATAGCGTTTATCGTGTCATAGCGGGAAGCATACAAAAAAAGCTACAGGGAATAGCATCGTTATAGCAAAAACTATGCTACATAGCATTTTTTTATTTTTATAAAAATTATATTATATATCTGTACTAAATATTAACATTATCTAAGTCTCATAGAACAATAAATAATATAAAATTGATTAAAAAATTATAATATTCATATTGAACCAATACAAAGTCTAAATTGCGACTCAAAATATTTATAGTAATAATAATATCATAAACTATCGATCTTGCTCTATTCAAAATATATTCAGCATCATAACATAATAGAGGAGGGATCAAATGACACCATTTTTTGGTGACATCGGATGACACCGTCTATTTTCAAAGTCCAAACAGTCGATCCAAACCGTTCAACTTGATGGATATGTTAAAATGTGCTTGTAGATCAAATTTTACATTTTTCTGAATTTTTTTTGGGTTTATTTAGAGGGGTTCAAAAATTCAACGGTCTGAATATAGCGATTTTGTTAAATACTTAATAAATAGTAAAAAAATTCAGAAAAATGTAAAATTTGATTTCCAAGTTACTCTTAATATATTCATCATATTGAACGGTTTGGATCGACTATTTGGATTTTGAAATTTCGAAAATGGACATTGTCACACAATGTCACCAAAAAAGTGGTGTAATCCGATCCCTCCTCAACATAATATATCTTTTTTTTATTTAAATTTTAAAATAACTGAGACATTATGGCATAATTAACTATGTTAATCTATTCAAAATATTCAAACTAATATATAATAAGTATCATTTTGTTACTTCAAGAAATATTTTAATATATTCAATCTAAGCCTTTATTTAAAGTCCATATAAATTGAAAAGAAAAGAAAAAAACAGCTCATGTTTCATAGCTTGCTGTAGCTTCCTTATTTTGATTTCATTTGATAGATCTCTCATTAAATATTTTATAGTTTAATATAAAACTTAGTACGTCAATTGCAAAAAAAAAAATCATGGTTAAAATCCAATCTGAGCCTTTATTTAAAGCTCATATAAATTGAAAAAAAAAAATCAGCTCATGCTGCATAGCGGGTGCTATTTGCGCTACACACTATGTGCTATAGCGGACCGCTATTACCGCTATTGCGTCTGGAGCTCAAATAGCGCATTATTATACCATAGCTTAGCGTTTATGGTCTAAAAACACTATAGGGCCGCTATAGCGCGCTATTTAGAACACTGTTCACAATCAACCAATTCTAGCATTTATAATAACTATTTTGAAGTTCCATCAAATTTCAATTCATAAATACTTTATTTTATTGTTTAAAATATCATTTATCAAATTTATTGAAATACTAATTATTTGGGCATTAAGAATAAATCTTTGGTTTAATGACAAAGAACACTTTTTGTGTGAAATATCGTAGGTTCAAATTTAAACAAAAGAGTTCTATAGATATTGGAATTTGGAAGGCTAGATCTATCTTTCTTTCAAAAAAATAATTATTTGGGAATCGATCGAAAGTAGTAAAACTGATTTGATAATTTATAATTTAATAATTATACCGCTATAGATGATTACTCGATATCTAAATTGGGGCAATTTTGCATACACTAGTATATCTTCTAATTGATGAAGAATTACATATCTAATATTACTTTTTTTTTTTTGATAACTTTGCTTCAGTTGTTATAATTATGAAATAAGTTTGTGATAAAAAAAAAAAAAAACTTATCCCTGTACTTGCAAAAATTTTAGTGAATAAACTGTAGTCAGTACAAAGTTATAAATATGGCTAGTTCAGGGACACAGGTTTCTTGAGCTGTTTGCTTTGTCAATATTTAATTTTAATCGCTTAAATGAACAAAGCTGAAAAAATAATCTAAAAGTTTTCAATTTATAGAAGTTTTCTTTAGACAAAGTGTGAAATTTTCTTCAGATAGGGGTTGATATATAGTGAACACACTGTGCATGAAGTATAATATATCAAGATAACTAATTATATACATTAGAACAATTTAGAAGATGATAAAGCTACAGGGGTTTCATCTCAAAAAAAATAAAAATAAAGCTACAGGGGAAACATCTAGAGAACAGTAGGTGCTGACGAATTATCTTTATTCTTGTTCATTCATAAGTTGATTATCTCTTAATTGATACTGATAATTATATATATAAGATGATATCTTTTAGCGTATGATATTTCTATCTTTTAATTAGACCAGTATCAGCTTCACAAGTTCATTACCACACCACACCACAGCATCTTATTGTTTCCCTTTTTTTTTTTCTTGCAATTTTCTTTTTATTAAACCTGTAATAAAACAAAAATCTGCGAAGCATCTGATACCGATATGACGCTACGTGTCTATAAATAACCACATTCTTTCCCTACATCCATGCATCAAAACTAAATCTACTTCCTTTCTTCTTCAGATCAACACTCCCACATGCCTGGAGCAATGGATAGCAGGAGAGAAGAGACTATGAGGCATGCAACCTCTCTCCTTTCCTCAGATACACACTCCTATAAACATACACAGAATGCTGCTTCCAATTCAGTTGATGAACTTTTATCAAAATTTCCTTGCATCTTCATCACCAATGACAGTATTGTTTTGGATTTCTTTGTTAGGAACAAATGTGCTGCTTGTTTTCGACAATTTAACAAAATCGAACATTTGGTGGAGCACATGAGGATCTCATTTCACTCGGTACACGAGCCTAAATGTGGGGTGTGCCAGAAGCATTGTAGGTCCTTTGAATCTCTAAGGGAGCATCTTATAGGTAATTAATAACCTAACAATAAAATTCACATAATATCAATTTCCCAATACGTGCTACCAGTACGGTGCAGGTACTTGTTTCTGTTTTGTAAACTATCACTTTTAGTGCTATCCTGTATTGCTATCAGAAAGCTGCAACAATGCGATCATTTACTTTAAAACAAAATATCAGATGACTAACTGAAATTATCAACCAGATCTTTGTAACACATATCTGACATTGTAATTACATTATACCAGTACCTGTTGTCATTCATTTACATACATTACCCGAACCCTATTGAGTTTATGTGCAGTCTAATACAGTTGATTTTCTTGGTGCCAGGGCCATTACCAAAGGTTGAATGTGCTCGAGTTTTTAGTGCGCGGGGGTGCAGCTTTTGCTTGAACATCTTCGACAGTGCAAGTGCTCTTAGATTTCATCGCGAATCATGCCAATATTCTCGTACCAGTCAGGTATGCCACGTACTATTTATACTAAAAATGATTACATTAAGTTAAGTGTGCTTATTAATTGAGAACCACAGGCTTAGTGCAGTGGCACGAGTCCTTGTCTCTCTTCAGAGAGACGCATGTGCAATTCTCGAGAATAACATCTAAAAGATATTGGGTGTACATGGACCCTTTAATAAAAAAAAAGTGTACTTCCTAATTGTTAACTAAAAAAAGTTCCTTAAAAATTTCTTGATTTCCTCAGGGTTTAGTCGCTCGCATGTCAAGGCTAGGCTTACAAGGTTCAAATGGTGACTCGCAAGCAGTAGCCATGGCATGCACAATGGTCGGAGGCGGAAATGATGGCTCGATTGACCTATGTGCTAGGGTTTGCCTCATCGATGAAGATGAAAATATCATTTTCCATGCTTACATCAAACCTGCCATCCTTGTCACAAACTATAGGTATTTATTATTACAACCACCAAAGTTAGCCGAAATGGGTTCTAAATCATTTTGGATCTTAAGAGGTGTCAACTTTGTTTATAATGACTTCAAGAAAAATAAAAAACATAAAAGTGAACTATAACTAAAATCAGCGGATAATGCAAAGTTTATGTTATTTAAGGAAACTAATAGAGAAAGCTAACAAAGCTTCACTTTAAAGGTATGAGAAAACAGGGATTAGAGCAGAGCATTTAAGAGATGCGATGCCTTTGCAACAAGCAAAGAGGAGGATTCAAGATATCCTATGCAATGGAGAGCCAATGTGGAAAATTAGGCAAAGGGGTAGCAGAGCAAAAATACTTGTAGGACATGGCCTTGATCATGACCTAGCCTGCCTTGGTGTAGAATACCCTTCTTTCATGCTAAGGTTGATTGCCTTACACTAAATATTTATATTTTGTTGCATTCAATACAAAAATAGTTAGAAGCTTGAATATAAATTGATTATTGAAATGATCACAGGGACATAGAAAATTATCCACCATTGATGAAGACAAGCAAGCTTAGCAACTCTCTCAAGTACCTCTCACAAGCCTATTTAGGGTGAGATTTGATTGAAAAAATATTATACTTTGTATTTCTGGCATATTTTTGTATCTTTGTTCTGATATCTTTTGTTGGATATATGGATCCACTGAAACTGGTTTTAGTTTTTTATATTCAGGAAGGGCATTTTTGACATGTCAATCATAACAATGATATTTGTCTCATAGAGGCAATATCTCAAGTGATCCAGTATCATGGATTTGCACAAGCACTTATCATAATAATAATATATTAAAAAAAAATCACTTTTGGATGTGTTTGTGATCTAGATATGATATCCAAAATGGCATACAAGATCCATACGAGGACAGTGTAGCAGCAATGAGGTTGTATCTCAAAATGAGATCACAACCTCACCCAAGGAACTACTCTTCGGGATCGGGTGAGGCCCGAAATAACAACAATTACCTGGCTTGGAGGCAGAGAGAGCTGGAGAGGATGTCACCAGAGGCATTGTTCGAGCTTTCTGGATCCGACTACTACTGCTGGTGCTTGGACTCTTATAAGTAATTGAAGACCAGAGAATGGCTTGATAAAAAAAATGCTGTGTGATTGCACTTAGTTTAATTAACTGTGCTTGAATAATTATTTATGCTTTATGTCATGTGGTGTTATATAATATATCTAGTGTATCAATTGAACTTAATTTCAATATATATATCATTGAAGCGATTACTTGATGCACGCCTAATTTCAAATATGTTATCCATACAATACAAATGTTATGTATGTCTAATTAATTAAGGAGAGCAAATCAGCAAGGTCTACAAATGTACAAATAATGCAGATTTACAAAAGGAAATATTAATTTTAAAAATCAAATGTATCAGAGATCAAGCACCAGCATGGCTTGCTACACTTGCATGATCCTTCACATGATCCTTTTGATGCTTGTGATGAATGTTACCAGAATGATGGCTTCTATATAGCTTGACAAACTCTAGGCATTGCCGAATGATGGTCAGTACTGTGAAGTGTGTTTCAAAATCATTTTTAATTGGAATAGGGTATTTGAGATTGCTGGATTTGCTGGAAGTGTAGTTCTCTATGAAGTAAACACAATCTGTTCTTGCTTTAAATGCGATCTCTCTCCGGAGATCTTCAGCTTGCCTCATTGTTTTAATTGATTTTTTGTGGGTTAACACCACCACCAGATGCAAGCCTGAACATTTTTTAACCAAAAATGAGTAAATAGTTTATAATTATTTGTTTCTTATCATTAATTAGTAATCAAATACTAATAACAATTCAATTAGTAATGCCAAATTTTCTATGATGTACACGGATTACTGGTAAATCAAATTAATGTTTGTCAATTTATTACAGTAGATGTGATTCAATGTTTTTATTTCAAGTCTCTACCATGGACAGACGACAGTCTGCAGTAGTTCAATCAGTAAAATCTGTAATGGAACAGTTTGAAGCTTAACAAAACTAACAAAATCTTGAGTAGTATTTCCATCCCATTTTGAATTACAATAATCAAAGGGATTAAAATGGTAAAGCTTAACAAAATCAGCAAACTTTTGTACCAAATGGGAAATCTATATGTTATATGATTGACAATTTTGTGGGTTCTTCTGATAATTTACTCTTCTAATATTAATTAATGTTACCAGCTTCAGTCAATCCCACTCATCAAAATGTCAATTAAAGTTTCATTAGAGAGACAACAATAGTACTGCATGTTCACCTCGTTCTCTCACTGGAGCCACAATTTCAGGCAACCTTCTGATCACCAAGCTCAACTCCTTGATGGGAGCAGCGCACTTAACCACTATCACCACACACTCCACTCCTTCGAGTCCCGCAATCGCCGCCTCCATATCTTCCTTCGTTGTCTCGAATCCTATTCCTTTCTCCAGCAATGCCACCGCCACCTCCTCATCACTAAACTGATCACCTCCAGGCAGATCAACAGTTGCACGCACTACATGTTTAGTCTCACCCGACTCTGCTCCTGGCGGCCTCGACTCGGCACGCAGAAGCAGTGGCCCATACTCATTAGCCAGTGCACGACATGCTGTGTTGATAAAAGAGCTCTTGCCATGTCCCCTAGAACCAACTATTAGAACTGTAGGTGGTGAAGAAGGTGGCATCATGAGGGATGCCGTTGCGTGAATCTCACGGCGAAATGAGGAGATGGAGTCATCCTGGCGGAGCCGTCGGAGTGTCAAGATCGCGGCAGCACCGCTCGTGATGGCAGCCGCAAATTTTAGGAGGAGGGAGAGGGAAGGATGCATGCTTGGCCAGGGGTTTTAGAATAATAATTGGCATGAGTAGTAAGGAATGAGGTTTGGTTTTGGATTTTGTTAAACAGAGAGAATTTAAGAGGGAATAAAGTGAAGGGATATTTGAAAGGAGGGTTCCTGCTGTCGGTAGCAAGAGATATAATTTGGTTTCTGGGATGCCAAGAAATAACTAAATAAGGCTTAGTTTTGGTTAATTTGTCGTGCTAATATATATATGTGTGTGTTTGGTGATTACGTAATACACAAAAAAAATCATTAATTAATCACTAATCACAATTCATAAAGCATCCAAGATGCATGTCTTTGACTGGTGCATTGCCAACTTGTTGTATAATGGATGTCTTAAGCAAGAAATATTCTTCTAAATTCTTTGCTTGGAAATGGAACTGGAACTTTGACAATTTTATCCTCTCGAATATTGTTTTTCTTCTACATGCTACATATATATTAAAATTAAAATGAATTCGGATATCAATGAATACAAATTAAAAATTAAATGACTATGAAATTGAATATAATTTGAATATTAAAGAAATAGATTATCTATTGATCATAATGTTGATAGCATAATTACATTTATTAAGTATACTAATATCGCGCCCGTGCGTTGCCACATTGACATATTATAAGAGAAACTTGTTTTCAAAGAAAATAATATATTTTCATAAAAATAAAAATTATAATTATTCAATAACATTCATGAATAATATTAAAATAGACTGGAATGGAGACATAATATAAGAGAGCAAATATGTTCACAAATCAGTATTTGACAAAAAAAATAAGTTGGAGGACTTTTAATTCATATGTCCATTAATTTTGTATGGTATTTTCTATTTCAATAAAACACTGCATTTGTTATTTTACTAATTTAACAATCTATTATAGTCTTATTGTATGAAAATCTGTATAAGTTTTGCAATTAATGTGGATCTGTAACCCTTATTGCTATTCATGTGGATCCATATCCTTAAATGAGATTTTAATAATGGAAAAAAAATTGAGTATCTAGTAATAAAACAAGGGGGTTAAATTTTTTTTTGAAAAAAGGAAGATAAATCATGACATCTACTAATTATCAACATTTTTATTTCAAAAGACATCAAAAAATTATATTATTTAATTCTACTGATTATCAACATTACCTAAAGTCTGATAGAGCAATAATAACACTAAATTGATTACAAAAATTATAATATTTATATTGAACTAATATAAAATTCACATTTCTATTCAAAATATCCCTAGTAATCATAAACAAATTTTTTTTTATTCAAATAAGCTCACCATCATAACATAATTTTTTTTTTCAATTCAAAATAACCTAAGCATCATATTATAAACTATCTATAATTTTCTATTTAGAAACAAAATTAAGCTAGGCCTTAAAAAATAGTCTTTAAAAAGAAAATTTCAATTTAGGTCTTAAAATAAAAGCCTATGTAGCATAGCATGCATTGTTTGCACTATGCGCTATAACATACTGCTATTACCGTTATAGCGTTGTAGCCAAAATAACGCACTTTTATCCCATAGCTTAGCATTTAAAGTATAAAAAAATTATAGAAAAAATTTCGGTATACCCATCCAAATTTCAAAATATATAGCCAATTTCCCCATAAATACATCATAATATTAAATATCTCGATCTAAACTTAACTTATCATAATATCCAATATCTCCACATAAATTTAACTCTCTCTCTTTTATCCTCTTTCAATTTACTTTCTTTCTAATTATGGGCGCACAGAAAATTTTCCCTATAAAATATGCGTGCATAAATTTTCCTTAAATTGAAACCTACAAATGCCTAGCAATTATGGCCTGTTTGGCCTATCAATTTTTAGACTGTCATGACTAAATTTGGAGAAATATACACGTATATTTGTTGAAGATATGTCAACTCAATACACAATGAAAATGGATAAAGTTCGACAAGAGAGAATTGAAAAAGATCCCAATTATACAGAAACATTCATATATTAACGGCTTAAAAAAATTTAACAGACTCAAAATATATAGCCGATCCAATCTAAATAAGCAAAATTAATTAAACCAGTCGCCATTTTAACATACTAAGACCTATAAAATGTCACATATGTTTAAGGTTTCTTTACAAAAATTTTCCTTCTAAATTTGAAGAGCATCGGCAATTGAAGCTGCAAGGCTGAGCACTTCAAATGGAGCTCTATTTTCGATAGCTTTAACTGTAACAGGGCATGAATCTGTGATCCAGAAGTGAGCAAACGGGCTACCTGATCCATCTGAAAAGAAACCCATTAAGCCTTTTAGTGTTCAAATATACTGATCAGAAGAGCTTATAAAGACTTGGAAACGATGTTTACAGAATCACATACCAGATCTCTATAGTGACTAGTGAGGCTCAAGTACCAGTAAAACGTGTTGATGTGTACCAACAGGTCAACTTGTTAGACGAATTTCGTTTTTATTCATTTTTTGCTGATTGGTTGTATCAATTTGACAGTTTTAACACAATTATAGCGTCCACAAGACTCAAATAGGCCGAAATTCTTTTAAATACCATAATTAAAAAAAAAAAACAAATCACTTCCGTTCATGGAAATACAAAAAATAGCCAAGCCGCAGATCCAATCCGTAACCCCATTTAACGAGAACTACACAGCCAGTCCACAGCCCCAGGCTGGAGTCTGCAGATTGAATCTGCGGCTCCAATTATTTGTTTTTTTTTTCACTTGGAATTATTGTTGAAATTCGTGTCGAGATTAATTGAATATTAAGTTAATCTGGAGACTTTACAATCGCCTGACATATCTCCTCAATATTTGACCATTGTTATTATTTAATAAATATTTTTGTAAACAAAATAAAGAAAAAAACTTTGGTCGAGAATGATCGTTGACTAATAGGCTTCACTTTTGGTCCAACATTATCCTCTGACATATCTCCTCAATATTTGAGCTTTTTTATTATTTAATAAATGTTTTCTTAAACAAAATAAAAAAATAAAAAATTGCGGGACCGCAGATTCAATCTACGGACTCCAGTTTGAGACCCTGGATCGATTGTGCAATTCCCGTTAGTTGAGTCTGCGGTCCGGATATTTTACAAATTATCCTAAAACGGAAGTGATTTCATTTTTTTTTTTATTATGGTATTTAAAAAAAAATTCGTCTCAAATAGGTTGAGGGCAGATGAGTTACAACATCTAAAAAATGTACTACTTTGGTTGCTTATTTAATTCATATCCGCCTAATTTTGGTTTTTGTCATTAATAACGGAAAATAACGAAAATTCTCGTGCTATCTAAATTGCAGCATTGAGAATAAAAAATGGAACTAAGAATGATCAATATTAAACAACCCGACACTAAAAGAAGCATGGAAAGTTAAAAATAGAACAAGTACCAGAATTAGTAGCTAAGAAACGAGACCATGATTGTTTGGGAAACACAGCATGTGTCACATATGCGCTAACTTTTGCAGCACCGTGTGCAGTCAATACTTTCTGCAATAACAAACAAAATAAATCATTTAACTGTCAAACATGATATGATCATATGACTATTTCAATTGAAATGTATAATGCCTAAACAATAATGCATTGGTACTTGTTGATATATTGAGAATTGATCATGGTGAACTCGCTCAAACATTAATGGATTCCAAATATGAAGTAACAATTAGGAACCCAAGATTTTTCATAGTGAATTATATCCTATTGGTAATTGTTTAATTTCTTTTATGTTGATTAATTATTTTTTAATTTTTTTTTTACTGAAAACAGTATGCAAATTATGTAAAAGAAGAGAAGGTTCCAATGCCTCATCTTCATCATACCTCATGTTTTATATTTTTATTTTCGAAGTCCAAATTATCAATCCGAACTGTTCAACATAATATTTATACTAAAATATGTAAGGAGATGAAATTTTATATTTTTTTGGAATTATTTTACTATCTTTTAAGATAGGTACAAAATCACTATTTTGAACCGTAAACAAAACAGTAATTTTATACCCATCTTAAAAAATAGTAAAAAAATTTCATCCCTAACCATATTTTAGTATATATATCATGTTGAACGGTTTAGATCTACAATTTGAACTTTGAAAATAAAGATATAAAATATGATATATGATGAGGTATAATGAAAATGAGACATTAAAACCCTCCTCATAAAAGAATAGCGAAAGGTTAAAAGTACTATTTCAAAATTTTGATTTTGCACACTAATTTTAGTACCTGACACTCAATTAGTGTACCTCCTGATTGTACCAAATCATCAACAATAACCACATGTCTTCCTTCAGGATTCCCTTCATTTATCATTACTTTCCTCTTATCTCCTTGTCTGACTTTTGCACACACCACCTTAAGTATTTATAAATCATAAATTGATAGCTTCTACTCATTTAATTATGTTTATAAAAAGAAAACGCATGAAACAAAAATGCATTACAAAAATTTCTCATCCGCTTGATTAAATCAGTGAGATAACTATCTGACTGTTTAAAGAAGAAATTAATAAAAAAAAATTATTAAGAGGTAAAAAATAACCATGGGAAAAAGCAACAGTTGATTGTGGAAGCGCTTCCAAGCACCATCATCTGGGAAAGCAATTGTTATCTTCACAAAAAAGAAGAAGATGGAAATAATTAATAAAAAAAGAAAAGTAGAAGACTACAAGATAAAATAAATAAATAAAGAATAAATGGAAAAAAAAAGGAGCTAATAAGTATTTATTCTGACATTGTTGGCATCAGGGAGTTGGCGAAGGCGGTCCAATAAGAGAGGAACTCCCGTTTCTAAGAGAGGCAATACATTACCTCCAAAATAGAAATTTTCCTAATTTAAAAAAGAAAAGAAAAAGGAATTGGAAACGAACATGGTGATTGATGTGGGAATAACTAAAAACTTGATGAAAAATGAAAAATCTAGTCATTTGTTTCATTTTGTTTACAATTTCATTACAAAGGATAAGCCAATTTATTGAACACCAAATTGGTATATATGTATCCAATTTAGCCTTATAACACCTAATTGTGCAGTTTTGCCTTAAAAAGTTTGTAACCTCAATTTAACATACAATTAGGCTTAAATCAACATCAGCTGTGCAAAATTAAGAACATAAAAAATAAAAAAAAAAATCAGGTCAAACACACTTTTAGGTACCAAACCAACAGCTACTTTAAAGCAATATTAACATAATGTGCCTGTCCATAACCTTTTTTTGGCTGACATGTGCCCTTCAACACACTATTACACTCAAGGTATATTACTAATTCCTCAATGTTTTATTTTGTTTGTTATCTCTTTCTTTTCTTTTTAACAAGCCAACAATACCAATTGCAATTAGCTGAACAAAACCCATAACTCTTTGCCATAATTTCAATGGAGAAAACAGAGACAAACCTGTAATGCATGGATGTCATATATGACAAGAATTGGGGATCCACCTCTTGAACTGGGAATATGTGAAAGCATCTTTGCCAAAGTATCGGCTGTCGCCACCTGACCTGGCACGTCGATCCTTTCACAACAGCCGGTCGGGAAGTACGGAAGCACCACTGTGAAAGAGGCAACGAATTCCTTTGGCAATGCACAAATGACAGACCACTGATCGAAATTGAAATTTGGACTGAAGGTTGCAAGAAATGCTACATGTTTACCCCTTATTTCTAGCACATTGTGCATAAATATATTTGCGGTTCCATCATCGAATTCCCTGAGAGAGAGAGAGAAATTCATCCATCATTGAAGGCAAAACTTTTTTATGAACATTTTTTTGTCATCTAAAATGAATAAAAAAGGACAAATAGATTCAATAACCCTAAATTCTCTTTAAAGAACAACCCACACAACGAGTTTAATTTGAGAAATTATACATGGTATTGAAAGACAGTTAGATTATAGTAAAAGGAAACGTTAACGAAAACATAAGACAAACCCCCATGTGATGGATTGGAGGTGTATGGAATCACAATGTTGTGCAATTTTATGAGCGAGTTCCTCCATCTCCATACAATAATAAAGATATATTTGTTTCTTGGTGCTCTTCTCCATTCTCTCTATCTGGTAAAATTCCCTGCTATTTTTTTAGAAGAAAGCTGTAAATATGTTGGCGAGGCTGAGAATAATAAGTACCTGAGATTAACGAGAGAGAAATGCCTAAATTCTATTTTAAATGAGAATGATTGAATTCTATTTCTATTTTTACATAGAGAAAATAATAGGTTCTAAATATAAGAAAGTAATATTTCACATATTCTATTTTTTGGATGATTAAACAGTATAACTACCTCCTTGTATATATTTGGATGATTATTAATAAAAAAAATACCGCTTGGTGGTGCGCATTTGACCGATCGATTGTGGATACAGGCCCAAGCCCAAGGTTGATTTTGGTTAAGGTGCAGTTTAAATTAAGCCCGGCCCAACAGCTCAAAATTAAGCCCACAAAATTTATTTATTCGTTGTAATATTGACAAAATAGCTTGAGAACTTTTGGACTTTCTTTCCTCGTGCTAAACAAAAACCAAACAGAAATGAGCATTAACACTTTTATATTTTATTAACACAACACCTTCAAAAAAATTTAAATCTATAGAAAATTTTAATCCTCTTTAAATATTTTTTCAGTTGTCGTATCTATTTCCTAATTTTGTTAATATTGCAATTATTAATTAGTTATTTGATTTTCATAATTATTAGATGATCTTTTCTTCTAATTCTGAGATAAATATATGCATCTCTTTCAAAAGACATATAATAATATAAAAGCTCATGAAAAACAATAGTTTTTGTTATACTGATATGTGTTTGTGTAACTGGTACAAGAGATGTGTTGGCCAGTGGATATTGTATGCTTTGTTTGGTCTTCATATAATAAAAATCGGTGGAATTTTCCACTATAAAAAAAAAGAAGATTGGAGTTCAGAATTTAGTAGGTCTGAGATCCGGAAATTTTTATTAATAGCACTAAAAAAAACAGTCTAGATTTGAGGAATTTCTCCATTTAACCGGGTCTCACAGCCAATCTGCAATTCATTTATAGAGTACTGCAGATTGACTTAGAGATCTCCCAAAACTAAAATATATTCAATATTATATTACATTTTTTGTGTTTTTGGGGACCTCTAAGCCAATTTAGAATATATTGGTTATACGGTTTGGATAAATATGGAACCCTCAAATCTAGAATGTTTTGGTTCATTATTAATTTTTTTTTTGTGCTACAAATAAATTTTCGGTCTGAGGTACGCTTTCTTGAAAAAACTGTGTTCTCAATCGCTACCTCTATTTTTGATCAAAATATTCAAAATTTCTGCCAAAATTTCATAGTAATGCAATAAAATTTTCAGATACAAGGATGACAAATTTCAAATTCGAATTCAGAACAAGATAAATATATTATTTTGCTATATTATTTTCGATGATTTCCTTAAAATAACCTTCAAATACGGCAGTGATTAATTATAATAAGAATTTTCCTCTCTTTTTTTTTCCCTTACCAGTAGCGTGACACCGATCAGAGAGAAATTAAGAACCTACAAGGCAATTGCGACTCTGTGAGACTTATAGGTTTCTTTTGTATTATTAAATTTTGCAATTTTTTGTTTAATTAATTGAAAGAGTGAGTATTAGAATTTTATGAAATTTTATAGTGTACCCATGAAAGTTTTTAAAATAACTATTTTCTCATGAAAACATCGTAATTAATATCCAATTATCTCTATACAAATTTAATATTTTTCTTCTATCCTTTTTATTCATTAAACATCGTAATACCTAACATATATCTTGTCATTGATTTTTGCTCCTGAATCTCACTATATATTTTTGATTTGTTTTGTTTTGCTTTGTTTTCAAGTTATGGATTCGTTCAACATGGAGGAGCTGAAAACTGTATGTGAGCATGAATTAGTTAAGAGTATATCTGTGGACACGGTTCTTTCTATCCTGGAATTGGCTGAGAAACACAACTATACTGGGGTGAAGAAAGATTGTTTAAAATTCATTGTTGATAAAAATAATTTGCTTTCATTTATGGCCAATAAAGAATATTATAAGCTGATATACAAGTACCCATCTCTCTTGGATGTGCTCGAGGAGATCTGGCAGGAAAGGCAAGATGAGATTTAGTGAAAATTTTAAAATATGGGACAAATAAATAAATAAATATATTTGAAGGGTTTTAGTGTGAAATATTAATGTCAGATAATTGTCATATATACATATGTAGGATATTTTATGGTCTTGAGTTTCATTTTTTTTTAAGGATTAATTCCTTGTTGATGAATGTTTGTAGTCTCATTAATTTGGCAACTATATATGGCTTAATTAACGAATCAGTTGTTACTTTATTGAGTTTTCATCATTTGTTAAGTTTGCCTTTATTTAGGAAAATAAATTTTGTAATTCAGCGGGAACGAAAATAAATAGTCGTTCAAAAAAAAGTATAAAATTATTAATGCACTTAAGAAAGTAGCTTTCTTGCAAAAAAAAATGTATATATATTCATCAGATCGCAATTGTGTTCAGTAACGTATATGACAATTCAATACCACATGTTATTACTTAAAAAAGATAAAAAAAAATTTTTAATTTATTTGCTCTCCTAAACATAATAAGAATTGAAAAACCTTAAATTATTATGAAGCTCAAGGGGATTTTTCCTTATTTCCTGTTAATTTTGGAATTTTCAAATATAAATACTTTCTTGTAATATGAGTAATTCCATATTGTATTTCTCCAAGTATGTATATGAATAGGGAGCAGGTGAAATCGGTTTCTTTGGGGTGAAGATTTTAACATAGCGGTTTGGGCTTCAGGCAATCAAACCAACAATGTATATAAGATTTACAAGGAGAATAACAGCGGTGCCGCTTAGTGCTTAGCCATCAAAGGCGATTTCTAAATCTTATTAAAGAGACCGAATCGTCTGTGGGCATGAATTTTCCTGCCTCTAGAGTTACTGTGGATGGGCCCTCATTTAAAAACAGTAACAGTAATTAAACCCTTTAACAGTAACCGGTTCCACCTCCCAGTAACTCTGGAGACAGAAATTTTCTACACCCCGGCGGACAGGAGATTCGGTTCCCTTATTAAATGGGTTAGCGAGCAAATGGCATACATCGCTGACATTATGGAGGATTTTGGGTAGGTCCATTTCGAATTCGTAGCCTCTGCATTAACTCAAAAAGAAATATTTTGGGTTAATGTATATGGACTGTCTGATCAGCTTTGAGATTAGTGCAAATTAAATCAACGGTAAAATTAAAGAGCCCCTATGTCATAGATGGAGGATGAATAGACTTTGTTTATAATCGGACAACTGATATCTATTAACTCAAAAGATACTATTTTCTTTCCCTTGAGGTGTCTAAGACATACAAGAACTTTAATTGCACACGTGTATGGAACAACACAGAACTACATAAGTGCACTTCAACAATCTATAGAATAGAATAGAAATTATTTTATTTGAATAAAAATGACACTTGTATTGTTAAAATATACACATGTGCCACTAATCTAAGTAAAATTTTGCTCTCATGAGCTAACATTTAATAGACTTTGAGAAAACAGTAATTTAACAATATTATATCGAATGAGAAAGTAAAGATAGAAAGGTCTTTAATTTGTTTATCTGATAAGTTTTTCTTCATTTACCATTTCACCCCCCTAAAAATTTGGATTTTATGGAGCTTGCATAAAACATGAGATTGATGCATCACGTATCAAGTACTCATTTACTTCGGCTAAAACAAGCGCAAGATGCATCAGCGGACAAAAACTGGGGACTGCCAAATGCCAATTGCACAAATATATCTATAGCAGTATAGCACCCTCTTATCATGTTCCAATGGTTCGGTTTATTTGATTTTAAACCAAATCGAAAAAATCAGTTTAAATGTGTCGGTTTTTATTTAAATAGATTGGTTTGGTTTTATTTTTCATTTAGTTAGGTTTATTTGATTTGATTCGGTTTATAACATTGTAATTACGGCTTAACCGAACTGATCGGATATCTGCATACATGAATGAAGTCGCGACTCGTGATTCATGAATAATTCCTCCCCTCTGTTCGGTTCATTCTCACACTTGACTTGGGTTGAGTTTCATTCTCCCACTTTCTCTTTCCCTTTTCAAAATTT
Source organism: Carex pumila (assembly GCA_033356055.1). Classification (NCBI taxonomy): domain Eukaryota; kingdom Viridiplantae; phylum Streptophyta; class Magnoliopsida; order Poales; family Cyperaceae; genus Carex; species Carex pumila. The sequence continues at coordinate 199,479 of JARJHM010000127.1, read as the reverse complement.
TACTTTTCACTCTCTAAGGTCTGTTTGGCGTTTTTACTGTTTTTGTAGGAAAATAAAAATTCAGTTCAACTAAATTTTATTTTTTCCACAAAAACAGTAAAAATCAATTCAAATTCTGTGCCCATGCCCATTCCCGATAGTGCGCCGAACAGGCCCTAACTGAGTTTCATTCTAACGCTCTCTTTCTTTCTTCCCTCTTCGTTGTTTTTTCTTTTTACATTAATCACTCACTCTCTCTTTGTATTTCTCTCTTCTCTATCACTATTTGGATCTGTGCTCTCATTTTAATTTCTCCTTTTTTCGTTTCCTTCTTGATTATTTCGATTATTTCTCTTTGGTTTTTCTCTATTTTCATATCTGATTTTGGTTATTTCGGTTTAACCGAATAAACCAAAATTTATTTCGATTTGGTTTTTTCGGTTTGCTGATTTAATTCGGTTGGTTCGGTTCTAATTTTGAAAACCAAATAAAACTTTGGTTTAACTATTTTATTTCGATTCAACCGAACTGAATTGAAGAACCCCTACTTTTATCTGTTTATCTGACCCGTATCATATTCAATAAGATAAGTACAAATAAAAAAATCATAAATTTATTAGGTACGAGTACGAATAAATATTTTTTTTGTTATCTAAATGAATAAGGATACATATAAGATATATTTTGCACTCATTATCAGATCGGATATGTATATATACACACACACTATTAATCAATGCAGTGAATATCTATTCTCCAACTACTATTGACACCGTTTTTCTATAATTCATTATCTATTAAAACAAGTAAATAAATTACAGTAAATTCTAATAAAGTTTAGACTTTCGAAATACGTATATATATATGTGAATGAATGTGTTTTACTATTTTATTCATTAAACAATAAAAAGAATTATTATATTTGTGTTATTCATTATCTACTCACTATTATTTTATTATTGGATAATAAAAGAAGAATATAAAAAGATAATTTAGATACTAATAAAAATAATTTATAACGAGTACGCTTTCACTCAATTTTATGGTAACCGTTAACACTCATAGAACCGAAAATCTCTGGAATCCCGAATCCCGAATCCCGAATCCCGCCGAATGAAATGAATACTCTTCTTCTTCTGTTGTTCCGATCACACCAATTTTGACAAAACAGGAATTCAATTTCTCATTTCTCAGAGCAAGAATTGCTTCCTATCAGACTGATTTCCATTCGTGCGGGCAAACTTTTCTATACTCCTGCCTTTGCTTGCTCCCACTCGGACTGTTCATTTTTTGCGAAATAGCAAATAATATCTCTCTGTTTTTTTTTTTTTTAAATCCTGATAGAAATAATTTCTCATTTTGAAAATTTCATGGCCACCTCTCTTCGACTGTCCAATCTCCCGCCGATTTTTTCGAGAACCCAACTTGAATTCAATCGATCGCGGAGAAACCCTAACTCGCTAATGGCTTCGGCGCTTCCAGTGGAGCAAAGAGAAGAGAAAGAGAAAGAGGCTGAGACTGAGAAGATCAAAGGGGATTCCTTCATACGCTTCCATTTGAGAAAGCTCTCGCCATACCAGCCAATCTTGCCATTTGAGGTATATCATTTCAATTATGACCATTTTGTTGTTGTATAATTGCTTAGGTTAGTGGGAATTTGGGTTTTTTCAAATGCATATAAGGTGTTTGATCATTGTCCCCTAGAAAAAGGAATACACTTATTGTTTGTGACTGGTACAGTTGTTGAGCCATATGACAACTGAATTGGATTTCAACACTGTGTTGGTATGTGCTGTTCCAGACTATTCTATCTTTAGTGAAATGCTTTGTTGTAAGGTAAACAAGGGATTATTATACCAGCCGGCACTGGTACGGATCATGGTTCGGATTGGCTTTGCTGTTACATTATTCTCGGAGTGAAAAGCTTCCAAATCTGGCACTGTATTGCTTTTATGTACTGGTACAGTGAATTACCGGGACATCACTTGATCGTGATTTGAGCATAAGTTTAACTTGTTCTTTTTTGAAGCAAGAAGTTCGGCTTGTTCGATGAAACATCGAGGCTGATTTTTCATGTTGTACGCAGGTATTGTCAACAAGGTTAGGAAGGAAGCCTGAGGATATAGTAAAGTTGGATGCAAATGAGAACCCCTATGGTCCACCTCCAGAGGTCGGTCACTTATTTTATTTTATTGAAATATAATTTTTATCTCCATTTTTTTAGAAGGTCGTCTTTTACTGAGGAATTCAAAGTGTAATTTTAATTTAGCTGAAATTGAATGACACAAATTATCATTAATTATCTCTCGTCTGGTTTGTAGAGTTTTAAATTAATCTTTGTTGTTGGTTGTTGTTTGCATTTTGTACAACCTATTTTGATCCTTTCCATGATAATTCAGTCTAAAAGGAGAAATAAATGAACAAATTTTTATCAGTGCTGTGTTGAGACGAGTCACTCATGGAGTGAAAGAGATGCCGTTATTAAATGGCTTATTCCGTATGCCCTGATTTTGCATCCACTATTTGTCTCAAATATGACAATAAGACCAAGGCGGAACAAACTGCATGTCTAAGGACCAAAAGGGGTGCTTGAACTTATAGGGATCAAAATGGTAACTGGCTGGTACACTATGGATTTATGTATTTTTCTTTCTTTTTTATGTATATAGGTGTTGGAAGCTCTAGGAAATATGAAGTTTCCCTATGTATATCCTGATCCAGAGAGCCGCCGCCTCCGTGAGGCTTTAGCTGTTGATTCAGGTCTTGAAGAGGAGTACATACTTGCCGGTTGCGGTGCTGATGAACTTATTGATTTAATCATGAGGTCAAACTAATAACTTATAACAAAAAGGAAAATTTTGGAATTAATGTCTCATTGTTTTCTCTTATCTTGAGGTTATAATATTAATTTTCTTAAAACAAAAAGATAATAAAAGGATTTTCAAGTCTCATGTTGTAAATTTAACCTTGTTCTTTTCCAAATAAGGAAATATCTTTGGCCAAAAAGCTGCTACCAGCATACATTTCTTTTCATTTCACGACTTATCTAGTGTCACATTTTAACATGAAGAAAAGAGAGCAGGGACTTAGTAAATGGATAAGATTAGCTTTGCCATGACTAACAATTAGTTCAGTGCAGTCAGTACTCATTTGCAGTCCTCTTCAAAATATTTGCCCAAATTGTCCCTGTGTTTGTCTAATTTGCACAGAGAGAAAGTTCAAGGAATGAAGTTTAGTTTCATATTTTCTGGAAAGGTAGTTAAGGGAAGGACATATGGTTATAATATTTTCTCTCACTTATGAGGTGCATATAGATATCTGGATCTTTTCTGAGCGCACATTTGATATTTGACTTCATATAAAAAAAAGTTATTTTTTCTAGCTTTGCATGGCACTCTTTGATTTTGACGAATAATCTTAATGTAGATGTGTACTTGACCCAGGCGACAAAATTGTTGACTGCCCTCCCACTTTTACCATGTATGAATTTGACGCTGCAGTAAATGGAGCCCTAGTAGTTAAAGGTACTGAACTTGCTGATTTAAATTATCAACAATGGAATAAGATTGAAAAAGAAATTAAGCGCCAATTTCGTCAGTTTTCACCTGTAATTTAAATAAGAAAGGATGTAAATTAATATGTTTTTCGATGCAGTACCTAGGCTTCCAGATTTTTCTTTAGATGTAGCTCGGATAATTGAAGCAGTACAACAAGAGAACCCAAAATGTATTTTTCTTACTTCTCCGAACAATCCTGATGGAAGGTACCAGAATGCATTAACTTTTACATTTCTTAAACATAACACTAAAATTGTACCTCATCTGGCAGAAAAGAAAAGAGCAGAAATTCAGTACATTGTGCAAGAAGTATTTGCATCCTTTTTTTGTGTTTATATATAAAATTAATTTTTCTCTTTTTTTCTCTTCTTTTAGTATAATAAATGATGATGATCTGATAAAGATACTAGATCTACCGATCTTGGTGGTACTTGATGAAGCGTATATTGAATTTTCTGGCATTAAATCAAAGATGGATTGGGTCAAAAAGTATGATAACTTGATCGTACTTCGCACATTTAGCAAAAGAGCTGGTATTTCATTAAAAGCTTTTCTCTTTCTTCCTATGGTAATGATTTAGTAGACAAAACTTAAGAATTGTTATCTAATTTAATGTACAGGATTGGCGGGGCTAAGAGTAGGATATGGTGCTTTTCCAAAAAGTATAATAGAATATTTATGGCGCGCAAAACAACCTTACAATGTCTCTGTGGCCGCTGAAATTGCTGCTTGTGCAGCTCTTCAAAATCCTACTTATTTGGAGGTATGTACCTTTTCAAAGATACCTTGCAAAATGCACAAATTCCATAATCTTCCCAACATGATATAATTTTTGTATTGACATTCCTTCTGGCAATATTATATTTTAGAAGATGTATATGTTGATGGTTTTAAGTTATTTGTTGACTAATTTGTACTGAAACTCTTGTTTCTTTCAATTTTTAGCTCAGTTTCACTTGTTTTCTAATTTTTTGCTTCTTTTATTTTTTATTTCTTGAAGAAAGTGAAAAATTTACTGGTGCAAGAAAGGGAGAGGCTTTTTGCTTTTCTTAAAGGCGTGTCTTTCTTGAATCCATTCCCAAGCTATTCAAATTTTATACTTTGTGAGGTCACCGAAGGAAAAGATCCCAAGAAAATTAAGGTATCAATTATTAATGTTTATTATTCATAATAATGAACTTCTGAGCATCATTGTTAAACAGTATATCCTAACATTACAGGAGGATCTTGCAAAAATGGGGGTTATGATTCGTCACTATAATAACAAAGAATTAAGGGGGTATATTCGCATTTCGGTTGGCAAACCAGAGCAAACGGATGCATTGATGGAGTGCATTAATCTCCTTGAGTAACAACTCTCAATCCAAGCTTTTGTTTCATCGAATTAACTGCATTTAGGAATTTGTCTGATTTTTTTTTTTTTCTTGATTGGGACTTCCATCCTTTTTTCTTTTGTAAAATGACTAAGATATATTTTCTTCTTTGTGAAGTGCTGCAATAAACTCTGAATTGAGAATAAATGCATTCTTGTCAAGTTACAAGTTCATCCTCTTTTGCAGCTAATTCCCTTTTGGATATATTGCTAGAGAATTTTCAATATTAGTTCAAGAGGGTTTGAGTGCCACAATTTTGTTATATTGATCGCAAGTTGTTTAAAATACTGGAGCTAAAAAAAAATCAATGCAAATGTTAAGATGCTGATAAGATGCTGAGTGCCACAATTCACCAGTGACCAGTGTACATGTTGAGATGCTTTCAAGTTCGTTGGTATTAAGACATTTAAAAATGTATTAACTAAAATATATTTATGACGACTTTATTTTGGGCTCTCTTGATTTTGTAACAAATGAGTTTGAAAAAATTTACAAATCTTTTGCATGTGCGTCACTTGTTTCGAAGAATAGGATCTAACTGGTCATATTTGTGCTATGATATTTTTAAGTAAGAACAACATCAGCTAGTCATATTATTATTAGATCTAAACAAATATGTCATCTGCCTCATGTAGGTTTTTACTGGCATCCGTTTTGTTGGTTCATAATTTGTAAATTGTATTACAAATTTAGTTGTATATAATTCAGTTGTTTTCTTTATTTTTACTGTATTAACTAATGTACTCTTTTACTGTTGGTTTCATAACTGTAAACATAATCTTAGGTTGAGTTGTACCAGTACTGATGGAAATAAATCTGCTACGATCCTAAAGGGATTGTAGGGTCCTATGATTCTAAATCCAACCTTTTATTTGTTTTGAGATTCGTGCATAAAAAAACTAGTTCTATAGAGATTCATGCAACTCAAAAAAATGAAAGGTTGGATTTAGAATCGTAGGACCCTACAATCCCTTAGGATCGTAGCAGATTTATTTCCAGTACGGATCGGTATATGACTGTAGCTCTTATATGCTGATAAATTAAGGTAGGTTATTAGATCAATTCAGAGGACATTTGGATTGAAATCAGACTTGCTAAAGACTAATATTCGGAAACAGTTTGCTGATGCATAGAGTATGTATATTTCTATCATTATTTTCTAAAATTTTACAGTACAGTTATGAAACAGTATATATTTGCTAACAGTTAGAGACTGAAAAGGAAAGGATCACAATTAAATCTAAAAGAGTATTAATCACATAGATTATGTTTCACAGGTTCATCTTAGAACTCAACTCATATAGAGTTTGGCTAGTATAACATTAATGTCATTTCAACCTATATAACACCAACTCTAAAACCTATCAAATCGACTTTAAACGGTTAATTCAAACCATTCAAACCGATATACTTAATTAGTTGTGTGTTTACATGCAAAATTTATAATTTTTCGAATTTATTTAGTTTTAAGTCAAGCGGTCAAAGGTGTGAGTTTGATACTAAAAGGTTGGATTTAGAATCTCTATCCAAACTAGTTTTAATCCAAACCGTTCAAACCGTTCTATAGAGATTTGATGCAAAACCGATTTAATACATTAAGTTTTCAATATTTTTACCGCTTGATTTGATACTAAAATGTTGGTGTTATACAAGTTGAAATGACACTGATGTTATACTAGCCAAACTCTTAGGAAGTTTGGCTCGTATAACATTAGTGTCATTTCAACATATATAACACCAATTCTAAAATCTATGGAATCGATTTCAAACGGTAAATCCAATCCGTTCAAACTGACATACTTCATTAATTGTGTCTAAACGCATCACTCATAAAGTAAATCGGTTTGAATTAATTATTTAAAGTCTATTCAATTGATTTTGAAGTTAGTGTCATATAACACCGATGTTATATTAGTCGGACTCATTCATTGGACAGAAAAATGTATTTTACTTGGTGATATATATTGTGAGTGGTACAGGCATTTTTTGCATATGCAGTACAGTTGGATATAGATTTAATAAATTAATGAATACTTTAGATGATGACGATCGATCATGAAATTTTTATGTAGGATGCTTTAGGTGTCATTGATAGCACTTACATATCTCCTTTTGTAAAGAAGTGAAGTGTCAAAAATACATTAACATGAAGATGCATGTTTACATTTTGAAATGCTATAACTGTTGTTGATTTTGACATTAATTTTGTTTATGCGTCAATTGGTTGGGGGTGTCAAAAATGATTTTGACATGATTTTTTTTTTTTTTAATTCAGCATTAAATGGTGGTGGATTTTTATTGTTCCATCTAATTTGGGTTATGTGAGTACATGTTATATTTGACACAATTTTAACAAACAGTTGTACAAAATAGATACAAAATTTCGGAAGATTTATCCAATAATCATCGTTGTGCAAAACTTCATGAAGCAATATCTAATGGAGTTTTGAAAATATGCACCCTTATATAAATACATGATGATGAAGCAATATCTAATGGCTTTAGCATGTTATATTTGACATAATTTTATGAAGTGTCAAAATGATACAAAAGTAATATTTCCGGCCTTACCCATTTAAAATCAACTTTCCACACGAATACCATTTTCCCAGGGCTAATGCAATAGTGTGGCGATGGACGAGAAGCAAATTCTTTTATTAATTTTCTTGCGCATATACATCATTCTCAAATCTCAAGATACAAAATTGAATAAAAATTAATGTTTGAATAAAACATTGAGACAATGAGATGATACATTGCAAACCGATCAAGCCGAGGGGGAGCGCACCTGAATCAAAGGAAGGTTTGGTGAGTCGGCCGACAGTGATTTGTGGGTAAGATAAAAGCCGCCGGGTCTACAGAGTACAGGGAGAGACTGATATAGTAATATGGGGTTTGGTTTGTCGGGAATCGCTACCGAGATGGCTCAAGGGCAAAGCTTGACACCGACTCATCACTCATCAGTGCCACACCAAATAGCAGCCACCCCTAAAGTGGATTCTCTTGCAAATTGCAACTCTCAATTCACACAACAAAACAAAACAAAAGATATTTTATGAGTTTCAGACATTCAACCTTTCACCAACTTGTACAGTTTTAGGATCTGTTCGACTATTAGGTGAAAACGGAAATGAACTTGAATTTTGATTCAATTAGAATGGCTGAAATACTGTCCAGCATGAGAAAAAAAAATTTACCCCACACACAGTGGCAGTCGAACAATTTCTTACAATTTTACCAAACGCTATGGACGGCAATTGTATATTCAATTTAAAATATTAATTCTCAACGAGTTAATCGAAACTTGAAAATTTCTATTTTTTGTTGTTTTCATTAAAATATTAAAATTACTTGTTTTCTTGTATAAAATTAAGATTTTTCATGTTTCTCTTTATGTCATTTAATTAGAATTGGAAATATTTGAAGAGTCCAGATTTTCGACCGATCAGGCGTGCTTAGCTGTTATGAGGACTCGAATGAGTACAGCTCTTCTCCTGCGCGGAGAGCGTACTGTGCTGCGCAGCTATTCGTGGATCTTCACCGTAGATTCCTAGGGTGTTCCTTACGATCGATTTTACACGGATCTTGAAGCGATCGAACGGACTCTATCTGGGTAGGAAATTTCCTCCGCGGAACCGGATATTTGTTTGCTTGGTATATTGTGGAGCGACATGGAAATTCACGTCCTCTGAGATATCTCATATTTTGCGTGACTTTTTGGAAAATCTCAATGGTTCCAATACGTTCTACGCGAATCTCAAAGCTCAAATAATACTGCCCCCTACGTCACCCCGAATAGGCACCGGACACGTCGGTCACGCAAAGTTTGAGTTATCTCAGAGATACGAATTTGCGAGAAGTATGGACTGACGCTGACTGAAGCGAAAAGCATTCTATTAACAAGCAGCCAGCAGGCGGCGGGAGTACAGTGAACGAGACTCCAGTGACTAGTCCGCTGAAGTAGCCGAAATTTTTATTAATTTGAAATATATTAATTAAATATCGAGATTAGATAACTTTTTTGTGTTTTTTGAGATATAGGGAAAACGTAATGATTAATCATGTCCTCTGGTCATTATAGACTATTACGGTCAGGTTTAACACTAATCACTGCACTTCTAAAAAAAAAAAAAAAAATTCCTAGCCGTGATTGATAATCACGGCCAGAATTCAAATCCAGTGCAATATCTAACCGTGTAGAATGAGATCTGAGTTTGTCCATATTTGAGATCTGAATTTGTCCATTTTAATATGGCATGATTTTGGTCGTGATTGATAATCACAGCTAGAAATTTTTTTTTTTTTAAGAAGTGCGATAATTAGTGCTAAACCTAGCCGTGCTAGTTTATAATGGCCAGAGAACGTGATTAACCATCACATTTTCCTTATATCTCGAAAAAACACAAAAACGTTCTCTAATCTCAATATTTAATTAATATATTTTCTATTAATAAAAATTTTGGGCTGAAGTACTCAATGTTTTTTTCTGCAAAACGATTAACATGTGGTAGCTCTCTCAATTCAATTCTGATTAATTAGATTTTGCACCCTTACTATTACTAACTAGTGACTACTAGAGTGGTAAAAACGTGCCATGCCGTGATCAAGTAAACAGTGATCCGTGCCGTGACCAAAATGTCAAAGATGGTCACAACGCGCGAGTGGTCACGATACGCAAGTCACAGCGTAACTACTCACATACTGTGTTCAAATGTAACTGGTCACATTTCTCATATTTAACTATTTTTTTCATAATTTAAGTTAGTTTCTTTAAGATTCACTATTTGATTAAGATCTAATGGTCCTAATTACACGTGACTCGCGTGATTACGTGCCATGTCATGATCGGATCTTTCGCAGGAACAATTCTGTGGGATCGCAGCAGATTTATTTCCCAGGACGTAAATAACCAAAAGAAAATAGAGCCCACTCCGATTCAACGTTATTTGCAGCCAATCATGTGTTTACATCATCATAAAGAATTAAAGTTAAACAAGAATGATCTGAGAAACACGATTTGACCACAGAAAATCTTGACAAACTGAAAGGTGACTTGTCGCCATCGTCTTCTCGCTCACTTATTACGCCGCGTGGCATATTATCTTGTCGCATATCTCAGTATATATAACTCTGTTCGTTCCCTTTCCTTCACTCAGTATCTCTCTCTATTTCTCACTCAAATTAAAGTCAAAATTTAAGAAATTGATGGCGATGTTTCGTGCGTCGAGGGAGTTTAGCAAGCTCTTGAGACCGACATCTCCTCTCCTTACTTCCCTGGACAGAGCTGTTCATGTAATTTCTTTTAATAATTCTCAATTTTATCATAACTAATTTTTTCCCCTTTCTAGTGCTTAAAATTTGGGTCTATGTTAAAAATTTACTTCAGGGCAGATCAGCTTACGTTTTTTTTTTTGCTTCCAAATATTGATAGGTTATATTAGATATTGGTGTATTTGAGATAGATAATCAGAATGTCGAATTAATTCATAGATGAAGAAGTAAAGTACAAAAATCAAAATGAACAATTAGGAGATACTATGTATAATATAATACTTAGGTGGCACTATCTGACTGTCACAATTTGAACCCGACCCGATTGGAATCTGATCAACCCCAGCATGAACCCAACTGTTTGAATTGAGCTGGAACTGAGCTGACAGACCGAAGTAAACCTGTAATTCAAACCCGATATGCACAAGACATCCCTATATGTGCTCAACCTGACTTATGTATGACCTGATTTCACCTAAAAAAATCTGGCTGCCCCAAAATTAATCTTATCGAGGAAATAACCCAAACCAACTTCAGTATCAAATCTGTTTAGCTCAACATATGAATCCGGTTGACCTGAAATTTGAATGATGCGAGACCCAAGACAAACTGAACTCAAATAAACTAGAGCCCAATAAAACCCCCAATAAAACAAGAACACAAGTGCCTCGAACCCGAAAAGACAGGAACCCAAACCCAACACAACACAGCAATTGTCACTTCTTATAACACACCTTAGTACAGTACTATAAGTTATTTCTTTTCTAGTTTTTATGGTTCAAAGTTTAATCTTTATGTGCACATGATAATTTTATGGTGAATTCGAACATTTTACTCCAGGGTTCATCCGGAAGCAAGAAAATTGTAGGAGTATTCTATAAAGCAAATGAATATGCTGAGAAAAACCCCAATTTCCTTGGCTGTTTGGAACATGGATTGGGGATCAAGAATTGGCTTGAATCTCAAGGCCACACCTACATCCTCACTGACGACAAGGAGGGGCCCATTTGTGGTTCGCAACCTGTTTAACCTCAATCTGTTTCTCATGAATAATTTCATTTCAAGATCTAGCTTATATCTGCAAAAAAATATATATCATGTATACCCACACAAAGAATAGAAAATAGACACATACCCCTGCAAAATATGCTCAAAGTATCATCTTCTACTGTTTATATCGATAGTAATAAGGAAGAAAATATGACAATTTGACCATTTTATAAAAACAAGAGGGAGGGGGTGCATGTATTATTTTTTATTTTTCTTGAAACGAAAGTCCTTATATTATAAAGAACAAGAGGCTTATTTGTTTTGAAACATATGACTATATGAGGTACTTCTGATTGTAAAGTTTGTATAATTTTTTTTTTCCATTTGTATTGTCAGGCAGGAGTTCTCCTTTGTTAGTATGTATTTCTTTTTTTTTTTTTTTTTAAAGTAGAATATTTTTTTTCTTTTGTTTGTCATGTTTAAGCCCAAGTTCCCGTTTTTTTTTAGTCCGCTAAGAAATTGTGTTTTTACTGACAGAGCTAGAGAAGCACATAGAAGACATGCATGTGCTCATAACCACTCCATTTCACCCCGCTTATGTCACCGCTGACCGGATTAAACGTGCCAAAAATCTTCAACTCCTGCTAACAGCTGGGATTGGTTCTGATCATGTTGATCTTCAAGCTGCTGCTGCGGCCGGGCTGACAGTTGCTGAAGTCACAGGTGAATCAGTTTGTTTCGATGCTCCTACTGCTTTACCATATTTGTAAAGTGATTTATTTCTTATTGTGTGGAGGTAATATTAAAGGGAGATCTATTATTATCAGCACCACGAATTGGGAGACGAGTTATAGAACTCTGTTGTGACATAAAAATGTTGTTATGAAATGACAGTAATTCTGATTCAAAATGGATTGTTTTGGTCTGTCCTGTTCTCTCTCAAGAATTTTTCATTGTAAAACTTAGACCACTTAGTTATTTTGTTGTTCGACTTGATCGCGAGTCTTAGTCTACATATTATTTGCCATTCACTCTGACAGTTATGGTCTTATTTGAAAATTATGGTAATATATTGGAGAGAAGTTTCAAAAAAGTAAATTTAGTAGTTGTGCATATAGACCTACTCTACTAATTTTCTGTTAAACAGGAAGCAATACGGTGTCAGTGGCTGAAGATGAGTTAATGCGCATATTAATTTTGGTAAGAAACTTTTTACCGGGACACCATCAAGTAATAAAAGGAGAATGGAATGTGGCTGCTATTGCATATCGCTCCTATGACCTAGAGGGAAAGACGGTTGGTACTGTGGGGGCCGGGCGAATTGGTCAGCTACTACTGCAAAGGTACATTTACATGCCTAAGATTGGTAGGGTATGGCACCTATATGATTCTAGTGAAGTGCTGATCAATGCTTTCATTGTTTTTTATTTTATTCCAAAAGCTTGGTACTATTGTACCGAAATATGCCCCAGTTGAAGCATAAGTAGTTTTGTTGAGGTGTCGTAAAATAATAAAATTTGGTCTTGAAAGATATACACGGATGACAAAATAATGATTTATTTGTAACTTCTCCTTGACAGGTTGAAGCCATTTGGTTGCAATTTGTTATACTATGACAGAGCTAAAATTTCAGCTGAGAGGGAGAAAGAAACTGGGGCGAAATTTGAGGAGGACCTAGATGCAATGCTACCTAAGTGTGATGTAGTAGTGCTAAATGTACCACTTACTGAAAAGACAAGGTTCATTGGAAGAAATTGAATTTACATCTTGATTCATTTGGATTTTCGTGATCATATTTTGTGAACTAACAACTTCCATATTTCATGATCATATTTTCATACTATATCTTTGTTTTGCTTTTCATTGGAATTTCAGGGGACTTCTAAACAAAGAGAGGATAGCAAAAATGAAAAAGGGTGTGTTAATAGTGAATAATGCAAGAGGAGCACTAGTGGATACTCAAGCAATGGTAGATGCATGCAATAGTGGTCATGTTGCTGGTACATACATATATGTGTGATTAATTACATTTTCTAAAGTTTTCTGATAATTTTTAAAACTCAAAATATCAGGCACAACCCTGCAAAATTAGAAAACGATTCTATGCTCATATGCTTGAGCCTTGAAGTTTGAAAAATGTAGCATGTCTTCTGTACCCATAGTCTACATATTTATCCAGAAGAGAATACAGACAAACTGTCCACTCCTTTCCTTTATTTGCAGAGGGAAGTAGCAAAGGAGGGTATTTTAGGCATTTATTTTCAAGGGTAAAGATGCATTTTTTAGGCTTTCTGGGAGGCTAAATAGAAAATTTCATTTAGGGGTGAAACACATTTAAGGGAACATTAGCATTAATAACTAATAAACAAGAAAGTTTTGTTTGAGCTAAATTAGTTGGCCAAACATCTAGGTCTTCTTGCATTAAATCTTTAATTTATACATTGGCATAGGGAATAGAATGTCTTGATTTCATTTGTAAATGATATATATTTTAGGATATGGTGGAGATGTGTGGTACCCACAACCAGCACCGAAGGACCATCCATGGAGGTACATGCCCAATCAAGCAATGACACCTCATATCTCTGGCACTACTATTGATGGACAGGTTAACCATCTTTTTCTCTAATTAACTAAGTATAATAATGCTGGTCAATTACTGTGATTTTCTTTGTTCTTAATTAGCCATGGTACAATCTTGGTTGCAATAATCTATCATCAAAACAATTTTGGTGCTTTCAAAAAGACACTAAAATTTAAAATTATTTTGGTCCAAAAAATAAATCCACATCAAGCCCAGGGGATAGGATCACATACACAGAGCAAAACATAAATTTCAGAAAAATGAAGAAGGAAAATATAAAAAGAAAGAAAGAAAAAGAATAAGAAAATGGGGATAACAGATTTCAAAGTAATAAATTCTTAACTAAATTTAGTAAATCCAAATCTGACAGTTAAAAATCTTGAATATTTCACAGATTAGGTACGCCGCAGGCACCAAGGATATGCTTGATCGGTATTTCAAGGGAGATGATTTTCCAGCAGAGAACTATATTGTCAAAGAAGGTAAAATTGCTCCCCAATACCAGTAAATCTCAGTGGAGCTGAGACCTGTCTTTGCAAAGAATCCCAAGCCAATGAGGAATAGTTATGTGAAATTATGAAATAAAGATCAAGCAACCTTGTGTTTGGCCCCAATAAATGTTTTTCTGTTGCGAGTGTAGACACTCTTATGTGATTGAAATAAATTGTTTGTAAGGTTATATAATTATGATGATAATATCCATTTGTTCCATTTGGGTGTTAAGAGAAATTTTCAAAGTTCATTCATGTGTTCATTCTGTTCAAATTTACAGTTTGGCGAAGTGAATCGATGTGCTGATTCACTTCACAAAAAAAAAAAATTGTTTCAATTTACAGTTAGCATGTTCAAAATTTGTGAAGTGAATCAATTTGCTGATCTTTTTTTTCTAAAAAAAAAAAAACGAAAATAAAGAAATTAGACTCCTAACACACTTTGGCTAGCCATAAATGCTTGTACCAGCGAGGCACCACAAAAAGAAAAAAAAAATGAAAAATTAGAAGATCGCTTTGTTACAGGAAAAATAATAAATGAGGAGATATCACGATCTTAATTTAGTCAACACCAGAGAAGAGACAAACAAACAGCAATCATCAAATAATTGTATTGAAGTTAGGGGTTTGCTCTCGGGTAGGGGCAGGGTGGGCCGGGCATATCCGGGTACAGGTACGAGTATCACGGGTAGACAGGTATTTTGGACCCGTGCATCCCGGTTTTTTTTTTTTTTCAAAACTGTGCCCTGCCTGTCCTATACCTGTGCCTGTTGTACCCTTGAGGGGCAGGGCAGTCCGGTCTGTTTTTTTTTTTTTTTTTTTTTTTAACAATCTCGTATAAATATTATTACGTGTTTATAATTCGACTTTTAAAATCTGAATAGTTCAATATCAAATAATATATATATATAGAGAGAGAGAGTTAGGCTGGGGTGTTATGGATAGCATAGCGACCTCCTGTGCTACGGCTCAATATTTAAGTTTTCAAAATTCAAACGGTTGATCCGAACTGTTCATTGTTTAATCCATATTGAAATGTGCTTGGAGATCAAATTTTACATTTTTTGGAATTTTTTTGATATTTATTAAGATGGTCTCAAAATCACTGTTTTTATTAAAATTCTGCACCACTGAAAAACAGTAGTTTCAAAAATGCTTAATAAATAGTAAAAAAAAGTTCCAAAAAATGTAAAATTTGGTCTCCAAGCACATTTCAATATGGATTAAACAATGAACGGTTTGGATCGACCGTTTGGATTTTGAAAACTTGAATATTAAGCCGTAGCATGGGAGGCCACTATGCTATCCATAGCACCCCAGCCTAACTCTCTCTCTCTCTCTCTATATATATATATAGAGGTGGGCTACGGTGAGTTGCAAAGTAAAGCTACTATTTTACTTCACGCTCATATTTTACGATTTTAAAGTTCAAAACGTCGATCTGAACCGTTCATCTTATTCTCCATATTGAAATGTGCTTGGAGACCAAATTTTACATTTTTTGGAATTTTTTTACTATTTATTAAGCAATTTTGAAAGTCGCTGATCTGATGGTCCAGAAAATTTTAATGTTTTTTACTGTTCACAGCAAAACAGCAGTTTTCAAAAATGCTTAATAAATAGTAAAAAAATTTCAAAAAATGTAAAATTTAGTTTCCAAGCACATTTCAATATGGATTAAAGATTTAATGGTTCGAATCAGTCGTTTGGACTTTCAAAATGAAAATACGGCGTGAAGTAGAAACGCGTTTTACTTCGCAACTCACCGTAGCCTATCTCTCTCTCTCTCTCTCTCTCTCTATATATATATATATATATATATGAGTAAGGCTTGTGTGCTATGGATAACATAGAGGGCTACCGTGCTACAGCTCAATATTCGAGTTTTCAAAATCTTAATGATCGATCCGAACCGTTCATCTTGTTCTCCATATTAATATGTATTTGGAGACCAAATTTTACATTTTTTGAATTTTTTTTTACTATTTTTTTAGCTAGATAAAAAATTACTTGATCTAAAAAATTATGCGTCATTAAGATATTTGATTTTCTACCTATCTAAAAAAATAGTAAAAAAATTTCAAAAAATGTAAAATTTGATCTCCAAACACATATTAATATGGAGAACAAGATGAACGATTTGGATCGTCCGTTAGAATTTTGAAAACTCGAATATTGAGCCGTAGCACGGTAGTCCCCTATGCTATCCATAGCACCCAAGCCTTACTCTATATATATATATACATAAAATTATCAAGTCACATCTTTATAATTCCTAAATAAATAAAATTGTAATTTATATATAAAAATTATTTTTGCGAAAATTTGTATGTTTATTCGGCTAAGTACAAATGTATTTATTTATTTCTTTACATGAGTTATTTTATTTTATTTTCAAATTCTCATTCTAATTATATAGTTTCATAATTTATTTATATCTCGAAATTTTTAGTTTACATTTTAAATTAATAATATATTTTGTAAACGTTAATTTATTTTCATTTGAAAAATAAATTAGAATTTAAAAAACAGAAATTAAAAAACATAATTTAAAAAATATAAATAAAAAAAAATTAAAAAACAGAATTAAAAAAACAGAAATTAAAAAAACAGAAATTAAAAAAACAGAAATGAAAATAGAATTTAAAAAACAGAAATTAAAAAACAGAAATAAAAAAACATAATTTAAAGAACATAATTTAAAGAACAAAAATTAAAAAACAGAAATTAAAATTTGAAATGGGGGAAATTTGAAAAATTTTGAAATTCAAATTTTAAACGGGTATACAGGTACGGGCATGGGTACGGGTATAATTCAGTCCGGATATGGTCGGGTTTTTGCCCAAAAAACAGTGACAGGTCTGTTTTTTGCCCGTACCCATGTACCCGTTTATCCGACCTATACCCGGACTTGGGCACAGGTACCCCGGGCATAGGGCACGGATGGACCGGACACGAGTTGCTCTAGGCGGGTTTAATCAATCCACTAATTGTTTTAAAAAGAATTTGGATACAATTCAAGCTTCAGCTAACTATAGCTGTTACTAACCTATGAGACAAATTGTTTAAAATTGGGAAGAGATAACGTACCCTATCTGGCTAGTCTGGTTTGCTTTTTATAAGCGATGAGATTTACAATACATGAGCGATATCCACCGTTCAGATTTCTCAATTGCATCGCGATGTGCCAACTCAGCGCTAGATGCGCGTTTCATCGCTGATGTTCTTCACTGGTCTTAACGGCCTTATTAGTGTTCTCTTCGTTTGTCTGGGACCCCGTTGTAACAGCCTTCCTCTATTCTCCGTTAACTCCGTGTTTCTATTATTTTCCGTCGTTGCTTGTTCTCCGTTTTCTTCTCTGCTCTCCATTTAAAACTACGACAGCTAGTAGCAGATAGATAGGGCTAGTAGCAGATAGATAGGGCTACTAAGAGCAAACTCTTGGAGTTTTTAATCTGATGTGGCAGTTTCTAAACCAGTTTCAGGGATGCAGATGGATTTCTTATTTAACAGCTTTGCTTCAAAATTTCTTAATAAGAAACCGTTTATAAACTCTGATATTGCCAAATAATTGGCTGAAATTCTTTTCTCTTGTAATTTATTTGCTGATGTGGCAATTAAGAAACTCTAATTTTGAGTTTCAGGATATGAGGGATTAGAAACTTTCAGAAATAAAATTTCTAAAAATTAGTTAACAGTTATTTAGAAACTCTAAGAGTTTCAAGGATGTAGATGCTTTAAAGATCTCCGAATTATGATTAACGGCCAATACAGGCAGCTACTAAATTGAGATTTGAGAGAATAAATCTAGTGTATAACAGTGTGTTTGTGTTCGACTTCGTACACCGCATGAAATCTAATTGAAAAGATACACAGTTGCTATCTCTTATTCGAAAGAGATATTTACCTCACTCTAGACTCCAGTTATTAGTCCACGGTCAGAAATCAGACTCTCTCTCCTTACTATTATGACATTTTTACCCGAAATTTTAATTTATAGCATACAAAAAATAAATGAAATCACTCTCATTTGATCAGAATTCGAGAATTATCTAAGTCGTTGAGCTATTCTGCGGCCCTAGAGGCGTTCTGCAGCTCCAATTTTATTTTCCTTTTTTTTCTACAAAACATTATTAATAAAAAAACAAAAGCATATCAATTCCTCACGCAAGATTATTAATTATGAAAGATGACAAAATGACTTAAAAATAAAAGAAAATTATCAATATTTTAGGTCATTTTTTGCCATCTTTCATAATTCATAAAAAATAGTAAGAAAATTTCAAAAATTAGTAAAAATTAGTATTCTACAAGTTTATTATATAAACAATTTATTGAGGTACTTAAATCAAAGTTTGAAGTTTATACAATATATTTTTGAGGCTGTAGCACAGATGATCTTATGCTATCCATAGCACCCAAGCCTCACTCTTAATAAATATAAAGGTAAATTTTGCCAGAGGTCACTAAATTTTGTTCTTTGTTGCGAATTGATTGTTTAAATTTGATTTGTTTGTATATAACTATTAAACTTTTTTATGTTTCAATCAAGTCATTTATATCCATTAAAAGAACTAAATGAATATGTTTATTCCGTCTAAATATTAACTGAATACACTCATACATCTCATATCATTTTATTCTATCAATTTATTGGAAGGAAAAAAATAGCAGATGAGTATATTCTTAAAGTATTTTGGATGAAAAAGTTATATAAAAATAAAAATTCAATTTGAGTGATCAATTTGTATCAAATTATAGTTACATAGCGACATAAATAAAAATTCAATAACTATAAGATGATAAATTAAAGCTGAGTGATCAATTTGTAACAGAGTACAAAATTTAGTGACTTCCAACGAAAATTACTAGGAATGAAAACAAAGCAAATAATATCTGATTTGAAAATCAAATACAAATATCTTACATTCAAATATTCGTGTGAATACGAATATAAATATAATATTAGATTTCAATATCCGTATTCAAATAGTAAATATATATCATATATAATAAAAAAAATATCATTTATCGTTATAATTAGATAAATATTCAATTTGTATTTTTTATCTATTTAATATCAGATACATAACCGTATAAAAAAATAAAAACAAATACAAATATATTTTACCACTATACGATCAGTTTTCATCCCTAAAATTTTCCCAAATATAAATATGCTGCCGTCGAATTCGTTTGGGACGAAGGGACGGAGAGAATCTCTCTTTTCCTCTCCCGGCGTCGTTTACGGCCCTATCTCAGATCAAGCGTCTGTTAGACAGTGCGGCGTAATTTGCAAGCTTGCCCCACCGTCTGATCGTAATCGTTGACATCTAAAGGTTATGACCTCCTTATTTTGCATTGAAAAGGTTAGAACTTAGAACCTTCTAAGGGCTTAATTGAACAAGTATTCTCTCCATTACTGTAAAAGATTCCCTTCACTTTACGGTTTAAGATTAACTCCCAGACGCTTTGGGATTCGGGCTATCGCAGGGGCAGTATTATTGGGCTTTGATATTCGTGCCAAGTTAAAAATAACGGTCCAGATTCAATAATAGTAAAAAATTCCCTATTACAGTACCGGGGAGGATGTGATTGGCGCAATCCAACGGTACTCGTGCGATCGCTTTCTATTATTTTATTTTATTTCATTATAAATACTTTGAACGACCGCTAGCCATTGCACTCTCCGCCTCCCAACGCAAAGTCTTGTCAAAAAAAAAAAAAAATCAGCAGAGAATCTTTTCTTCTGAGAAGAGAAGAGGAGAGATGGAGACGAGCGGTAATAAGAAGCAAATACAATTGTTCTACTGCGTTCAGACGGAGGAACTTGCGCGTAAGATCGCGCAACAGTCCGATTCTATCACTCTCCAATCCATCCAATGGAGGTTTCTTTTTCTCTTCATTTTTCTTTCTACTAATCTAATCTCACTGTTTTTCTGTTGATTTTGTTGTACCTTAACCTCTCTTTGTTTTGTGTTTAGTTGTTGCTGTGATAGGGTTTAGGGTTTTGAATTTATTCATCTTTTCCCCCCTTTTTTGGGGCACTGAGACAACTGTCTAATTGTCATCGATTTTGCATTAAATCTGATGAATGTTGCCCCCAATTTCTCTCAGGAATTTTGATGATGGGTTCCCAAATTTATTTATAAACAAGGCGCAAGACATAAGGGGCAAACATGTGGCGTTTCTGGCATCCTTCAGTTCACCAGATGTCATATTCGAGCAGATTTCAGTCATTTATGCATTGCCGAAACTATTTGTTGCCTCTTTCACACTGGTGCTGCCATTCTTTCCAACCGGTTCTTTTGAAAGGATGGAGGAGGAGGGTGATGTGGCGACAGCCTTTACCATGGCAAGAATTCTTTCAAATATTCCCAAGTCGAGGGGCGGGCCCACAAGTCTGGTCACTTATGACATTCATGCGTTGCAGGTTCGTCTCTCTTTTGTTGATTTAAATTTGGCAACAAGCTCTGGGTTCGTCAGATAATTGCAATTGGTATTGTTGCTTTCATTCTATTTGCTGTGGTAAGTACCTTTGCTAAAAAAGAAAGAGAAAACAAAATAAAGCATTGAGGAGCTACTGATATAGGACAACAGATAGCTGACATTCATATTCTAAGAATTAGAAAATAAAGCTATCTGTTATTGGAGAATATATTTGAAAGCAATTATGTACAATTCATGGATAATCATTAGTCAATACGTTATGTGTATTAGTGTGTTGAAGGGCATGTGTCAGTCAAAAAAGGTTATGGACATAGGCACCACATGTTCATATTGCTTGAAAGTAACTGCCGGTTTGACATATGAGAGTATTTTATCTGATTTCCTTTTTTTGATGTTATTATGTGCAGCTGAGGGTGATTTAAGCTTAATTATCTGTTAAATTGAGGTTGCAAACTTTTTGGGGCAGAACTGCACAATAGGTGTTCGTCGAGGCTAAATTGGATGAATGCGGGCTAATTGTATAGTCCCTTTAATTTTGACAGTTCTGTGCGTTAAAATGGTGTTCCAGAAATTGGCCTTTGCTTTGCAATGAAATTGTAAACAAAATGAAATAAATGAAAAGGTGATTTTCCATTTGCCATCAAGTTATTGTTATTCCCACATCAATCACCATGTTTGTTTCCGATTCTTTTTTATATCAGGAAAGATTCTACTTTGGGGATGATGTATTGCCTTGCTTTGAAACGGGAATTCCTCTCTTATTGAACCGCATCCGCCAACTTCCTGATGCCGACAATGTCAGAATTTAGACTTGTTCCTATCTTTTTTCCATTTATCCTTTATTTATTTTTTATCTTATACTCTTCTTCTTTGTGCAGATAACAATTGCCTTCCCAGATGATGGTGCTTGGAAGCGCTTTCACAAACAACTGTTGCATTTCCCCATGGTTATTTTTACCTCTTAATAAAACTATGAAGTTGTTAGGACCAAATGGATTTTTAAGAATCTTCCTCTTTTAACAATCAGATACCTATCTCACTGATTTAATTAAGCTGATATTGAAATTTGTTAATGCATCTTTGTTCCTTGCAACTTTTTGCGAACATTATTGGATGAGTAAAAGCTGTCAATTTATGATTTCTAAATTTTTGGGGGTTACATTCCAAAATGGCTTTGCTGTCATTAACAGGCTGATTTTTGTTAACACTGAAATGAAAATACTTCAGGTGGTGTGCGCAAAAGTCAGAGAAGGGGATAAGAGGATAGTAAGGATAAAGGAAGGGAATCCTGAAGGAAGGCATGTGGTTATTGTTGATGATTTGGTACAATCAGGAGGTACACTAATTGAGTGTCAGGTACTAAAATTAGTGTGTGAAATCAAATTTTGACATAGAACTTTTAAGCTTTTGTTTCCTTAAAAAAAAACCTACTTTTATATCCTGAGAAAGACAGCCATGACTTCGGTATTTGCAAAGAACAGTTCTAATCAAAAGGAAAGGATAATCTCAAGTGGAATAAACCTTTTGGAATTAAAAGAACAGTTCATTATTTTTACATAAAATCATTGTTGGTTTCAATGTATTCTCAGGCAATATCCTCTCTTCTCTTATTTCCTAGTGCTGAGAGAGTCGATTTAGTGCCTAATGCTAGGGCTGAGAGGAATTAAAAAGAAATGAGAATTTTATTTGAAGTGAATATTATTGTTAGTGTTCCTTTCAGCTTTTTGTGGTTATCACAAATACCATAATCATGTGTGTTCCCTGGATCCCCGATAACTGTTTTTTATCTTTTGTCCTTCGCAATGCAAAGTTATTATAGTTGACCTTTAATTTAGTTTGGGTTAACAAATATTTTGCAGAGATTTTTTTTTTTTCATATCTGTTTTGTCCTACTTCAAAGAAACAGGTCCTTAGGGCTTAGGGTAGCTGAAAACCATAAAGCATGACTTAACTGAAAAGTACAAAAACTAAACCAAAAGGAAAGCAATTTTGCCAAAAGGGTGAAAATTTATATTATTAGGAGGCTTGCAATGGACCGCTGCTTGTCCTTATTTTACAACAATGGCCTTCCACAAACCCCAAATTCAATTCCTTATTGTAGCGTCATGTTTAGAATGCATGGATCATTGTGCAAAATCACCATGATCAATTCCCCATACATTAAGTAGCACCAAGTTTAGTTTGCTCTGGGCATATAACCTCTATTGTAATAATCATATAATGCTTTTGACAGTTTAACCATTTGTTCTTACTGCAGAAAGTATTGGCCGCACACGGTGCCAAAAAAGTTAGTGCATATGTGACACATGCGGTGTTCCCCAAGCAATCATGGTCTCGTTTTGAAGCTACTAATTCCGGTATGTACTCCATTAAATTTCCTACCGTTTTTGTAGGGTTGATGCTATCAGCTGTACCATTTAGCTTAATCCAAATAATTCTGGCCCCATTTTACTCTCAGTCCTGCAGCTTAAAGGCCACATGATTTTTTCTGTTTTTCTTATTACAACTAGGTCATTCAAATTTCAACCCACCACTTGCCCCATAAATACTGCTTGGCCCAACCTGTTAAACCTGTTGGGTTTGTTTTAAAGTAGGTCTAATGAGGTCTGGTCCAAAGTATTTGACCTTTGGCCGCATATCATCAAATATTGTTGGTAGTTGGTTGTGGGTACTCATAAACATGGACTGTAAGATTCTAATTAAAAAGAAACAACATAAAGTTGGTCATCGTTAAGCTGGCAAACTTTTCCAATAAAAACCAAAATCAGGCAAGTATGATTCATCCATGCTACGAGAGCACAACATCTTGAGATGTAACCAAGTAGACAGGTCCCATTGATGTTATAATTGATCAACAAAAATTGAAGAAAACAAAATCTGGCTATTGAAGTAACCAAGTGGGTACACATCAACTCATTCTTACTGGTACTTGGGCCTGAGCTGAAATATTAGTGATTCAGTATATCCAGGCTGCTTACAGTTGAATTGTTTGAGTGGAGGTTTAGTGATTTTGTAGAGGTTGTTTCCAATTCTATGTATAAACCTTTGTTTTTTAGTATTTTGGACACTAGAGGGATAAATGTGTTTCTTTTCAGATGGGTCAGGGAGCCCGTTTGCTTACTTCTGGGTCACAGATTCATGCCCTGTCACAATTAAAGCTATTGAAAAGAAAGCTCCATTTGAGGTTATCAGCCTTGCAGGTTCAATTGCAGACGCTCTTCAAATTTAGAACGGAAATTTAGTGGAAAGAACCTTGAAAACTGGTGGCATCTGTAACATTTTGTTTGGTTAATGTTGTAACTCGAATCTGATTTGATTTTGCTTCTTTGTATTGGGGTCGACTGGTAGAATCCTTCACTGCTGCTTAATGCATCACGTGGGACAGTATATGATGATGCCATTTGTTTTTATTAACGTGTTTTTCTAATTGTTGATTCTCCCTCATAAAAGTGTTCCCATTTCGTTGTGTATTAAAGGGTTCTATTTAGAGGCATAAAACGTAGCCTAGCCAAAATCAGCCCTATGCCCATATTTGGGAGAATCTTTGGGAACAGTCGAACAGAACTATTTCATATATTTTTAAAGTTTGGTTTTCACACGAACGATTATGAACGGTTGAACGGTGTTGAGTTTGGGGAACCTTGGCTTTCCTCCTGAGGATGGTTAACGTCTTGACCATTAGTTTAGCTTAGAGTCGCTACTTTTACCTGATTATCCAATCCCGATTCAGTTAATTTGAATAGAAGATAGTTAAAAAAAAAATAACCAGACATGATTACAAAATTAATACTTATATTCAATTCAAATCCGAACTGAAACTACTTCAGTATTCAATTCAAATTAGTCAGAACTAGTTATAATCAATAAGATATGAATTTGATTAAATAATTTGATCCAACACCGGATTCAATTTGAGACCCGTATAAATATCCAATAAAGTGCTTATATAATTCTTTATAATTAATTAATATAAAACATATATTAATAACTATGAAATACAACCACCTCTAACGTTTTTAGGAAACAAATATTCATAATAATATCATATTATATGTTAGGAAATATATTAATAGAGGAGAGTTCAATGCCTTAATTTTTTGTTTCCATCATGCCTTCATTTTTAAAAAGTTAAACGTCAAAATAAAAACATTAAATGTGATCTCTGTTATTTTCTTTCTGTGCTCATAAAAAATTATCACATTTTGATTTTGCTTTTATGTGAATTAATAAGTTAAAAAATCAACATCTAGAAATTATCCACATTAATATACATTTTTACAAGTTCAAGATGACAACCAAAACAAAGTTGAAATACCATAATTTCTTACACATGTATAGATAAAATGATGTAGTTCATATCCAACGGTTTTATTTTGAATTTTAAGATTTAAATTTCGAGTTATTAAAGTTTTTAAACATAGAGGCATGACAGAGGTGTTTGAACCCTCATATTAATATACATCTTCAATATTTTACTTTCCAAAACTCTCTCCTGAATTCAAAAATATATTAGAAAAACTAAAATTTAAATTGCTAATTCCAAAAATTATATTATTACAAAGAAAAAACAATAGTATCAATTTAATTTTGGAGCAGTTTTTAATTTATATTATAATAATGAGTGGGGTTAAAATGCACCCTCCTTTTTGTGCTCCAAACGTGCACCCTCTTCTTGTTTTTTTATTTTTAAAATTTAAATAGTTGATTTGAATCTACCAACGTGTTCTACATATTAAAATGTGCTTGGAGACCAAATTTTACATTTTTTGGAAATTTTTTACTATTTTTTCAGAATTTTTGAAAATCATCACTGTGCTGAATTTTTTATTATTGTTAAGTTTAATAAAAAATTCTGAAAAAATAGTAAAAAATTTCCAAAAAATGTAAAATTTGGTCTCCAAGCACATTTTAATATGTATAACACGTTAGTAGATTCAAATCAACTATTTTAACTTTAAAAATGAAGCAACGAGGGAAGGGTGCACGTTTGGAGCACAAAAAGGAGGGTGCATTTTAACCCCACTCTATAATAATATATTATATGAGATGTTTAAAAAATTATAATTATATTTAAAATAAAGGGGGAATTTCATGTATATCCCTCAAAAGTTTTAATATTACATATTTATCATTAAAAATTGTAGAAACTCACACATTTGTCCAATCCATCACATTTAACATTGATTTTCTATGTATTCCCAATTTACCCTTCTTCTATTTCTCCTTCTAAGGCCGATGTGTTAGAAAGTAGTATTAAACCGTACCACTACTAGTACCAGTATTAAACCGCACCATACCAGTACTGAACCGTACAGTACCAGTCAATGAAATAGATGAAATTTGAACAGTGACTGGTACTCAAACTTGATGTGTTTGATGAATTTTTGATGAGTTTGAGTACGAGTACAGTACTGACACGATTCAAGCAATGTATTGGAACTTAATTTATTGGACCTAACATCTCTTTTTTCATCACTTTTCATCATACATTGATGAAATTTGTGTACTTAATAAAATTTGATTCGTTCCAATTTTGATGAGTCTGAGTACTGCATTGATGAACCGTACAGTACCAAAATCAGCATGTTTCAGAAACACAAACATTATGAAATTTTGAGTCACCGGTAGTATAATAAATAAATTATGAAACCATAATCATAATCAGCATTAGACAAAAACAAAAAACTTGTCATTTTCCAAAAGAATCAATATTGTATTGTACGAACAAGTTTTTAAAAGTCGGTATGGTAATGGTGCGAGTGACTCGGCCACGTTCTCCTATCTAGGTCTCGAGAAATCGTTGGCAGTCAAGTTTAGAGAGAGGGGTGATTCAACATATGATGCCATACTGGAGAGGGGTGAGACGAAGAGGAGAAATTTAAGGCAGGGGCGAGAGAAATAAAGAAGGGAGGCGACGAAGAAAGCTGAGAGAAATCTCTAATTTAAACCGAAAACAGGAAGGAAATTATGTTGGCACGTTTGGAGAGAAGAAGTGGGAGGGATTTGATGCTCCCACACGTCAACATATTAGAGAGAGAGGGAGGAAGGGTATAGTGGTCATTACAATATTAATTAATATTATAAAATATAATTTACAGATTTAAAAAATATTATTTAATTATTTTTAAAGATATTTGATATATTATATAGTTAGATTGGATAAATATGTGAGTTTTTATAATTTTTAAGGATAAATATGTAATTATTGATTTTAGAGGGATAAATATGTAATATTGAAACTTTTGAGAGATATACATGAAATTCCCCCTAAAATAAAACGTTCCTCAAATAATTGTGACATACATCCCCTAAAATAAAACGTTCCTCAAATAATTGTGACATACATCCGCTCCGTATCCGGATTTGAATTTGATCCGATAATTCACAAATAAGTTACGGGCATCCTCAACCAAAATACTGAATCCGAAATGTCTACTAATACATGTGGTACAAGGATTCAAATCTGATCCAGTTTAAAAATAATAGATATATGAATTGAAATTCGGACTCAAACACTTTTTAAAATACAGACCCAAATATAGTAGTATCCTGACCTACCCAACCCAATAGCACCTCTAGTTTGGCGTACTCCAGAGGATGGGAATTTAGACCGGACACCTGTTTCCAGTGAAAAGGTTTTGCTTCCCCTTTACACTTGTATCTCTGGCTTGGCACCCAACCTATTGAAAACTCGAAGGGTATTTACAAGTTAATAGGAATGTACATACATTGCAATACAGATTTACAACATAAAATTTATTTACTGCCAGTCTAAATTTACAACAGGATGGTTCAATGCAACCAGAACAGCAGCATCTTAAAATTTTCCTCTATAGTTACCTCAACAAAGCAAGAGCCTGATGTTTTACAAAATTTCTATAATTACAAAATCCCACAATTCCCAACCCATGGCATTTTTCTTTCAAGATCCTCTCTTACCTACATCAAAATTTGAGAGAAGTTACCAAAGAAATTAAGTATTGATTTTTTAATATAAAGTATGAAAGTTTGATTTTACACATTTTTCAAGTAATTTCAATATCTGCATACAAGGGGGTCATCAGCCAAGCTGGTTCAGGCATTCAGCACTGAACCTATTTATCCATTTTTCCCTTCTGCTTTTTCACGTTTATGCTATATTGTATTACTTGATACTCACAATACAAAAATCGCCACATCAAATTAAGATCCAGATATTAAACTTCGATCAAACAACCAAAAGTCAATAGCAATTAGTGGCACTGAACCTATTCATACTGTATCAGTCAGCAAGGAGAAATCTTATACAATGGTCCAGAGCAACATACAAGAAGAGTAACAAGGGAAAAGGCACAAACCTTGACCAAGCAAAGCTGCTTCAAGTTATGGACATCAACCTAACTGTTCTCTTGACAGGGTGCATCTCCTTCAGAGGATGTAGACTCAGGTGTTCCATTCTCCAAATTAGCTTTATCAAAAACCTCTATAAGGAGGCATCTAATTCTGTCTCTCAAGGCCGAAGCATCAACCGTTTTAAACCACTTCATACCAAACTGCCAAAATCAAATTTTAATTTATCACCACTGCTTTCAAAATAAAATAGCAAGAGTCTCTTATTAAGGGGTACTGCTGCTGGGCAAGTACGGCAACATTTTGAAAATGCACAAGGGATTCTTTTTTTCTTTTTCTTTTTTAATTTCATTTTGAATATTATGTAAAATTTATCTATTTTCCTGATGTATTAAATGTATGCCTCGTGTAGGTAGAAAAGGAAACTGTCACTTGAATAAAAAAATTATTGGTTACCAACAAATCATTATTAAAAGAATTGCAAGGTCGCTCGTATATTACCACGGAAAGATCCTTCTTTCTTAACCTTTCAGGGGCCTTCTCAATAAATCGCTCCATGAAATATAGCACAAAAAGGCCACAATCATACTCATTTTCCTGCTGGGGTACCTATAGAAAAAAAAAAAAATTTAATTATGATAAAATCCTGAAAGAAAGTACTTAAATAAGCCCCTATGTGTACAGGACAAGTTGAGAAAGAAGAGAGTACATTTGCAGTCTCCTTGTTTCTTTTTATATTAAAAAAAAAATAAAGACAGAGATTCTACCTTAACAATATTGTTTTCAATTCTACGTGGGAGGTTGCTCCATATTCTCTTTGGTATAGGAATTTCACTTTTGTCAGGGGTATTATGGTCGATAAATGCCCATTCTTCTTTCAAGTACCTAAGGAAAATGAGCTAGAGTTACCACATATCCAAAGAACAACAAGAGAGTGAAGCCTGAACTTCTCTGAGTTTGCAAATTTATTAGAGTTTTACTTGTTAATATTATTAAAAATTGAGATGCTCCTGTGGTAATCAAGAGAATCCAAGTGTAGCACCATGGGACCCGCATTATCATCCTTGGGAGGTATGCATATTATCACCAAACTCCAATGCATGCTGAACAATAATTACACAAACAAACTACATTATATATCAGTCTGCACAACAAACTTACCTTCTCCTTTTTCTAAGAAGATAATAACAAACTTACTCTCCATATACAGGCATGAAGATGTAGGCTTTTTGAAATAAATTAACACCTTTCCACCATCTTCTTAGCTTTAAAAATGACAATTTCTTGTTACCCTACATATAGTTACACCTGAAATCTCAGAAATCCTTTAACTACATGCAATTTGGGGATATAAACCAACATAAAAATGTGTTCCACTGGTAGAACATACCATGCCAGACTGCTAATACAAAATAGGTACAATATCTACCTTAGGTGAAGCATATTCTTCAAGCTTGTTGTAGAAATATGTATTGAAAAAATAGCTGTTGCTTCTTGCTGTACCAGTTGAAGAACCAGGTCTTTGGAGGTACCTAAATACAAATGCATTAGTCAACAAAATAAGGAAATAGTTACAAAAGTAGCTATAGGTAGGGGTGTAAACAAAGCGAATTTGGAGAGGATAATGCTTACCAAATCCATATCCACATTTCAGTGAGCAGATACCAATACGAATACGGATAGTAAACAGATGTCAAAATGTAAAATCAAATCCACCTTAAACGGATACGGAGCAGATAATCCACGAATACGGATTCGAATACGGATACGAAACGAATAAATGTCGGAGAATTTTAAGATACAAATACTAATTATTAGATATGGGATATGTAATTGTAAAAAAAAAAATATGTAAAATATGTAATTTGATAGTTATATGAATTGAATAATATTAACTTTTTTAATTAAATGTAGAACATGTAATTTGTAAAAAAGTGAGGGTATTTTAAAATTTCCTCTCTACTGGAGGGACGTGTATGTAGAAGTAAAATATTTAATATGGATCCAGTGCAGGAATGGATGGTCCAGTGGTGTACAGTAGGAGGACAAAATAAAATTTTATTTCTGGAATTCTAATTCGTATTAGTCCCACAAGCTTTACAGTTATAGAACCGAATAGTTTACATATAGCATTTGATTTTAATAAGGGAGACATTGTAGATGAGAGAGAAAAGTGGGTTCCAACTTCTGAAGCTGTTTTTGAAGGAAATGGTTTCCGGATTCAAAATAGAAAATGGGTTTCTCTATTTGGGTTCCAGATAGATTCGGATATCCACTCCGTTCAGAGTATTAGAACCAAATCCGTATCCGAATTCAGATAGTTGATTCCTATCTAAAAATTATCCGGATCCGAATGCACAAATTATCTGCTCCGTTTAATAAGGATCTTTTACAGTGGAGCTGTGTGTGTGTGTGTGTGGGGGGGGGGGGGGGGGGGGGGGGGGGTGGGGGTGTAAAGCTTACATAATGTAGAAGTTCATTACAGTTGAAGAAAGGTATTGCTCTGGTTCAAGGCAGTTCAAAGCTGACGGAGATAGCTCCACCGTCTCAGGGTGCTCACTGTCAATAATAACAATAAACACATACCATTAATCATGGTACACAAGGACATCTAGATGGTTGTCATTAAATAGGTCTCGCTTTTTTTTTCTGCATGCAACCAAGGGTTATCTTCTTTGCAAAAACCACCTTCCATATTTGCAGGTAATACCAAAATTTTAAAATCTACACGAATAACAAATCAGTCAGGCCATTTTTTAATTTTCCTCAAAATCTTCTTACTTGGTCATCCAAGTCCTCAGGAAATCTGATTTTTTTTTTTTTTTATCCATATCATTAGAAAAATATTTAAATTAAATCGCTAGCATCATTTTTCCAAAATTTCCAAAACTAGCAAGCAGCATCGAATCATTGTGGCTCAAATTTGCTTATCATTACAGCTTGGGATTACTTTTTATTTGCTCACCCCTTGTGGCCGCAACAAGTCATTGCGGCTCTGCTACTTTCAGAAACTTTGGAAAAATATGCTATCAATTTAATTTTCTTTAATGCTATGAATAAAAATCTGAGGGGATACTATATCTAAAGTTGGATTAGTTGATCAAAATGCTTTTAATTTACTAGATATACCCACTTTCCGGTACTAATCTAAAATTGGGATTGTATGCAAATACCTAAAAGATGAATAAAGATACTTGCGAGTACATAAATATTGGCAGATTATGCACAAGTGTAAAATATAAGCGTCATTTGCATAAAGATAGAAAATCTAATGCATGTAAACCTAGTGGGTTTAAAAGAACACTAACCGTGAAGGGTAGTAGAACCTAGGCTCTTCCCTATAGAGAAGGAGCTATATGTTAGTTGTTCGGTATTATTTTAATATTTTTTAGACAAGATAAACAGAACCCAAGGTTCAAATATGAATTTCAACGACAAATAGAAAGAATGAACAAACACATGCACGCATATAGAGAAAGAAATTCACCATTCAGTTGAATTTTCTCTTTCTCTGGGTGTTTGGCAATCTATATCCAAGAGTACTACTTCCTAGGAAAAAAAAATTA
Source organism: Carex pumila (assembly GCA_033356055.1). Taxonomy (NCBI): domain Eukaryota; kingdom Viridiplantae; phylum Streptophyta; class Magnoliopsida; order Poales; family Cyperaceae; genus Carex; species Carex pumila. The sequence continues at coordinate 167,889 of JARJHM010000127.1, read as the reverse complement.
ATTATTCAAACAACAGAAGAAACAAATAGGGCCTAGCCAGAGACAATTAGGGGTCGGAAGAAACCTTTTATGACTTGGACAAGTAACTGACATTGAGAAAAATCCACCAAATAAATGAAAATATCAAGCTTTTGAAAAATGTTTAACAATATTTAATTAAACGCTTTCTAAATGCCATTTAGCAGGATGTGCCTCTAGAGGATTTTAACATTTGGACGTTAATAAAACAGTTAAACGGTTTAAGGGCAAGTTTGATTGTGTTTATTAAAAGCTTGGTAAAAATATATCATGAACCATTGCTTACTTTTTTTGATGTAGATCTGGCTGAGTTGTTGCTATCATGTTCTCTCTTCCTTCAATGGCTCAAATGTGTTTACTTGGTTAGTGCGCAGAAAACCAAATAACTATACTATCAGTAATTAAGGTAATTAATGCCGGTTGAGAAGGAATTTATCACTAGTAGGATGCTTATTTACCAACCAAACCTATTGGTTCTCCTTGGTGCCATAAAAAAAAAAAAAAAAAAAAAAAAAAAAAAAAAAACACACCAGCCTGGTACTTAACCAGTATAATTTTAGAAAGATCAAATTGAAAGTAATATTGAAAAATCAACAGCATAAGAAGAGATGGAAGATGTACCTTTTAGCTGGAACGGAAGAATGATTATCCTCCAGGTGGGTAGAAGCACCATTACAGTCTTTGGCAGGTCTGCTTTTTTCTTCACTTGAAATTACGACAACAGATTTAAATTGTACATCTCTACATGATACGGTACTCTGTTGTTGCATACTCAGTTTGGAGGCCTCATTCTCTTTTCTCTCTCCATGCAATTTCAAATCGGCTTTTATAATACTTTTGCATTTCTCTTTGCCAGCTATTCTTGTATCATCTCCACAAGTTGAGACACCTTCCTAATTTAAACGAGAAACAAGTAAAAGAACATTGAAATTAATCTAATTAAATAAAAACAGTAAAACAAAAGTATAGGAAAAATAAATACCACGGGAAACTAGAAACTAGAAATAAAAATTGTGCGGCTATATTACCTTTTGTGAAAACATTTCAGTGAAGGCTTTCGCAAATGAAGAAGGCGAATCATTGTCTACCTTCTGATTTGCTAAACGGCGTCCGACTGAACCTACATACGACAATCCTAGACTCAACATAATTTAAACTAGAAGTTGGTTCGGAAAATATGTCAAGCAATATTGGTACCTGATGATTCTGCACATTTTGATAGAGAGACCCGCTCGCAATTCCCAGGGCCCTGCAAAAAAAAGAAGACAAATCCAAAATTATTACAATTGCAGTAAAATTAAATTATTAATATATACCTATGGGCTTCACATGACAAGATTCCATAATCTCTGAGTAATTTACTCACAAAAAGTCCAATTTGGTAATTAAAGTGTACTTGTGCAACACAGGGTGTGCTGCCTTGTCGTCCGAAAAGACCACCAAACAGCATGGGGGTAGCCAGGAATTTTATCAGGGGTGGGCAAAAACATTTGCCGGGAAGACCAGTGAGTAGTGAATTCCTGTTAATTAACCAATTCAGACTGTGGGTAGGCAAAATTTTCTCCGTAGCAGGCAACAGCCCGATTATAGAGAGACCTATACCCAGTTTTCAAAATAAGAAGCCGCCTACCAATGGTTCAATGTGGCTCCACCACTTTAAAACAGCATTCTCATACAGCAAAAGATAGCTAACACTTAAATTTAGCTTACAGAAAAAGGGACACAACATGTACACCCAGAAATTTATACATACAGATACTCAAGTGCAGTCCTGAGTCCTGACAACCATTTTGAAATACAGGATTCCCCCAGTTCAGTGTATTAGGCTCACAATTACGAGAAAAAAAAAAAAAAAAAAAAAAAAAAACTTCGAATTTTGGATACCACCTCACTATCCCCAAGCCCTCAAACAGAAATCATAGATCAAAAACCTAATTCGGATTTCAAGTAAAAATTTTGGCAAGACCTCATCGACAACCCTAACAGGGTGTTTCCGCCGCCGTTCTTGTTCTTCCTTTAGTTGTTGTATCTGTACTCGGATTTTTTTCCCCTTGTCAGGAAGAGAAGAGAAGCCCTTGCCAGAGAGAAAAGTTGTCAATCGCTCTATCTTCTCCTGTATATCTTTATCCGACACTGAGAAGAGTGGATCAGAAACCGCCTCCGCTGCGCCGCCATCGGAGGTTTCCGGTGATTGCGGCTGAGATCGACGGGCATCTCTCTCCATCGGCTTGATTTTGTGCCCTGGTCCTGGGAAGTGAAGTAAAGAAATGCGGTGTTGAAAACAAAAGGCGCACAACAAATTTGGAATCCGTATCACGCCAGGTACCTGAGGTGCAAGCCGGAAATCTGGACCGTTCTTTTAGCTTGGCGCACATCTCAAAGCCCCTACAGTCACAACAGCTACTGAATTTAAACTGGATAGAATTAATCTGAATAGTTACTTCTTTTAAATTGTACCTCAGGTACTTGGGCGGATACGCACTCACAAATTTGTCCTACTTTCTTTTAATTGTCAGAATTTTATTACAGAGACGTTATTTTTAATAAAAAATAAATAAAAAACACAGAGACGTACCAGACGTTATTGCACGGAAAACAGCCGAATTTTTTATTAATAGAAAATAAATAAATAAAATATTGAAATAGGGGATCGTTTTTAGATTTTATCGATATATAAGTAGGTCGGGACTAAGTATTCCGTTCAAGGGACGGAATTAAATATCCTGTCCGATTTAATCCTATGCCAAATCAATCTTAATCATTTTAGTGGCGAAAAATAATTTGCGGGACGGTACAATCTGACTCGTCCGAAAAAAAAAAAAATTCTTGGACGGTAAAAGAAATCCCTTCTGCGGCGTAGAAAAAAAAAAAGGGGACAATAGAAGTGAATAATAGGTTACACCAGAACAACAATTATACCATAGGTTAGAATAGTGTTATAAAATATATTTATGTGGATGTTCATTCTATAACTTCTAATATTAATTATCATTTCATTGTTCACTACCTCCACTACCTCTATTACCATAGACATTTATTTTCTCCTTTATTATTGTAACATCTCTTTCTAACATATAAATAGAGACTTTGTAAATAGAGAATGGACACACATATTATATACAAGAGTAGGGTTCAAATGCACCCAAATTTTTGTGCACCCAAATGCACCCTATCTTTCAAATCTTTTTTCTCCGTTTTCAAAGTCCGAATAGTCAATCCGAACCATTAGATGTGATCTATATATTAAGATGTACTTGGAGACCAAATTTTACATTTTTTGGAATTTTTTACTATTTATTAAGCCACTTTGAAAATCGCTGATTTTACATTTTCTGGACCATTGGATCAGCGATTTTTCAAAGTGGCTTAATAAATAGTAAAAAAATTCCAAAAAATATAAAATTTGGTCTCCAACTACATCTTAATATATAGATTGCATCTAACGGTTCAGATTGACTATTCAGACTTTGAAAACAGAGAAAAAGGGTAGGATGCATTTGAACCCTCCTCTATATACAATAGTGGAGAATAAAATTCTATTATTGCTCTCTCTATCTCTCTTGTTATTTACTTTACTTTTGTTGCAACTTTATTTTAATTTTACAACACGTTATCAGCACGAATTGCTCGGAAGAAGTTGCAAAGTAATCATGTAAGTAATTTGTGTGATTAATTATTATATCTTTCATTAATTTAAATTTCATTTAAATTTTTTATTATATTTGTTTTAGTTTATAAGAATCATTCCTTGAAGTGAATGATGAAATAATAACCTAAAGTTATTATCGAAACTAAAATTTTATCAAGAACCTAAAGTTTGTATTACTTGAATAGAATAATAACCTGAAGTTATTATTAGAATTATTTACAACCTGAAGTTCTATTATAAATTTTTGTATAAAATTAATATAATAACCAGCAGTTATTATAGGCCACTGGATGAATAATAACTTGAAGTATTCTCAATCAAAAACCTGAAGTTTTATTAGAAATTTTCATATAAAATCAATATAATAACCAGAAGTTATTATAGGTCATTGGATGAAAAAAAATAACCCGAAGTTATTTCAAATTAAATTTTACAATTGCGCAGCCAAGCAATTTAATAACCTGAAGTTATATAATATTAACGAAGTTATTAATACATTTAAATTTATTTATTTATTTATTCATGCAAATTACGTATTCTTTTATGAGTGGGGTTAAAATGCACCCTCTTTTTTGTGCTCCAAACGTGCACCCTTCCCTCGTTTTTTCATTTTTAAAGTTCAAATAGTTGATTTGAATCTACCAACGTGTTCTACATATTAAAATGTGCTTGGAGACCAAATTTTACATTTTTTGAAAATTTTTTACTATTTTTTCAGAATTTTTTATTAAACTTAACAATAATAAAAAATTCAGCACAGTGATAATTTTCAAAAATTCTGAAAAAATAGTAAAAAATTTCCAAAAAATGTAAAATTTGGTCTCCAAGCACATTTTAATATGTAGAACACATTGGTAGATTCAAATCAACTATTTGAATTTTAAAAATGAAGAAACAAGAGGAGGGTGCACGTTTGGAGCACAAAAAGGAGGGTGCATTTTAACCCCACTCTTCTTTTATTTATATTTATTTATCTCCATTTTCATAATATGAAATTATGATATTAATAACCTGAAGTTATGACATTTATAATTCAAAATTATGGTATTCATAACCCGAAGTTATGGCATTCATAACACGAAGTTATGGCATTAATAACCTGAAGTTTGTGCATATCTATATTGTAGTACATATGACAAATCTTACAAAGTTTGAATTTATCTCCTTTTTCATTTATCATAACTTGAAGTTATGGTAGTAATAACCTGATGTTGAAAATACATATTAATGAGAAAGAAAAAACATCCTGAAGATGTTTGTTTCAGATGTGGGATGACAGATCGTACCTGTCGTACATCAAAGCATTTTGTAGAGCTTTTATCAAGCCTCAATTAAGAAAAAGGGGAAAAATGTGGAAACTAATTTTATTGAAAATGACCCAAAATGAATGCCATATGGATACACATCTTGATGTATCAAATTTCTTCTATAATGTCAATGAAGAAATATATATTATTACTTAGGGAGAAAATATAGTATAGAAATTTATGTTTAACAAAAGTTTAGTTTACTTTTAAAATTTTTTTATATGCAAATAAGTTCAATGAATAAAAGTACTTTATTTTTGCATTTTAAAAGAAAATGATTGACGCAATGATAAGTAATGAAGATCCATATCTAGTAGACAGTGGAACAATTAATACCATATTGAAAAGTAATAAATACTTTTTACAATTATATATTGGTGAGAATAATATTCACATTATATCTGGCACAAGTAATTTAATATAAGGCTCCGAAAGAGCTTGTATTTTGTTACATGAAGGAACAAAATTAATAATAGATGATGCATTATATTCAAGTAAATCCAGAAAAAATTTACTAAGCTTTAAATATATTCGAAAGAATGGTTATCATATTGAAACTATGAATGAGAAAAATTGCGAGTATCGTCATATTACATCTATTAAGAATGGCCAAAAGATCATAATTGAAAAGATGCAAGCAATGTCATCTGGATTATATAGTACTTATATAAGTAGAATAGAATTCAATATGGTTGCTAACCCGAAGTTGGCTGTTACTAACCTGAAGTTAGCTGTTACTAACCAGAAGTTAGCTATTACTAACCAGAAGTTAGTTGATCCAAAATTATTTACATTATGCCATGGCAGATTGGGTCATTCAGAAAATATAATGATGAGGAGAATAATTGAAAGTGCAAATGGGCATCCCCTAAAGGACCTGAAGATCCTATTATCAAAAGATATGACATGCGAAGCATGCTCTCTTGAAAAACTAATTATTAGGCCATCTCCAAATAAAGTTGGACCTGAAGCTCCTTCATTTTTAGAAAGAATTCAAGGAGATATATGTAGACCTATTACACCTTCATGTGGACCGTTTAGATATTTTATGGTGTTAATTAATGCATCAACACGCTGATCACATGTGAGTTTGTTAGCAACAAGAAATGTTGCATTTGCTAGACTATTAGCACAAATTATCCAATTGAGAGCTAATTTCTGGATTATCAAATCAGAAGAATCCGGCTTGATAATGCAGGTGAGTTCACTTCTCAAACTTTTAATGATTATTACATGTCTATTGGAATTACGGTAGAACATCTAGTGGCCCATGTTCATACACAAAACAGTCTGGCAGAATCGTTGATTAAAAGATTATAATTAATTGCTAGACCATTACTCATGAGGTCTAGTTCACCGTCTTCCGCATCAGGACATGCCATATTACATGCTGCTGCACTAATTAGATTAAGACCAACTGCTTATCATAAATATTCTCCATTACAATTGGTCTCCGGAAGAGAACCAAATTTGTCTCATCTAAAGGTATTTGGTTGTGCAGTATATGTTCCAATTTCTCCTCCACAACGCACAAAAATGAGACCTCAAAGAAGGTTGGGAATTTATATTGGTTTTAATTCTTCTTCTATTATTAGATATTTAGAACCATTAACAGGAGATGTTTTTACAGCAAGATTTATTGATTATCATTTTAATGAATCAATATTCCCAAATTTAGGGAAAGAAAAATAAAAACTGGATAAACAAGTAAATTGGTATTCATCGTTATCTTATCTTAACCCCCGAAGTGGTCAATGTGAACTCGAAGTTCAAAATATCATAAATATGCAAAAAATTGCAAATGAATTGCCTGATACATTCACATATACGAATAGAGTTACTAAATCACATATTCCAGCTATAAACGCACCTGCTCGAATTGACATTACAAAAATATCTAATGAATCTAATGTGCGTAGAAAACATGAAAGACCACTTGGTTATAAGGATGTAAATCCACATAAAAGGAAAGAGCAGAATAAAGCAGTTGGTCCAACCCCATAAGAGGTTGATGGTAAAACTCATGCAAAGAAGAGGTTGATAGTAAAACCCCTGAAGAAGTATATAAAATCCCAGAAGAGATTAATGGTAGAACTCATGAAGAAGTTGATAAAACCCCAGAAGAGGTTGATGAAGTTCCAGAAGAAACTCAAGTACCAAATGATTATGAGATTTCTACAAATTATGTATAAATGGTACTATATTAAATAGAAATAAAACACATGTTGATGAAATTTTTGCATTCACTATAGCAAGCAATGTTATAAACGAAGAAGATAATGTACCAAAAACTCTAGAAGAGTGTAGACATAGAAATGATTAGCCTAAATGGAAATATGCTATACAAGCAGAATTAAGTTCATTAGAAAAGCGGCAAGTATTTGGACCTGTAGTCCAAACGCCCAAAGATGTTAACCCTGTAGGTTACAAATGGGTATTTGTCATAAAAAGAAATGAAAAATGAGATTGTGAGATATAAAGCAAGGCTAGTGGCACAAGGCTTTACACAAATACTTGGAGTTGATTATGAAGAAACGTATTCATCTGTAGTGGATGCGATAACTCTCAGATTTCTAATAAGTCTCACAGTTGCAGAAAATCTAAAAATGCGACTTATGGATGTTGTAACAACCTATTTATATGGTTCAGTTGACAGTGATATATACATGAAAGTCCCAGAAGGATTGAAAATGCCTGAAGCATATAAGTCAAAACCTAGAGAGATGTACTCTATAAAATTAAGAAGATCTTTATACGAACTAAAATAATCTGGTCGAATGCGGTATAATCGACTGAGTGAGTACCTTCTAAAAGAATGATATAAAAATAATATAATTAGTCCGTGTGTTTTTATTAAAAGATCAAATCTAGGTTTCACAATCATTGCAGTGTATGTTGATGATTTAAATATTATTGGATCTCTTGAAGAGATTGAGAATACTGCAAAATTAATGAAGAATGAATTTGAGATGAAAGACCTTGGTGTAACAAAATTTTGTCTCGGCCTGCAGATCGAACATCTAAAGAATGGAATATTTATCCATCAATTAAATTATGTTGAAAAAAATATTAAAGAGATTCAATATGGATAAAGCTCATCCTTTGAGCACACCAATGGTCGTATGATCACTAAATGCAGAAAATGATCATTTTCGTCCACAAGAAAATAATAAAAAAATGCTTGGTCCTAAAGTACCATACTTAAGTGCAATCAAGGCATTATTATATCTTGCAAATAATACGAGACCCGATAATCTCATTTGCAGTAAATGTATTAGCAAGATATAGTTCCAAACCAACCAGAAGACATTGGAATGAAATTAAACAAGTATTTCGGTATCTCTGCGGAACTAGAGATATGGGGTTATACTATCAAAAAGATACAAAATCCAATTTAGTTGGATATGCAAATGCGGGATATTTATCGGATCCACATAAAGTACAATCTCAATCAGGATATGTATTCACCTATTGTGGAGCTGCAATTTCATGGCGATCGACAAAACAAACTCTTACAGCTACATCTTCAAATCACACTGAACTGGTCGCCTTATACGAGGCGGGTCAAGAATGTGTTTGGTTACGGTTAATGATTCAAAATATTCAAGAAGAATGTGGACTTGAAAACATCAAGGTAAATCCTACTCCGCTATATGAAAATAATGTAGCATGTATTGCACAAATCAAAGAAGGATATATCAAAGGAGACCGAACTAAACATATTGCACCAAAGTTCTTTTCGACACATGAGCTACAAAAGGAAGGCCTAATAGATGTTTGCCAAGTCCGATCAATCGACAATCTAGCAGACTTATTCACAAAATCTTTACTGACAAAGATTTCTGTACAACTCACAAAGAAGATAGGTCTACATCGATTGAAGGATATTTAATGATATCAAAATGAGGGGAAGCATTATACGCACTGTACTCTTTTTCCCTTAACCAAGTTTTTATCCCAATGGGTTTTTCTTGGTAAGGCTTTTAATGAGGCAGTACATGGTCATGAAGTATCATGTTGATTCTGAAGTATCATGTTAATATCGATCTTGAAGTATCATATTAGCAGCGTATAATGAAAGATGAACATCCAAGGAGAAGTGTTATAAAATATATTTATGTGGATGTTCATTCTATAACTTCCAATATTAATTATCATTTTATTGCCCACTACCTCCACTACCTCCACTATCTCTACTACCATGGACATTCATTTTCTCCTTTATTATTGTAACATCTCTTTCTAACCTATAAATAGAGGCTTTGTAAATAGAGAATGGACACACATATTATATACAATAGTGGAGAATAAAATTCTGTTATTGCTCTCTCTATCTCTCTTGTTATTTACTTTACTTTTGTTGCAACTTTATTTTAATTTTACAACAAATAGCTATTTTTAAGTCACATCCAGAGAACAAATTAGGCCATTGGAAATAATATATAGAGATTGGCTAATATCAAAAATGTTTGTTTGTGGACTCAAGAACAAACGATTCGGTTCTTCAATTTTCAAAGTCCAAACAGTTGATCCAAACCGTTAGATATTCAATCTATATTAAAATGTGCTTGGAGATCAAATTTTACATTTTTTTGAATTTTTTTTGCTATTTATTAAGATGATTTGAAATTGTTGTATTTCAATGGTGCATAATTTTAATAAAAACAGCGATTTTCAAACCATCGTAATAAATAGCAAAAAAATTCCAAAAAATGTAAATTTTGGTCTCCAAGCACATTTTAATATAGATTGAATATCTAACGGTTTGGATCGACTGTTTGGACTTTGCAAATTGGAGAACCGAACTGTTTATTCCTGAGTTCAGGAACAAACATTTTGATTTTAACCAATCTCTAATATATATATATATATAGGCTAATGTGCTTTCGGTAGCATATGGGCCGAAATACACACGGTCCAAATTTGAAATTTCAAAATCCAAAAAGTCGATCTGAACTGTTCATCTTATTCTCCATATTAATATGTGATTGGATACCAAATTCTACATTTTTCTAATTTTTTTTACTATTTATTAAGTCACTTTGAAAATCGCTGATCCAACGGTTTTACTGTTTTGTTAAGCCACCGTTGGAAAAACAATTTTCAAAGTGGCTTAATAAATAGTAAAAAGATTCAGAAAAATATAAAATTTGGTCTCCAAGCACATATTGATATGGAGAACAAGATGAACGGTTCAGATTGACTTTTTGTATTTTGAAATTTCAAATTTAAACCGTGTGTATTTCGGCTCATATGCTACCAAAAGCACATTAACCTATCTATATAAATATATCATGTATCAAGCTACTGGAAAAGATCATGGCCAGATGTCAATAAGATTCATCAAAGCGCCAAAAAGATATAGTTAACTTCTAACATTCCATCCTATTATTCACTTAAAGAAAAAACAAAAAACAAACCCAATCAGAAATATCTCCTCTCTTTACATAATGAAAACACTCGGACGGGTTGGATTCTACCGTCCGCCCCCCCTTTTTTTTGCCACTAAGATGATTAACCTTGATTTGATGTAGGATTAAACTGGACGGAATACTTCGTCCCAATCTACTTATATCTCGAAAAAATTCAGAAACGATCCCCATATTTTATTTATTTATTTTTCTATTAATAAAAAATTCGGCGGAAAACAGATGTAGAGATTTCTACTCTGAAGGGCAGAGATAAGACCTACTTTTATAATAACAAAAAAGATATTTAAAAAATAAACATATAACATGACATCATTCAATCTCAATTCTCAATTCAGAATAATATACAGCTTTTGTAATTCAGCATATTCCTTGTCTCAAAAGTTCCATCTTTTTCTACTGAAAATTAAATTATTTACAATTTAATGAAACTTATTAATTTATTTTAATCAATATAAATTAATTTACATAACAAAAAATTTTAAAAAAATACAAATTAAAGTTCAAACTTCAAACATGTGTAACGAAAATATATTATAAAAAAAAATAAAACTCTCATACAAAAAAACATATTTTTATAAAAAAAAAATTAGACAAAATAACAACTGGTACTCCACCTAAGACCCTATACCTTTATTGAGTGCATATCAGATACGAATATACACTCGATTTACTATATAATTAAAATAATAAAAAATAATATATATAGTAGGCATATTGTATTCTAGATTTTTTAAAATTATTATATATGTATCATATCTGATACGATGCACGTACCCGCATCCATACAACATAGCAAATAACATTTCTTAAATAATAAATTTCATTAAATGACATACATGTTTTTTTTTGATATATTTTCAAACAAAATGACATGTTAATTAACAAATAATATTTCTTAAAAGATATTAAAAAAATGAAAAGTAAATATAGAGTGAGGCTAGTGATTTTCTAGAGTAGATGTTGATACAACTGATATTCGGAAAGATTAAGTCGCAGATGTTCGAGACACGTTAATGACATGTTAATTAATTAACAAAATGACACGTTAGTGAGGCTAGTGATTTTTTTTTTATTGATATATTTTCAAACAAAATGACATGTTAATTAATTAACAAATAATATTTCTTAAAAGATAAAAGATATTAAAAAAAAATGAAAAACAAATATAGAGTGAGGCTAGTGATTTTCTAGAGTAGATGTGTGATACATCTGATATTCGGAAAGATTAAGTCGCATGCAGATGTTCGAGACACGTCCTATCTCGAGGGAGGTTAGACCATGCGTGCTCGGTATGTGTTTAATTAGTGTGTGCTTAAGGTAAATGAGGTGCAGATATGGTAAGGTAGGCGACTCTATTCCGTATGTACTATGTATTGTTGATTCGTGGACCTCGAGTTCAGTGAATTTGGAGGTATTTATAGGCTCGTAAGTCAGTTGTGACTTCGTACGGACATTTCGAACAGACTTGTCGAATGGGTTTGTAAGTAGGTTGCGGCTTCGTGCGGACATTCCAAATGAGATTGCTGAAAAATATTGCTAACTGGACTTGTTACTTAGCCCATAATAGTTTACGGGGCTTTTAATACCTGATCCTATCAGATATAGAGTAAGGCTATGATATTGTGCATATCGCATATTGATATGTAATGCGGAATAATACTGATTAGTAGTTTCTACCAATATTTTCAAAAAAATTTTGTAATGTGGAATAATTTTTTTTTTGTTTTTAAACAGTTTAATATGATCTCCATATAAAAATGTATTTGCAAATTAAATTTTATATTTTTTTTAGAATTTTTACATTTTTAGATAGATAAAAAAAATCAATGTTTTTGAATGATCCATATAATTTTCAAGTCGGGTGATTTTCTATCTATCTAAAAAATAATATAATTTTTTTATAAAATAGAAAATTCAATAAACAAGTATATATGGAGATCATATTTAACAGTTCAGATTGACCATTAAAACTTTTTTTTAAATAAAGATATGAATCCGTACCACGGCTAATATGTATTATCTCTATTAACATAACCTCACTCGTACATATATACCCAACAACAAAAAAAAAGATTCACAAAATTTTAGTTCGCACTAAAATTTGGTATTTTTTTTCTCCCTCATTCTTGCCTTTTTTTTTTTTTTTTTTGAGATCGATATATCATTTTCAGTTCCATGATATAATTTGTACACATTTCCCCATTTTTCATCATCTTGCACTGATTAAAAGCTACCAACTCATATTCTCATATGCCACGTTTGGTATTGGAACGAACAGATTTGTAGAGTCATTTCGAATTAGCATTGCCCGTAGATTTTTTATTTTATTTTAAATAAAACAACATCAAATATTCTGAATGAAATATGTAACTAAACATATGCATTCAGCAAAAAAAAAAAAGAATTTGAAGTGCAAAATGAATGAATCGAATCAGAATGCACATGGCCGATCGAACACATTTCGACAGATTTTGACACATGGATTTTAGTCTGCTTTATCATCCGGTACTTGAAATTAAAAAAAAATGTACTCACCGTCTATATTTAGTTATAATTTTGTTAAATATTTAAAATGTAAAAATATTAGTATTATTTTTATTCTTTTTTTGGAAAAAGGATTGGAAAACAAAATGTTCGAATAAGACAAACACTCGGTCCAGAAAGATTTTTCCCCAGCAGCCTGCTTATTGGGCCCCAGCCGACAGAATTTATAAATTGAATTGAACTTTTAAATTTATTGCACATAAGCATTGCATATTGTAAGCATACGATAAAGTTGCACAGCTAAATTGAATTGAACTTTTAAGTCTATTACACATGAGCATTGTATATTATAATATTTAGTTATGCTTGAGTGTTATAGCTATTAATTCTTTCTCTTGCAGATTTTCTTTCGTGATATTTGAGCATTTCTTAAAGTGAACTTATATTTTTGTTTTTTGACTGATGATAATTGGTAACTAAGATTTTTTGGTTTTTATATTATTATTGTAGTCTATATTGTTGGTGCTTGGTGTTATTTTAGTTTTAGCTGGTTGAATCTAATAATATCCCGACTAGAATTGAATACCGCACTGGGAGATTTTTCAATCTCTCATCTTTTCACTTTGTGGGTTCCTGACACAAAACGCAAGATAAGAAAATGTGATGTCGAACATGAAGACTGTAGTACTTGCCACGAAGAAAAAAATAAGTTATGTCATTGGTATTAATGTATATGTATATATGATTTTGTAAGATTTTGAAAACTACTTTGCACAGGTAAGCGCGGCGGGTTATCTGCTGTATTGTCGGAGTGTGACAGAACCATACATTTATAACAAAAAAAAGGAGCAATGTTTTTATTCCTTGCTGATAGTCCGACATTTTTAAAATTACCCAATTGATAAAATATTTTAATAATAATAACCAAGATTTAAAAAAATTATAAAAATGCCCAAGCCGTGGAATTTTTTCACGGCTTTGGTTTCTTTTCTTTTTTAACAAAACATAAATTTTTCAATTTTTTTTATTTTTTGTATTGAAATATTAGAAATGTAAAATATATTTCTTTGAAAATAGATAAAATATAATATAATTTGATTTATTAGAAAGACTAAACAAATAACCCAGATGAACATTTTTCAGGCCGGATTTTTCCCGACTGTAAGAATAATTAATATATTTCTTTATGTGTTATTGTAAAAAAATAAATATGCTTGAATTCTGAGTTATTGATCCCGGTTCAAAAGTCACTTCTAGGTAATACAGAAAATACTGTGATCTTTTTAGTACATTTAATTTATAAAAAGTTGTATTTATTTTGAAAAAAAAATAAAAAATTTAAATTATTTAATGATTGTTATTCAAAAAGAATTCTCAAAATAGATACAAATTTTTATAAATTAAATGTACTAGACGGATCACAATATTTTATGTATTACCTAGAAGTGACTTTTGAACTGGGATCAATAACTCAGAATTCAAGCATTTTTATTTTTTACAATTACACATAAAGAAATATATTAATTATTCTTACAGCCGGAAAAAATCCGGCCTGAAAAATGTTTATCCGGGTTATTTGTTACAGTCTTTCTAATAAATTAAATTATATTATATTTTATCTATTTTCAAAGAAATATATTCAATATTTCATATCTAATGGTACGAAATGCAAAGCAAAAGAGGCCATTTACTTTGCCAAGTAGGGTAGCTTTACTCTTATATATGAGGAGGGATCGAGTTACAACAATTTTGAGTTATAATAAGTTACTACAACTATTTTTTATATTTTTAAAATCCAAATCGTTGATTCAAACTATTAGATGTGATCTCTACAATAAAATGTGCTTGGAGACTAAATTTTACATTTTTTGAAATTTTTTTACTATTTATTAAGATGGGTACAAAAAGTAGTCAAATTCATACCATTAAATTTTGTACCCATCTTAATAAATAGTAAAAAAATTCTAAAAAATGTAAAATTTGGTCTCCAAGCACATTTTATTGTAGAGATCGCATGTAATGGTATGGATCGACGATTTGGATTTTGAAAATATAGAAAATAGTTGTGGTAACTTGTTGTAACTCAAAAATTGTTGTAACATGATCCCTCATCCTTAAATATACATATATTTATACATATACATATATTATATGAGGAGGGTTCAAATGCCTTCATTTTTTGTGCCTCTATCATGCCTCCATTTTTAAAAACTTAAATAACTCAAAGTTTAAAACTTAAAAAATCAAAATAAAACGGTTAGATGTAATCTATGTTATTTTCTTTATGTATCCATAAAAAATTATCACATTTTGATTTTGCTTTTATATGAATCAATAAGTTGAAAAATCAACGTTTATAAATTATTCACATTAGTATACATTTTTACAAGCTTAAGATGACAATTAAAACAAAGTTGAAATACCATAATTTTTTACACATACATAGATAAAAGGATATAGTTCATATCCAATGGTTTTATTTTGAATTTTAAGATTTAAATTTTGAGTTATTAAAGTTTTAAAAAATGAAGGCATTTGAATCCTCCTCATATTATATATACATATACATATATTATACATATATACAAAAAAAGAAGAAGTCCAAACCGCAAAAAAGAAGAAACTCAAAGCGTAAATTTTTTCTGTGGTATGAGTATTTAAAAAAAAAAAAAACCTAAAACATGATTATTTTCAATAAAATATTTTTTAAAAATAGGTAAAAATAAAAATGTCGGAACTCATTACAATCATTTTTACTAACTATAAAAATGAAAATACAAAAAAAAAAAAGTACATAAGACTACATATAGTTACCTGAGAGTAGCGAGAATAATACAGAAATGTTGTTCTAAACGTACGATTTTTTCATAGTTGATCATTTTTGTTTTTTCGAACTATTCTAGTTATAAAAGGTATTCTGTGGTATAAATGCTACCAAGCATTATTATAAATCTTTCTTTTATGGGAACGACAAATACAAAAAAAAGCATTAATTAGAGAACCAGCAGAGGTGTTAATCTCTCTCGCACAACCAATGAGATCCACCACCGCACCTCTTAAATTAATCATTGTTCTAAAGCCAACAAGCCAGTAAAAAATAAAATAAAAAAGCCTCTCATGTAGTTTGATGTCTAATCACTGAGGGGCTTTAATTTCTTATGCTTATTTTATCCAAATAATTTATATATGCATACTTCTTAAAAGAACATTGATATCAAACTGTATATATAATTGTTGTAAGACAGCTAAAAATACAACAGTAGAACACATAATATGAGAATGGGGAACTATTGTCGGGGTGTAACAGAACCTTACATTTATACCAAACAAAAGGAACAATGTTTTTATTCCCTGCCGATAGCCAAGCGAGAATGGAGAACTATCCACATAATATGTTGAAAATAAAACCTATCCACAATGAAATTAAACCACTCTCTTCCATTCTCCCATGATAGAAGAACCCAAATTACAGAGGTAAATCCCACACCTAAATCCAGTCCAATAGAAACAGAGAGCTCAACTATATCAGTAGATGACTCTGAATGCAAACCTTTATTGGACCCATCACTTGAAGGAGTTGTTGCACATTGCATTGATAAAGGACTACCACACAATCTTGGGTTACCCAAGTAAGATGCATTCGAAAAGGTTGATAATTGAGGGACTTGTGGTATTTCCCCAACCAAATTGTTGTACGAGAGATTTAGTGCAGAAAGAAAATGGAGAGAGGTGAGTTCCTGAGGAATGGGACCAGAAATCTTGTTGCAAGAGAGATCTAGTGATTGAAGTTGCAGTAAATTAGCAAATTCAAGTGGAATTGAACCGGTCAGGGCATTATGTGAAAGGTTAAGCACATCAAGTGACTTGAGTTGTCCGATCTCTTCGGGTATTTCCCCTGAAAATTCATTTTTTGAAAGATCAAGGGAACTGAATATGCTGAGTGTTTCCTCCATCTCCATTTCTTGTCCTTTCCATATGACTGTAATAGAGTTTTGATAATAGTATCCTGAATCTCCAAACTGAAATGTTGTAGAATTTGAAGTACTCACCATACCCTTCAGGTTTTGAAAAACAATTTTGGGGATAATGCCTCTGAAATGATTTGAAGAAAGATCAAGAACCTGTATTGTGGGGAAAAAAGAATTATTTGTTTTAGTTTTGACCTCTCTATTCGGAATTGTACCATATAATTGATTTGATCTCAAAACAAGTACTCTTAAATTTTCGAGATTTCCTAGCCAAATGGGAAATCTATCCACTATTTGATTATTTCCAAGATCTAAGATCTCCAGAGTGTTACAGTTTACCAGTGACTGGGGTAAACTTCCATTTATTCTATTTCCACTCAAGTTTATTGTTCTCAGTTTGCATCCTTGACTAATATTTAGTGGCAGTGACCCACTTAATTTGTTCTCTCTCAGGTTAAGCACTTCAAGAGAGAGAGAGGTCAAATCTGCATCGCCTTCTATTTTAGTCAAGAAATTATGAGATAAATCTAGAGAAATAATACTTGCTTGACTACGTAACCAATTAGGTATAACACCATCGATTTGATTATTTGAGAGGTCTAGGACGTGAATTTGTTTTTGATAACTCAAAAAAGAAGGGAACTTCTATAAATTGCATGATGCCAGCAATATATGAGAAATTTGGGGAAATGAAGCATAGAACAAACTGTTATGGTTTTTGCCTTCTATAATTGACAAATTGTTGTTTGAGAGATACAAATATCGAAGCTTCTGATTGTGTTGAATGATGTCTAAATTCAATGTACCATTGAAGTAATTTGATTCAAGAGATAAGGTTTGGAGCTTGGGGGATTTGAATATCAAACTTGGCAATTGTCCTTGAAGATTGTTGTAAGCAAGGTTAATATATGCCAAGGATGATGATCCATTTGAGAAGTCGGGTGTAAATCCTGACAATTGGTTAATTGATAGATCAAGGTCTTCCAAAGAAGGGTGAGAAAACAAAGACATGTGTATCATACCAGTCAATCTGTTTGACCGTAATTCCAATGATTCCAGTCTTGTAAGGTTTATTATTGAACGCGGAACATCCCCATAGAAGCTACACTTCCTAAGAGCCAGCATCGATAAATATTGGAGATTTCCAATTGATTCTGGCAGTTGCCCAGGCAACATTGGGTTGTGTGATAAATAAAGATTTGTTAGATTTGTAAGGTGGAATATTTCATCTGGGATATTACCTCTTAATCCACAACCTCCCATGTATAGCTCCTGAAGGGTTGGGCCTACTTGTAAAACTGCCTTGTCCCACTCAGATTCGTTGAGTGAAATGTCAACATCAACCAAATTGAGAACTTGGAGCTTGGTAAGGTTGCTGAGTAAGGTTTTTAGGCCTGTACCATGAAGATATAAGCCACTGCTTGATAATTGAAGTTCGATAAGGTTTGTGAGAGCAGAAATCCCAATCGGAACTTGACCAACAAAGCCAGAATCGACTAAGGAGAGATGGGTTAAATTACCAAGTCGCTCAAACCCAATTTGTGGAAGGGTAATATTATAAGAGTAATTCTCAGAAAGATTGAGCATCTGAAGAGAGCTGAGGTTGAACAAAGCTGGGTATATTTCACCCGAGATGGATTTGTAAGAAAGAAAGGTCGACTGTAGTCACCATACCAGTTTGCTCGTCACATGTGATACCATCCCATATGCAACAGTCGGTACTTGCATTCCATGAATGGAGTTGAGTGGTGTTGAAACCTTGCTTGAGTTGAATCAAGGCATCACGTTGGTCAGGAAGGCAGTGGGCTTGTGCTAGAGTGGTGGTTGTGATGGAGAAGGAGAAGAGAACAAGTGATATGGAAAGGATTGCAAGAAGTGTCATTGCAGGAGAGAGAAAGAGAAAGCTAGATAATTTCCGGCGGTGCTTGATTAAAATGAAGTTGAGTATATCTATATATATAAGACCATGCGTAAGAGTTTTTTAATGACCACATAATTTCTTATCTTCTATCTTTTGAATTGACTTAGAAGAACCAGTCAAATAAAGGAAGAAAGTGGCCTTTGGATCAGATTTTGCAGAGTAGATGAGAAATAAGTTGTGTTATTTTAGTTTCTGTTTTTTTTTTTTTTTCCTTCATTTAGCTGGTAGCTTCTACCAAGTTTTGCAAAAGAAATAGAGTAAGGCATTTAATGTCAAAGGTAGCCTGGGGGGTATGGTTTGAACGGAGTAAACGTGCTTGACCAGTTAGAAATTAACTCAATGAGGAGAATACTAATGCAAAATACAGGGTAAAGAATTTATCTCGGAAATTAGAAATTTCAATTCCCATTCCTCATTTAAAATATAGAGTTATTTAGAGTAGCTAATTTTGAGGGGTTTGTTTTTGAAAAATAGAATTGATCCTTTAGAAGGCATATGTTTTGTCATCTGTGTAGATATCTCACATAAACTTGGCTTTCAAAATTTAATTTTTTAATCACTTTACATGCACCTCACGGTTCACAATTAATTAAATTAATATATATGGTAGTCAAAAAAATTGAGCACAACTAGCATAGAGATTGCATTATTATTAATCTAAATAATCATAACTTGTAATAAAAAGAATATTGCTAAATTGCAGATTCACTAATTATTTGTTAAAGAAATGTGAGTTAAAACTGGTTAGAACAATTATGCACAGTACTATTATCTTGTTCAAATATAAAATACTCTTCAAATTATAACAACGAGTTTATTTAATAGAAAATAAAATAGTGCCTGTAATTAATAGTCGTAGACAATAGTGCCCGAAATTTTTATAAATACCCAGAACAATTAACAAATTACGGAATCTATCTCCTTTTTGATGAAAATTTGAAAACTAGCCAATCCGGTTAACCAATAACCGGATTGAGCCCTTCTTTCCGGTGGCCCAACTCCCAGAATAATGAAAATAGATCCGGTTATTGGTTAACCAGAAATGTATTTTTTTTTTTTTTTAAATTGAAACAATACCGGTTAATGGTGCACCGGTTTTGGCCCCTCTCTCTCTTTTTTTTTTCTGAAAACAATTTTTTTTGTATTAAATATTAGAAATATTGAATATATTTCTTTGAAAATAAATAGAATATAATATAATTTGATTTATTAGAAATACTGCAACAAATAACTCTGATCAATATTTTTCAGGCCGGATTTTTCGTGGTTGTAAGAAAAATTAATATATTTGTTTATGTATTATTGGAAAAAAATAAAAATGCTTAGATTTTGAATTATTGATCCTGATTCAAAAGTCACTTCTAGATAATTCAGAAAATATTGTGATCTTTCTAGTATATTTATTTTATTAAAAGTTATTTCTCTCTATCTTACAATGATTAACAAATTTGAAGTGCAAAAAAAGGGGGAATTGTGAAAATGCCACTCCAAAACCTTCAAAATGTCAAAATGCCATTCTAAACTTCAAAATTGTAAAAATGCCACTCCAAATTTCATTAATTTGTAATTTTGCTAGTCCAAATAATTAATGACTAAAATGCCCTTCCCTCTTCTTCTCCGGCCATGGCGAAAGGCTGTAATGCATGGGTATTTTTGTTCGGGCCTCCTCGTGCGAGATAAATTGTTTTGCAGATTCACCTGAATTGCCGAAATTTTTAAATATACCATTATACAAAAAAAAAAACCAAACCACCACTTTCTCTCAAAATTTTGAATTTTGACATGGCCGCATCCCCTAGGTGCAGCCACCCTTTTTTTTTTTTTTTTTTTTCTCTTCTTCGTGCAGTTCAATTTGAACGGGAAAAAAGAAAGGGGTGGCTGCATCCCTTAGATGCGGCCCAAAAAGAGGTGACCGCACCTAGGGGATGCGGCTATGTCAAAAATTAAAATTTTCAGAAGTTGTGGTTGTTTGATTTTTTTTTTTTTAAAGTATGGTATATTTAAAAATTTCGGCCTGAATTGAACCCCAAAAATATGCAATTTAGACTGTTTACTTATCTTTTCCTTGTTACCTTCAGTTCTGCCATCAAGCACAGATCTAGAGAAACCAAATTGTATCTGTTCAAACAACTGTAACATATATAACCTCTAATTTGAAACTTGGTATTATAGGTCACAACACAAGTAGCATTGGTGCTTTTAGCCGGGTCTTTAACTCTACTTGTGATACTATTCAAATATATCCTCTCTTTTTTTTCCTTTTTGATCTCTTTACAAGAGAACTTGAGTTTCACAAGGAAATGGTGATGAAATTCTGAACTTTTACAAAGGAGAAGTGGGAATCAATTGATGCCACACCTGTGGTAATTTTACCGTGTGAAAGCAATGTAATTGATTCTTCCACGATTGCCATAAAAAAATCCCAATGAGGATGCAAATTCAGAGAAAGTGCAAAAACATGCAAATGGCAGTGTTTAATCTGAAGAGGTCCTCCTTGAGATGTAGATAGCATGTGTTGGTGTGTGTATTGTGTAGGCAGGAGAAGAAGAGGAGAAGAAGGAAGGGCATTTTAGTCATTAATTATTTAGAGTGACAAAATTACAAATTAATGAAGTTTGGAGTGGCATTTTTATAATTTTGAAGTTTAGGATGACATTTTGACATTTTAAAAATTTTAGAGTGACATTTTCACAATTTTCTAAAAAAAAAATAAAAATTTTTGAAGTGCAAAATGAATGAAGCAAATCAGAATGCACATGGCCGAACAGAAAGATTTCGACACATGGGTTTAAGTCTGCTTTATCATCAGGTACTTGAAATTAAAAATAATGTTCTCCCTATATATATTTAGTCATAACTGTTGACCTCTTGTGTTTGAAATCTGCACAAAATTTTGTTAAATATTTAAAATGTAAAATATTAGTATTATTTTTATTAATTTTTTGGAAAACAAAATGTTCAAATAACTACATATACGGCCTAGAAAGATTTTCCTCAGCAGCCTGCTTATTGGGCATCAGCCGACAGAATTTGTATCCTCTGTAGTAACACTGTTGTGTTGTGTAAACCAAAATGATTCGGAACCTTTTTTTTTAACCTGAAACGAATCTTAAAGGGAATCCATCTAAATAGGTACGGATTGAGTTTGATATGAAATAAATCTGAACTGTAAAGTTTTAACTTTTAACTCAAACTGTGTGGTGCTATGGAGCAGGGTGTTTATTGGATCCGGTTTAGTTGGTCTTGAACCGAATCAAATTAGTTTGGATTAGACGATTTAGTTTTTTGGGTTTAATGGTTTTGTTTGCTTTTTAAAACTGAATTATAACTTCAGTTCGATTCGATTTGAATTTATTTAAAACCGAAATAACTGAACCCACCAAACTTTTATATATTATGAATTTGGTCTAAACTGTCCCGGTTTATTTCTTAATATTTACTTTTATGTTATACATGAACTTAGAATCTAGCCACTAACTATAAATAAATAAATAAATAAAACTCACGGTACGTAGTATAATTTATTGAACATTTTTTTTATAATAACGATCGATGAGGACATGTACATTGATTCTAGAGAGAAACCAATTCCATACCGGATTATGATACGCCATAAAATTTATAGGTAGGTTGCAAATTGATTATTGATTATTGATTATAATATGCCATAAATTTATACCGGATGGCATTTGAGAATATTTTTTAAATTTTATTCGAAATATTGCTAATTCAAAAAGTGAAAATCTGCTATTTTTTGTCTTTCAATGAAAAATTGTGTTATTAAGGTTAGCATGCTAACTAACTATTTGAAATAGTCACTAATTCAACTTTGATTGAAATAGTTAAACAACAAAATTAGCGGCTATTTTGAACATCTACTCACAATATTAAAATACGGAATAGGATACCAAAAATATTCAAATATTATTTTATTATTATTTTTATATGCTGTAGCTTCTACCATGCCTTTTTTTTTAAAATAAAAAAATAAAAAATAACTGAGTTTACTCGACACCATCCCTCACACATCTAAGCACACCTACAAATTATTGAGTTAGCATAATAATACTAACTCAACACTATTTCGGAGAGAGAAACCTATTTTTGACAACACTAATTTTCCGATAACTGTTATTTCCATGCATCCAAACAACGGAAATTTTCATTTTTATTACTTTAAAAAAAATTACACCAAATAATCACGATTTAATAAAAATTTCATTTTTGACACGATCATAATTTGAAATTATGGACAAAAATTTGTTGTCTGCAATTTCAAGTTGAGGACACATTTCAACTTTGTTTTTACCCATAACTTTAATCAAAGCAACGGCTTTGATCAAGGGAAAAAAAATGAAATGTGTTCTCAACTATAATTATATATGGACATCCAATTTTAAATTGCGGTTGTGTTAAAAATATAATTCTAATCAAATCATAATTATTTGGTTTAACTTTTTTTTTAAAGATAGTAAAAGTAAAAATTTCGGTCCAAACATAGTATATTTTCTACCCACTTTAAACGATTTTTATGCTGGACATTTTCATGGAGCCAAAGCAAAATAATAATAATAAAAAAAAAACTCAATTGCTTTTTCAGCAATTCTCCAATACGCTAAAAAGTTTTAGATCGCTATTTATTTATTAATTATTATTAATTTGATCAGACCGTTATGATGAAATTTTTTTGGATAATGATATTATTATAATTATATTATTTTTGGGGAGAATCAAGGTTAACTAAATAGGAGATATTTTTGTCAATCTATTTATGAAATTTATTACGAAAATTATGCAACAATATATATTCAGTTTTTAATATCGTGTTTGATTTGGTTTTTGACACTGTGGGCTCTCCTATAAAACAGTGCGTGAATCTTTTTTTTTTCTAAATAAAATAAAGGTTATAATGGGATACCATCGATATTTTCTAGCCATTGTAATTACCAAAAAGCTATTAATTTAAACACAACACATCTCTAAAAAATACATTAACAAATTAAATATAACCAAGTTTTATAAATACATTGCACCAATAAATTATAAACTCATTACAATCATTTTTACTAACTAGAAAAATGAAAATACAACAAATTAAAAAAAGAAAACCTGAGAGTAGCGAGTATGATACAGAAATCTTGTTCGAAACGTACGATTTTTTTTTTCTTTTTCGAACTATTCTAGTTATGAAAGGTATTCTGTGGTATAAATGCTACCAAGCATTATTGTAAATCTTTCTTTTATGGGAACGACAAATATATACCTACAAAGAAAAGCATTAACTAGAGAACCAGCAGAGGTGTTAATCTCTCTCGCACAACCAATGAGATCCACCACCGCACCTCTTAAATTAATCATTGTTCTAAAGCCAATTACAAGCCACCAAAAAAATAAAATAAAAAAACCCCTCATGTAGTTTGATGTCTAATCACCGAGGGGCTTTAATTTGTTATGCTTATTTTATCCAAATAATTTCTATATGCATACTTCTTAAAAAGAACATAGATATCAAACTGTATATATAATTGTTGTAAGACAGCTGAAAATAAAACAACAGAACACACGCATGCACACACACACACAAACATTGTCGGTAGGTTGTCTGTTCTATTGTCGGGGTGTGACAGAACCTTACATTTATGACAAAACAAAAGGAGCAATGTTTTTATTCCCTGCCGATAGCCAAGCCGAGATGGAGAACTATCGACGGAATATGTTGAAAATAAAACCTATCCACAATGAAATTAAACCACTCTCTTCCATTCTCCCATGATAGAAGAACCCAAATTATAGAGGCAAATCCCACACCTAAACCCAGTCCAATAGAAGCAGAGAGCTCAATTATATCAGTAGATGACTCTGAAGGCAAACCTTTATTGGACCCATTATTTGAATGAGTTGTTGCACATTGCATTGATAAAGGACTACCACATAATTTTGGGTTACCCAAGTAAGATGCATTCGGAAAGGTTGATAATTGAGGGACTTGTGGTATTTCTCCAACCAAATTGTTGTATGAGAGATTTAGTGCAGAAAGAAAATGGAGAGAGGTGAGTTCTTGAGGAATGGTACCATAAAGCTTGTTACAAGAGAGATCCAGTGATTGAAGTTGTTGTAAATTAGCAAATTCAAGTGGAATTGAACCAGTCAAGGCATTATGTGAAAGGTTAAGCACATCAAGTGATTCGAGTTGTCCGATCTCTTTAGGCATTTCTCCTGAAAATTCATTTTTTGATAGATCAAGGGAACAGAATATGCTGAGTGTTTCCTTCATCTCCATTTCTTGTCCTTTCCATATGACTGTAATAGAGCTTTGATAATAGTATCCTGAATCCCTAAACTTAAATGTAGTAGAATTTGAAATACTCACCATAGCCTTGAGGTTTTGAAAAACAATTTTGGGGATAATGCCCCTAAAATGATTTGAAGAAAGATCAAGAACCTGTATTGTGGGAAAAAAAGAATTATTTGTTTTAGTTTTGGCCTCTCTATTCGGAATTGTACCATATAACTGATTTGATCTCAAGACAAGTACTCTTAAATTTTCGAGATTTCCTAGCCAAATGGGAAATCTATCCACTATTTGATTATTTCCGAGATCTAAGATCTCAAGAGTGTTACAGTTAACTAGTGACTGGGGCAAAGTTCCATTTATTCTATTTTCACTCAAGTTTATTGTTCTCAGTTTGCATCCTTGACTAATATTTAGTGGTAGTGATCCACTTAATTTGTTACCTCTCAGGTTAAGCACTTTACTAAATTCAGCATCTTCTAGAAGGCAAGGTGGCATTCTACCAGATAAATTATTATATGAAAGATCAAGCACATCTGGAATTGAAGAACCATAAGATTCTGGCAATGTTTGATTACAAATGAAAAGGGGGATTTCTCCCTTGAGGCCATTATTAGAGACAGAAAGATAAATGTAGCTGGAAACAAAATATGTTGGCAATGCAAAGAAGTGGTTGGATGAGAAATCTACGTAGACAATTCCTTGTGGTAAGAGAGGTGCAGGTCCTGAAATCCTGTTGGAATGGATATCAAGATATTGCAATCCCGAGAGAGAGGTCAAATCTGCATCCCCCTCTATTTTAGTCAAGAAATTATGAGATAAATCTATGAAAACAATACTTGTTTGACTACGTAACCAATTAGGTATAACACCATCGATTTGATTATTTGAGAGGTCTAGGACGCTAATTTGTTTTTGATAACTCAAAAAAGAAGGGAACTTTCTTAAATTGCACGAAGCCAGCCATATCTCTTTAATTTTGGGAAATGAAGCATAGAACGAACTGTTATGGCTTTTTCCTTCTACAATTGACAAATTGTTGTTTGAGATATCCAAAGCATAAAGCTTCTGATTGTGCTGAATGATGTCTAATTTCAATGTACCATTGAAGTAATTTGATTCAAGATGTAATATTTGGAGCTCGGGGGACTTGAATATAAAAGTTGGCAATTGTCCTTGAAGATTGTTGTAGGCAAGGTAAATATATGCCAAAGTTGATGATCCATTTGAGAAGTCGGGTATAAATCCTGACAATTGGTTATTTGATAGAGCAAGGTCTTTCAAAGAAGGGTGGGAAAACAATGACATGGGTATCATACCGGTCAATTTGTTGGACCATAATTCCAATGTTTCCAGTCTTGTAAGGTTTATTATTGAATGCGGAACATCTCCATAGAAGCTACAGTTTGTAAGAGCCATCATCGATAAATATTGGAGATTTCCAATTGATTCTGGCAGTTGCCCAGACAACATTGGGTTGTATGATAATTGAAGATTTGTTAGATTTGTAAGGTGGAATATTTCATCCGGGATATTACTTCTTAATCCACAATCTACCATAGATAGCTCCTGAAGAGTTGTGCCTATTTGTAAAACTGCCTTGCCCCACTCAGATTCGTTGAGTGAAATGTCAACCTCATCCAAAAAGAGAACTTGGAGCTTGGTGAGGTTGCTGAGTAAGGTTTTTAGGCCTGTGTCATGAAGATATAAGCCACTGCTTGATAATTCAAGTGAGATAAGGTTTGTGAGAGCAGAAATGCTGATCGGAACTTGACCAACAAAGCTAGAATATGACAAGTCGAGATGGGTTAAATTACCAAGTCGCTCAAACCCAATTTGTGGAAGGGTAATATTATAAAAGTAATTCCCAGAAAGATCGAGGTTCTGAAGAGAGCTGAGGTTGAACAAGGCCGGGTTTATAGTACCTGAGATGGACCTGTCAAAAAGTTTGAGTGCAGTCACCATACCAGTTTGCTTGTCACATGTGATACCATCCCATATGCAACAATTGGTACTTGTATTCCATGAATCGAGTTGAGTGGTGTTGAAACCTTGTTTGAGTTGAATCAAGGCATCACGTTGGTCAGGAAGACAGTGGGTTTGTGCTAGAGTGGTGGTTTTGATGGAGAAGGAGAAGGAGAAGAGAACAAGTGATTTGGAAAGGATTGCAAGAAGTGTCATTGCAGGAAAGAGAGAGAAAGAGAAAGCTAGATAATTTCTGGAGGTTCTTGATTAAAATAAAGTTGAGTATATCCATATATACAAGGCCATGCGTAAGAGTTTTTTTTTTTTTTTAAATAACAACTAAAAAAGCACCATGAATAAGAATTAAGAAAATATAAGTGGAAAACTAATTAAACAAATGGTCGACTTTACTTAAACTGAAAAAAATTATAGGATATGGAGAGAATAGACAATATAGTCTTTGGTTTTGGAATATTAACCCATAAGCAAGTATAAAAATATAGACCATGACCATGCATAGACATAAACAAAAAGGAAAAATAAAATAACAAGTACCAGAAAAATTGAAGGAGATAAGACCAGGAGAGACTAAGGCATTTACTGTCGAGGTAACGTGGAAGAAGAGGCATGCTTGATGTGATGGGATAGAAATTAACTCATTTCCCATTCTGCATTTAATATTGAGAAACTAATGGCCTCAAAATTAATTTAGAGTAGCTGTCAGGGGCTTTTTTGTGAGAAATAAAATTTTCCTTTCACATGGCTAATATTTTGTCACCCATGTAGATATAATTAATGTACGCATATAATTATCTAGTATAGAGAAAACAATTTTTTTTTATGTATATGATCATAACTTTCTAGAAACAGAATTTTGCTGAATTGCTGAATAGTCGATTATTGATTAAAGACATATGTTAAAACTTGTTAGATCGAATCAGCACATGACTATTAACTCTTGGTAGTATAAAGTGATAAATCTATTGGACTAAATTTTAGTAAAAACAATATTAAACTGTGAAGGAAAGTTTTAAATTAAAGCAAATTTGTTCAACAGAAGTTAATTCTAGCTTAAAAGTGAAAATTGAAACTGTTACCATAGAGAAAACAGAGACCTAGCTACTATGTTCATGTCAGTTTTTGTTTTTGTCATTCTTTCTTTTCAGCTCTTCTTTGGAAATATGCTGATAAATATGAACCGTTATAAAATGAAGATATAACTCAGAAACATAATTTTGTTGAATTTTAGAATGTACACAACATGTTAATTAAAACTTGCTATATAAAATAGGCACATAACTATTAAATCTTGGGGTATATAAAGTGATAAATCTCATTGACTATATTTGAGTAGAACAAAACTAAACTGTGAAAGATAGCTACTTTGTTCACTGAAAATTGAAGCTGTTAAAATGGAGAAACAGAGAGGTAAGAGGATAATTGCTCAGGCACCTAACAAAGTTTTTGTTATTTTGTTCCAGTTTTTTTTGTTTCTTGTAAAAAATAATATTTATTGTTCTTTCTTTTGACATTTTTTCTTCTTTAGGAAAAGTTAAGTATAAGTTCACCTGCCTGCCTAAATTGCAATCAACAAAAGCATGGAGATTCACTTAAAATATATATTTATTTGCATTTTTTCCTCTTTAAGTAGAACAAGAAAAAAATTAAAGTAAATATGCTCATAGGTAAAAATAATAATATACCAAAAAAAAATTGTGCATTAAAAAATATTTGAACATATAATTGAATGGTCCACAATTTATTGTGAGAATGAAATGAAAAGGCAATATAGTAATGACCTTGTTAGAAAATGAAAGATAAGAATTGTTATGTAGATTGTTATGTAGGAATGACCTTATATATATATCAGCTCTGCCTATATTATACATGCCAATTTATCCAAATATTATGCTATAGAGTTTCATAATTATCATATTATCTATTTTAAGACAGCTCAAAAAACCTATTCAGTTAATTAGATTTAAAAAGTAAACCAAAATCTACAAATAGAGATTTTTTACCTCTAGAAAAATTCTGGTTATGTTACTCATAAAGAATTTTATCATTCTAATTACCAGTTAAATCAAATACTTCTTAATGACCACATGATTTATTTTGCTTTTATCTTTTGGATTGACTTAGAAAGGACCAGCAAATCAAGTACTTCTTAATGACCACGGAATTTCCTATCTTCTATCTTTTGGGTTGACTTAGAAGAACCAGTCAAATCAAGGGTCGAAGAAAGTGGCCTTTGGATCAGATTTTGCAGAGTAGATGGGAAATAAGTTGTGTTATTTTAGTTTATGTTTTTTTTTTTTTTTTCTTTCATTTAGCTGGTAGCTTCTACCAAGTTTTGCAAAACAAAAAAAATAGAGTAAGGCATTTAATGTCAAAGGTAGCGTGAAAAAAGGAATATGGCTTGAACAGAGTAAACGTGCTTGACCTGGTAGAAATTAACTCAATGAGGACAATACTAATGCAAAATATAGGGTAAAGAATTTATCTCAGATATTAGAAATTTCAATTCCCATTCCTCATTTAAAATATAGAGTTATTTAGAGTAGCTAACTTTGAGGGGTTTGTTTCTGAAAATAGAATTGACCCTTGTTAATACTATTGTCTTGTTAAAAAAAAATGCTCACTGGAATACTATTGTCTTGTTTAAATATAAAATAGTATTTAAATTATAACAGCAAGTTTATTTAATAGTATAGGAAATAGCGCCTTGTAATTAATAGCCATAGAGAATAGTACATTTCAAAGGCTATTTTTTTTTCTTAATCTCTTATTTCTCTGTTTTACAATAATTAACATATCTCTTAGGTGCGCTCATAAAGTGATAAATCTTGTTTATTAAATTTGAGTAAAACAATATAAAACTGTGAAGGAAGGTTTTCGGCTAGAGCTACTCGTTTCAGTGTTCACAAAGGATTGTGAATGTTTATTCCAGATTAAAAGTGAAAACTGAAGTAGTTACAATGAAGAAAATAGAGAGGTAAGAGGATAATATCTCAGATACCTATCAAAGCTTTCATTATTTCATGTCAATTCTTCTCTTTGTTGTTTGGAAGAAAAAGAAGAAGTTAATGATGAATTCACTTTCCTGAATTTAAATTTAAGTTTATTTTCATATTTTCTCTAATGTAGCATATAAAAAAAAATGCTCACTGGAACAATATTTGAATATATTGAATAAGTAATGGGTCCACAATCTATTGTGAAAGAGAAATTAAATGGGAATGTAGTATGACATTACAATTGCGAAAAAAAAAATATGTGGACAAAACTGAGAAGAGACTAATTAGCAACATGCAATTAAAGTGATGTTTATGTTGTCTTTTTTCATGAGACTATTAGTTCCAAAGAAGACTGCTCCAGTCAAGTATTGAGAGACTAAGGCAGTCAATGTCAATTAATGTACCGTGTGGAAGAATATGCGGACAAAACTGAGGAGAGACTATCAGTAACATGCAATTAAAGTGATATTTATGTTGTCTTTTTCCATGAGACTGTTAGTTCCAAAGAAGACTGCTCCAGTCAAGTATTGAGAGATTAAGGTAGTCAATGTCAATTAATGTACCGTGTGGAAGAAGGGCATGGTTTGATCATATGGAATATGCTTGACCAGCTAGAAATTAACTCAATGAGGAAAAAGTTGGTCTTTAAGAGGGCAAATATTTTGTCATCTGCGTAGATGTGACTCACATAAACATGGTTTATAAAATTTTACATTTGTCTAGCCTAGCTTGTTTAGATTCTACAACCTACTGGAAAGGGAATAGATGTTTTAGAAATGACTTAAAAAAAAAAATAGAAATGCATTATAACAGGAAGGCATGGATCGATGACGTGGATTTTTTTTATTTCTTTAATCATACACGGATTATATAGCAAAACCATGTAAAATTGTTCAAGCATCTCATATGGTCCGTCCAAATATGCGCTCCAAAACATTCGAAATTTGCATCCAACATTCATACATAGTTTTTAATAAAAAACCATGTACAATTTGTCCATATTTTTGGAAAAAAAAATTTGAATTTTTATTTTTACTTTGAACATGGATTTAGTGGAAATTTTGAGCAAACGTGTATAATATGCAGTGTATGATTTGGGTTTCTATACTAGTGCTTTTAAATGTCAGCAATGATGGAGTAGTGTCCTAGAGTAGATATTGCTCTATCATATAATTCATAAGATAGTTTATTAGATCAACTTGTTTCTTGAGTTTGACATTACTTATAGTATCTAGAATAAGATTCCGAGATTGCGAGACACTATTTTATAATAAGTAATAAACTCTAAATATCCCTAATCTTTGTATACAAGCAAGGAACACTGTTTACATATAAGATTAGAGTGCGGATTAAAGATTGATTGAGTTTCACAAATCAAGCTAATAGTATTTCAGTTTAATCTCACAGATGCATATCATGATGAATATGGTATTGGAATGACCTAATGAGAACATTGATAAGATTTTGTGTTTGGTGTCATCATATTTTCACATGTAAATATCTTATGTCTGAGTTGTTCAGTTTTCGAATATACAGGATGTCATTTTGTGGTGTTATCTAACGCTGTTCTACAAAGAATGGTTACGGAAAACTACACGAGATGATATTCTTTATAAAGAGAAATTCGCGAATATCAAGATGGCAATTACGCTAATTATACTAAAATACATTCAATTATTCTAAAATATGCTAAATTACACTAATTATGTTAATTAGGCTAAATTATACTAATTACTCTATTTACGTTAAATTATGCTAATTATGCTAATTACGCTTAACTACGCTAAATTACTCTAAAATATGCTAAATAAACTAAATTATGCTAGCTATGCTAAGTTCGTTAAATTACGCTAATTATACTAATTTATGCTTAATTATGCTAAATTATACTAAATTATGCGGAATTACGCTAAATTATGCTAAATACGCTAATTTCCGCTAAACTAAACAAATGTGCTATTTATTTTATTTTCCTGACGAACTTCTTTGTAATAAAAATTAATTTAGGGCTATCGGCGATCAAACTTCCAGGGTCTTCGATGGAAAATAACCACAAAATAAAATAAAATATATGTAATTGGACTTCTTTGTAATAAAAATTAATTTAGGGCTATCGGCGATTAAACTTCTATGGTCTTCAGTTCAAAATAACCATAAAATAAAATAATATATATCTAAAACATTTCATTATTCTAATTACTAGAAAAAATCTCTCAAACCGCAAAATAATTTAGTGGTTTGGGAAATTTATTTTTTTGAAAAGAATCCAAACCACAATATTATATTGCAATTTAGATATTTTAAAAAAGAAATTTCAATCTTGGATATAATTGAATATTTATATTTAAAGTTGGATATAAAAATGTCAGGAGATTTCTACTTTCGAGTGCAGAGATAAGACCTATTTTTATGATAACAAAAAATATTTTTAAAAAATAAACATATAACATGAAATCATTCAATCTCAATTCTCAATTCATAATATGTACAGCGTTTGTAATTCAGCATATTCCATTTGTCTCAAATGTTCCATCTTTTTTGACTGAAAACTAAATTAAAAAAATAAAATAAAATTATTTACAATTTAATGGAACTTATAAATTATTAATTTATTTTAATCAATATAAATTAATTTACATAATGAAAAAATTTTAAAAAATACAAATTAAAGTTCAAAAATCAAACATGTGTAACTTTTGACTAGTATCGTGCTCATACGTTGCAACGAAATATATTATTGAAAAATTTAATAAAACTCTCATACAAAATGACATATTTTTATAAAAAAAATATTTAGACAAAATAACAATCAACTCTACCTAAGACCCAATGCCTTTATTGAGTGCATATATGTTATGCTCCGGCGGCTGGGCTGGACACGCGACGCGACAAAGCGGCACCCTCGCATTCACCTACTTTCTTGTTAACCTATATTGCAACAAAAAGGAATATAAACAATACAGAATCAGTTACAAAGCCAAGTAACTAGTTATTTAATGACGCAGGATACACATGGCAAATAACATTCGATAAATATGTTTTTTTGAAGTGCAAAATGAATGAAGCAAATTTGAAGTGCAAAATGGGAGCAAATTTGCAAATTTGAAGTGAAAAATAAATGAAGCAAATTTGAACTGAAAAAAAAAGATAAAAAAAATTTAAGAGCAAAATGAATGAAGCAAATCAGAATGCACATGGCCGAACAGAAAGATTTGGATACATGGGTTTAAGTCTGCTTTATCACCAGGTACTTGAAATTAAAAATAATGTTCTCGCCTCTTGTGTTTGAAATCTGCACATAATTTTGTTAAATATTTAAAATGTAAAATATTAGTATTATTTTTATTTATTTTTTGGAAAAAGGATAGGAAAACAAAATGTTCAAATAAGACAAACACTCTACATACACGGCCCAGAAAGACTTTTCCTCAGCAGCCTCCTTATTGGGCCCCAGCCGACAGAATTGGTATCCTCTGTAGTAACACTGTTGTGTAAAACAAAATGATTCGCACCCTTTTTTTTAACTTGAAACGAATCTTATTTCTCAAAAAAAAAAAACGAATCTTAAAGGGAATCCATCTAAATAGGTACGGATTGAGTTTGATAAGGCTGAGAATAAATCTGAACTGTAAAGTTTTAACTTTTAACTCAAATTGTGTGGTGGTACAGAGCAGGGGTGTTTATTGGATCCGGTTTAGTCGGTTTTTAATCCAACCGAATTAGTTTGGATCAAACGATTCAGTTTTTTGGGTTTAATAGTTCGGTTTACTTTTTAAACCGAATTATAACTTCGGTTCGGTTCAGTTTGAAAATTTTTATAACCGAATCAACCGAACTTTTATATATTATAAATTTGGTCCGAATTGCCCCGGTTTATTTCTTAATATTCCAGTTTATTTCTTAATCAATTGATTTAAATACTTCAATTTATTTCTTAATACCTCGGTTTATTTCTTAATATAATTCGGTTTATTATAAATTAATTACTTAAAATAAAAAATTCATATATTTAGGTTTGAACCGAACAAACCGAAATAAAACTTTGATTCAGTTCAATTCGGTTGCAATACTAAATTGGTTCGGTTCTATTTTTGAAATCAAATTATAAATTTAGTTTATCTAATTCGGTTCAGTTTCAACTGAATTGAACCGATGAACACCCCTACTACGGAGGATACGGATCCCAGTTGACAGACCCATTTTTAATTTTTCAAATTTTCAAGTTTGCTCATATCATCTCTGATTATCAAAATCATCAATTTTTTAAAAAAATCGAACGTTTGTATATCATCATACTATGCAAACTAAACATGATAACCTCACAATAGTAAAACTTTTGTTTTTTTTTAAAAGCAAATCTTCGAGTTAGTTTTGTTTTTTTCATTCCTTGTAGATCTTATTTCCAACACATTATCTTCTTTCTCTCTCGGTATTATCACTTTGAACGGAGAGGAGAATGAGAGAAAGGAGAGAGACCAAAATCGAGTGGAGCCAATAGTGTAGTATCATCGGAGCTTAGAACATATAGTTTCATCTCAATTGAAATGTGACAGTGAATAAATCTGGTTGTCGTCGAAGTGCAGTGGTGATCAGAGAAGCAGATCCAATCGTCGAGCGAAAGGAAAGAGATTGGAGTCGTAAGTGTAGTATCATTGTTGGAGTGCAGGGGCAGTTAAATAAACATATTCGATCGTAAAACGAGATAAATATTAAATTCTAAAATTAAATGTCAATTTAAATATTTACTTTTATGTTATACATGGACTTAGAATCTAGTCACTAACTATTAAAAAAAAAAGCACGGTAGTATAATTTATTGAACATTTTTATACTGAACGCTACATCATTAACTAATCACAAAAAATCATAGTATAGTATCATTTTTAATTCTTTTAAAATGTATATATGTTCAGTTTTAATTAAGATTTAAGTTAAGCCAGATTTTAAAATGTTTGTCTCGTCTTTACTAGTAAGAAAAATAAATCTAATTTTGAATAGATTTCAACACCACATTAATAATCTTTTGAATTTTTTTTATCGAATAAAAAAATTACAAAAAATATAAAACAAACTATACAACAGTGAATAACGATGGATGAGGACATGTACATTCATCACGCATCAATTGATTGTAATGAGGAGGGATCCAATTACATCATGTTTTGGTGATATCAAATTACTATATTTTTGAAGTTCAAATAGTCGATCTAAACAGTTCAACATGATGGATATGTTAAAATGTGCTTGCAAATCAAATTTTACATTTCTTTTTTGAATTTTTTTTACTATTTATTAAGATGAGTACAAAAATTTAATGGTCTGAATATAGCGATTTTGTTAAATACTAAATAAATAGTAAAAAAATTCCAAAAAATATAAAATTTGATATGCAAGCACATTTTAATATATCCATTATGTTGAACGGTTTGGATCGACTATTTGAATTTTGAAAACTTTAAAAATTGAGAGTGTAATCCGGTATTATCAAAAAAAGGTATAATTGGATGGTAGGTTATAATATGCTATAAAATTTATACTGGATGACATTTGAGAATATTTTTTAGATTTTATTCGAAATATATATTGCTAATTAAAAAATTGCAAATCTGCTATTTTTATGTCTTTCGATGAAAAATTGTGTTATCAAGATTTTATTCTCAGTAACTAATTGAAATTAAATAGTTACTAATTCAATTTTTGATTGAAATAGTTAAACAACAAAAAAATAGCGGCTATTTTGAACATCTTCTCACATATTCAAATCCGGAATAGGATACCAAAAATATTCAATTTTTTTTAATTTATTATTATTTTTATTTATTTTTATATACTAGTAGCTTCTCCCATTCCTTTCAAAAATAAAAACTTACTCGGAACTATCCCTCACACATCTAAACACACCTACAAATTATTGAGTCAGCGTAATAATACTAACTCAACACTATTTCGGAGAGAGAAACTTATTTCAATTGCATTCAAATAAAAATAGGAAACACTAATTTTCCGATTACTGTTATTCTCATGCATCCAAACATCCGAAATTTTTATTTTTATTACTTTAAAAAAAAGTTACACCAAATAATCACAATTTAATCATAATTTCATTTTTGACACGATCGTAATTTGAAATTATGGACAAAAATTTGTTGTCTGCAATTTCAAGTTGAGGACACATTTCATTTATTCTTTTACCCATAACTTTGATTTTTAGTGCTACTTGATCAAAAAAATCATTAGATTGGACACACACAAAAATTGGGGCCCACATTTTATCAAAGCAACGGCTTTGATCAAGGGAAAAAAAATGAAATGTGTCCTCAACTTCAATTATGGACATCCAATTTTAATTGCGGTGGTGTCAAAAATATAATTTTGACCAAATCATAATTATTTGGTTTAACTTTTCTTTTTCTAAATATGGAAAAAGTAAAAAATTTGGTCCAATAAACATACTATAATTTCTACCCACTTTAAGGCCGGCAACATGAGAATTTTGTGGAAATGAAAATTTTTAATGTGGGAATGAAAATTTCAATTTGTCAAAATCAAAGTTATTTAACTCATGGCAAATTTTAGAATATAGGTGTTCGGAAAATGCATTGAAAATTTGTTACAATGTTGGTTTTTATTTTTATTTTTATAGAAGATATAATACTACAATTAAACTATATTAAGTGTAATTGATTATGATCATTATAATTGTATATATCAGATTCTAAAAAAAATCAAATATTTAATTAACTAACATTTTTAAATCTTTAATTAACTAATAATTTGTAAATCACTGCTAATTAAAACATTTAGTTAATTAAAGAATGAATTAAATTATGAAGACATACATTAAACTAACACCAAAAAAATATTAAATTAAATCCAAATGGTAAATCGAGACGTTAGATCCAAAATAAACAAGGGGTAACAATATAATGTTAAATGTTTACGTAATTTAAAATACAAATTTTGCAACACATTTAAAACTATGGAAATCAAATTTTAGTTAATTAAAAATATAAATTAAATATATAATGTTCTTTATTAAATTGTGTTTGTTTAATTAAGTGTTTGATTGTACAAGTTAATTTCATTTTAATTAGTCAAACAAGTATTTATTAGTATAATTCCTCTTTTAATTAATTAGTATTAGAAACAAAATTACAACTAAATTTGAAGTCATGTTCACCTAACACATTGCAAGCTGTGCCATTTGGAAAAAAAAACGGAGCTTAGAGTCAAAAAAAATTTTCCAAAATTTTTGACTACTAGAAGGGAAATGTTCCAATTGATTTAGGCAAAAATACATGGCTGCCGAAGGGAAGCAAGGTAAAATTACTTATAAGTTGCTTTTTTTCCCTTGAAACCCATGGGTATATGAGGTGCCGAACAGGCCTAAATGATTTTTATGCTGGAATTTTTTTCATGAACTGAAGCAAAATAAATAAAAAAAAAAACTCAATTGTTTTTTCAGAAGTCTTCAATACACTAAAATGTTTTAGATCGCTATTTATTTATTAATTATTATTAATTTGATCAGACCTTTATGAGGAAAAAAAATTGGATAAGGATATTATTATAATTATATATTTTTGGGGAGAATCGAGATTAACTAAATATATAGGAGATATATTTAATGTCAATCT
This sequence comes from Carex pumila, assembly GCA_033356055.1. Lineage (NCBI taxonomy): Eukaryota > Viridiplantae > Streptophyta > Magnoliopsida > Poales > Cyperaceae > Carex > Carex pumila. Next base: position 130,199 of record JARJHM010000127.1, on the reverse strand, counting down.
ATTTATAAAATTTATTACGAAAATTATGCAACAATATATATTCAGTTTTCAATATCGTGTTTGATTTGGTTTTTGACACTGTGGGCTCTTCAATAAATTAAACATGCACTTGCGGTCTGAAGTCAGCTTCTTGGTTTGGGTTTGGTCCACTACCTTAAAAAACCGTGCGTGATTCTTTTTTCTTTTTTCTTTTTCGAACTATTCTAGTTATAAAAGGTATTCTGTGGTATAAATGCTACTAAGCATTATTATAAATCTTTCTTTTATGGGAACGACAAATATATACCTACAAGGGAACTTCTTTAAATTGCATGATGCCAGCAATATATTAGAAATTTGGGAAAATGAAGCATAGAACAAACTGTTATGGTTTTTCCCTTCTATAACTTCCTAGAAACAGAATTTTGCTGAATTGCTGAATAATCGATTATTGATTAAAGACGTATGTTAAAAGTGATAAATCTATTGGACTAAATTTTAGTAAAACAATATTAAACCTCAAAGTTAGCTATTGGACTAAAATTGTGCATTAAAGAATATTTGAATATATAGAATAATTGAATGGTCCACAATTTATTGTGAGAACGAAATGAAAAAGCGAATATAGTAATGACCTTGTTAGAAAATGAAAGATAAGAATTGGTATGTAGGAATGACCTTACATATATATCAGCTCTGCCTATATTATACATGCCAATTTACACAAAAATTATGCTATAGAGTTTCATAATAATCATATTATCTATTTTAAGAAAGCTCAAATAACCTATTCAGTTAATTAGATTTAAAAATTAAACCAAAATCTACAAATAGAAATTTTTTACCTCTAGGAAAATTCTGGTTTTGCTACTCATAAAGTATTTTATCATTCTAATTACTAGTCAAATCAAATACTTCTTAATGACCACATAATTTATTTTGCTTTTATCTTTTGGATTGAGTTAGAAAGGACCAGCAAATCAAATACTTCTTAATGACCACGGAATTTCTTATCTTGTATCTTTTGGATTGACTTAGAAGAACCCGTCAAGTCAAGGGTCGAAGAAAGTGGCCTTTGGATCAGATTTTTCAGAGTAGATGGAAAATAAGTTGTGTTATTTTAGTTTATGTTTTTTTCTTTCATTTAGCTGGTAGCTTCTACCAAGTTTTGGAAAAAAAAAAATAGAGTAAGGCATTTAATGTCAAAGGTAGCGTGGAAAAAGGGGAATGGTTGAACAGAGTAAACGTACTTGATCAGGTAGAAATTAACTCAATAAGGAGAATACTAATGCAAAATACAGGGTAAAGAATTTATCTCGGAAATTAGAAATTTCAATTCCCATTCCTTATTTAAAATATAGAGTTATTTAGAGTAGCTAACTTTGAGGGGTTTGTTTTTGAAAAATAGAATTGACCCTTTAGAAGGCATATGTTTTGTCATCTGTGTAGATATCTCACATAAACTTGGCTTTCAAAATTTTAATTTTTAAATCACTTTACATGCACCTCACGGTTCACGACTAATTAAATTAATATATATGGCATTTTGCTAAATGCAATAAAAATATCCAAACATTTCATTCAGCCCGACACTAATTATATTCTAACTATTTTTCAAAATATCATTAAGTAACGATGAACAAATTTCCCGAGATATGGCGTTCTTGTGCAACCAATGCTGTGTTTAAAATTATTACCAATAGAAGTCAACACTACTAATGAGTTGTCTTGCATTATGCAACAAATATAGAGATTTGCATGAAAACACGACATGACTCCGATCCATTGGATAAACATGTTGGATCAGTACTAAGGGACGAATTTAGATCCATTTTTCGTTCTTTTAAATAATGGAAGTTGGGTAATCAAAAAAATTGATCACAACCAGCACAGAGATCGCATTCTTTTTAATCTAAATAATCATAACTTCTAATAAAAAGAATATTGCTAAATTGCAGATTAACTAATTATTTGTTAAAGAAATGTGAGTTAAAACTTATTAGAACAATTATGCACAATACTGTTATCTTATTTAAATATAAAATAGTATTCAAATTATAACAACAAGTTTATTTAATAGAATATGAAATAGTGACTCGTAATTAATAGCAATAGGGAATAGTGTATTTCAACGGCTATTTTTTTTCTTCTTAATCCCTTCTTTCGCTGTCTTACAATAATTAACATATCTCTTAGGTGCATAAAGTGATAAATTTTGTTGATTAAATTTGAGTAAAACAATATAAAACTGTGAAGGAAGGTTTTCGGCTAGAGCTACTCATTTCAGTGTTCACAAAGAATTTTGAATGTTTATTCCATATTAATAGTGAAAACTGAAGTAGTTACGAGGAAGAACATAGAGGGTAAGAGGATAATGTCTTAGATACCTATCACAGCTTTCATTATTTCATGTCAGCTTCTCTCTTTGTTGTTTGGAAAAAAAAATATGTGGACAAAACTGAGGAGAGACTAATCAGCAAGATGTGATTAAAATGATGTTATGTTGCCTTTTTATATGAGACTGTTAGTTCCAAAATTATGTGAGCAAAACTGAGAAGAAACTAATCAGCAAGATGCAATTAAAGTGATGTTTATGTTGCCTTCTTATATGAGACTGGTAGTTCTAAAAATATGTAGACAAAACTGAGATGAGACTAATTAGCAAGATGCAACTTTGTTGCAACTTTGTACGGACATTCTGAATGAGATTGCTGAAAAATCTTACTAACTGAACTTGGTACTTAGCCCATAATAGTTTATGGGGCTTTTAATACATAGCCCCATTAGATATAGAGTGAGGCTATGGTATTGTGCATATAGCATATTGATATGTAATGCAGATTAATACTGATTGATAGTTCTACTAATATTTTCCAAAAAAAGAAAAAGGATATGTAATGTGGATTATTATTTTTTTTGTTTCTAAACAGTTTAACTAACCTGATCTCTATATAAAAATGAAAAATGTATTCAGAAATTAAATTTTATATTTTTCAGAATTTTTACATTTTTAGATAGATTAAAACAAATCATTGTTTTTGAATGATCCATATAATTTTCAAGTTTGGTGATTTTCTATCTATTTAAAAAATAATATATTTTTTTTATAAAGTAGAAAATTTAGTATACAAGTATATATGGAGATCATATTTAACGGTTCAGATCGACCATTAAAACCTTTGAAATAAAGATATGAATCCGTACCACGGGTAATATGTATTATGTCTATTACCAACAAAAAAAAAAAATAGATCCACAAAATATTAGTTCGGACTAAAATTTGGTATTTTTTTTTTCTCCCTCATTCTTGCCCTTTTTTCTTTGGAGATCGATATATCATTTTCAGTTCCATGATATAATTTTGTAGACATTTCCCCATTTTTCATCATCTTGCACTGATTAAAAGCTAGCAACTCATATTCCCACATACCACGTTTGGCATTGGAACAAACAGATTTGTAGAGTCATTTCGTATTGGCATTGCCAATAGATTTTTATTTTTCATTTGAAATAAAACAACATCAAATATTCTGAATAAAATATGTAACTAAACATATGCATCAAAAAAAATAAAAATAAAATAATAATAATAATAATAATAATAATAATAATAATAATAATAATAATAATAATAATAATAATAATAATAATAATAATAATAAATTTTGGAGTGCAAAATGAATGAATCGAATTAGAATGCACGTGGCCGAACACATTTCAACACATGGGTTTAAGTCTGCTTTATCATCCGGTGCTTGAAATTAAAAATAACTAGAGGTATGTCTCGCTTTGCTTCGGCAAATACAATTAAGTTGTATGAGCTTGATATTAGAAAACGGAAAAAAGTACATATCATGCAAGTGAGCTTACATATATATGTAAAGTAGCCCAGAAACAGATCCTTTCTGCACATAATATACTTTTTTTTTATTTCTCTATTTTCATCAACCTAAATTATTAAAAAAACATACAAATATAAATGCCACTGCATATAAATTTTGTTGATAACCCGGTGATAATATAAATATCAAATATTTTTAATAATTTCAATAAGCAAGCATTCTAACAAATTCATCCTTTAATGACTGCCAAGTACGAAGCAACCATTGTTTTCTTAATCTAAAGCAGCTCTATGTTTCTACCAAAAAAAAGCAGCTCTCTCATCATGCTGTCAAGTGTCGAGTATGAATACTGACACGGCAACACAAGACATGATGGTGGGTTGAAGTTGGCTAAAATTATTTTCAGTGAACATAAGCATATATTTATTCACACTATTAAGTACTCTTGGTTGTATAAAGTGATAAATCTATTGGACTAAATTTTAGTAAAACAATATTAAACTGTAAAGGAAAGTTTTAAATTAAAGCAAATTTGTTCAACAGAAGTTAATTCCAGCTTAAAAGTAATAATTGAAACTGTTACCATAGACAAAACAGAGGCCTACTATGTTCATGTCAGTTTTTGTTTTTGTTATTCTTTCTTTTCAGCTCTTCTTTGGCAAAATGCCGATAAATATGAGCTGTTATAAAATGAAGATATAACTCAGAAACATAATTTTGTTGAATTTTAGAATGTACACAACATGTGAGTTAAAACTTGCTATATAAAATAGGCACATAACTATTAAATCTTGTGGTATATAGAGTGATAAATCTCATTGACTATATTTGAGTAGAACAAAATTAAACTGTGAAAGATGGCTACTTTGTTAACTGAAAATTGAAGCTGTTAACATGGAGAATACAGAGAGGTAAGAGGATAATTGCTCAGGCACCTATCAAAGTTTTTGTTATTTTGTGCAAGTTTTTTTTTCTTGTAAAAAATAATATTTATTGTTCTTTCTTTGGACATTTTTTATTATTTAGGAAAAGTTAAGTATAAGTTCACCTGCCTAAATGGCAATCAACAAAAGCATGGAGATTCACTTAAAATACATATTCATTTGCATTTTTTTCCACTTTAAATAGAACAAGAAGAATTAAAGTAAATATGCTCATAGGTACAAATGATAATATACCAAAAATATTGTGCATTAAAAAATATTTGAATATATAGAATAATTGAATGGTACACAATTTATTGTGAGAACGAAATGAAAAGGGAATATAGTAATGACCTTGTTAGAAAAGAAAGGTAAGAATTGTTATGTAGGAATGACCTTATATATATATATATATATATATATATATGCTCTGCCTATATTATACATGCTAGTTTACCCAAAAATTATGCTATAGAGTTTCATAATAATCATATTATCTATTTTAAGGAAGCTCAAATAACCTATTCAGTTACTTAATTTAAAAAATAAACCAAAATCTAGAAATAGAGATTTTTTACCTCTATGAAAATTCTGGTTTTGCTACTCATAAAGAATTTTATCATTCTATTTACCAGTTAAATCAAATACTTCTTAATGACCACATAATATATTTTGCTTTTATCTTTTGAATTGACTTAGAAAGGACCAGCAAATCAAATACTTCTTAATGACCACATAATTTCTTATCTTCTATAGGGTAAAGAATTTATCTCAGATATTAGAAATTTCAACTCCCATTCCTCATTTAAAATATAGAGTTATTTAGAGTAGCTAACTTTGAGGGGTTTGTTTCTGAAAATAGAATTGGCCCTTTAGAAGGCATATGTTTTGTCATTTGTATCTGTGTAGATATCTCACATAAACTTGGCTTTCAAAATTTTAATTTTTTAATCACTTTAAATGCACCTCACAGTTCACGACTAATTAAATTAATAGATATGGCATTTTGCTAAATGCATTAAAAATATTCAAACATTTCATTCAGTCCGACACTAATTATATTATTACTATCTTTCATAACATCATTAAGTAACGATGAACAAATTTCCTGAGATATGGCGCTCTTGTGCAACCAATGCTGTGTATAAAATTATTACCAATAGAAGTCAACACTACTAATGGGTTGTCTTGCATCATGCTACAAATATAGAGATTTGCATGAAAACATGACATGACTGATGACTCCATTGGATAAACATGTTGGATCAGTACTAAGGGACGAATTTAGCTCCATTTTTCTTATGTTCTTTTAAATGGAAGTTGGGTAATCAAAAAAATTGATCACAACGAGCATAGAGATCGCATTCTTTTTAATCTAAATAATCATATAACTTCTAATAAAAAGAATATTGCTAAATTTCAGATTAACTAATTATTTATTATAGAAATGTGAGTTAAAACTTGTTACAACAATTATGCATTGTCTTGTTTAAATATAAAATAGTATTCAAATCATAACAACAAGTTTATTTAATAGAATAGGAAATAGTGCCTTGTAAATAGAGAGGTTCTCGGCTAGAGCTACTCATTTCAGTGTTCACAAAGGATTCTGAACATTTATTCCAAATTAAAAGTGAAAACTGAAGCAATTAATCTAACTGAAGCAATTACGATGAAGAAAATAGAGAGGTAAGAGGATCATTTCTCAGATATCTATTCCAATTAAATATACTATCCTTTTTTTTTTGGAAAATCGGGCAGAGGCTGTCAGATTTGATATATAGATCAGTGGGTAAAACACAGAGTACAAAAGCTCATACGCCTCAAGGCGCACACAGTACTATGCAAGCCATCCAAAGCCTACATCCAAACCAAACTCCCCTGTTTCCTACCTCCCCTGTTTTAAACAAAAAAAAACAGACATATCTATTGAAGCTTTAGAGCTCTAGAAACTCTAGATCCTCTAGATTTAACAGAATTTTTCCCACAAAGTAGCTTCATGGATAATCCAACCAGCTATCACATCGACTGCAACAGTTTTATTTTCTAAGATTTTCAGATTTCTTTGTTTCCACAAAAACCAACAACCACACGAGAATATGCCCGGCCATCTTTTCCTTGCCTCAGGAGATCTTGCAACAAGGGAAGATGCACTCCAAGTTTCCTGTACAGAGGTTCTGGCTTAAACAATGGGAGGGCCATCTAGGGCTTCAATCTTGCGCCAGACTTGTATTGCAAAGGAACAATGAAACAGTAGGTGCATCGAATCATTATGGCTCAAGTTTGCTTATCATTACAGCTCGGGATTACCTTTTATTTGCTCACCCCTTGTGGCTGCAACAATTCATTGCGGCTCTGCTACTTCCAGAAATTTTGGAAAAATATGCTATCATTTAATTTTCTTTAATGCCAGGAATAAAAATCTGAGGGAAACTATATCTAAAGTTGGATGAGTTGATCAAAATGCTTTTAATTTAATAGATATACCCATTTTCCAACACACTAATCTAAAATAGGGATTGTCTGGAAATACCTGAAAGATGATTAAAGATACATGCAAGTACATATTGGCAGATTATGCACAAGTGTAAATTATATGCGTCATTTGCACAGAGATAGAAAATCTAATGCATGTAAGCCTAGTGGGTTTAAAAGATCACTCGCCGTGAAGGGTAGTAGACCCTGGGCTCGTCCCTATAAAAAGGAGCTATATGTTAGATGTTCGGTATAATTTTAATATTTTTTAGACAAGATAAACAGAATCCAAGGTTCAAATATTAATTTCAACGACAAATAGAATGAATGAACAAACATATGCATACATATAGAGAAAGAAATTCACCATTCAGTTGAATTTTCTCTGGGTGTTTGGCAATCTACATCCAAGAGTACTACTTCCTAGGAAAAAAAACAAGAAAAAAAAATTAATTATTCAAACAATAGAAGAAACAAATAGGGCCTAGCCAGAGACAATTATGGGGTTGGAAGAACCCTTTTATGACTTGGACAAGTAACTGACATTGAGAAAATATCCACCAAATAAATGTAAATATCAAGCTTTTGAAAAAAGTTGAACAATATTTAATTAAATGCTTTCTAAACGCCATTTAGCAGGATGTACCTCTAGAGGATTTTAACGTTTGGGCGTCAATAAAACAGTTAAACGGTTTAAGGGCAAGTTTGATTGTGTTTCTTAAGAGCTTGGTAAAAATATATATCATAAACCATTGCTTACTTTTTTTGAAGTAGATCTGGCTGAGTTGTTGCTATCATGATCTCTCTTCCTTCAATGGCTCAAAAGTGTTTAATTGGTTAGTGAGCAGAAAACCAAATAACTATACTATCAGTAATTAAGGTAATTAAGGCCAGTTGAGAAGGAACTTATCACTAGTAGGATGCTTATTTACTAGCCAAACCTATTGGTTCTCCTTGGTGCAAAAACAAAACACACCAGCCTGGTACTTAACCAGTATAGTTTTAGAAAGATCAAATTGAAAGTAAAATCGAAAAATTAACAGCATAAGATGTACCTTTTAGCTGGAACGGGAGAATGATTATTCTCCAGGTGGGTAGAAGCACCGTTACAATCTTTGGCAGGTACGCTTTTTTCTTCACTTGAAATTAGGACAACAGGTTTAAATTGTACATCTCTACATGATTCGATACTCTGTTGTTGTATACTCAGTTTGGTGGCCTCATTCTCTTTTCTCTCTCCATGAAATTTCAAATCGGCTTTCGCAAATGAAGAAGGCAAATCGTTGTCTACCCTCTGATTTGCTAAATGGTGTTCAACTGAACCTACATACGACAATCCTAGACTCAACATAATTTAAACTAGAAGTTGGTTCGGAAAATATGTCAAGCAATATTGGTACCTGATGATTCTGCACCTTTTGATAGAGAGACCCGCTCGCAATTCCCAAAGCCCTGCAAAAAAAAAGAAAGAAGACAGATCCAAAAAAGTTACAATTGCAGTAAAATTAAATTATTAATATATACCTATGGGCTTCATATGCACAAGATTCCAAAATCTCTGAGCAATTTACTTGCAAAAAGACCAATTTGGTAATTACAGTGTACTTGTGCAACACAGGGTGTACTGCCTTGTCGTCTGAAAAGGCCACCAAACAGCAGGGGGGTAGCCAGGAATTTTACCAGGGTAGGCAAAAAATTTCCTGGTATGACTAGTGAGTTGTGAATTGCCGTTAATTAACTAATTCAGACTGTGGGCAGGCAAAACTTTCTCCATAGTAGGCAACAGCCCGATTATAGAGAGACCTATACCCGGTTTTCAAAATAAGAAGTCGCCTACCCATGGTTCAATGTGGCTCCACCACTTCGAAACAGCATTCTCATACAACAAAAGATAGCTAACACTTAAATTTAACTTACGGAAAAAGGGACACAACATGGACACCCAGAAATTTACATAATGTTGCCGGAACTCATGCATACAGATACTCGAGTGTGGTCCTGACAACCATTTTGAAATCAAGATTCCCCCAGTTCAGTGTATTAGACTCACGATTAAGAGAAAAAAAAAATCTTCGAATTTTGGATACCACCTCACTATCCCCAAGCCCTCAAACAGAAATAAAAAATCTTCGAATTTTGGATACCACCTCACTATCCCCAAGCCCTCAAACAGAAATCATAGATCAAAAACCTAATTCGGATTTCAAGTAAAACAAATTTGGCAAGACCTCATTGACAACCCTAACAGGGTGCTGGCGCCGGCGTTCTTGTTCTTCCTTTAGTTATTGTATCTGTCCTCGGATTTTGTTTCCCTTGTCAGGAAGAGAAGAGAAGCCTTTGCCAGAGAGAAAATTTGTCAATCGCTCTATCTTCTCCTGTATATCTTTATCTGACACTGAGAAGAGTGGATCAGAAACCGCCTCCGCCGTGCCACCATCGGAGGTTTCCGGTGATTGCGGCGGAGATCGACGGGGGGCGCCTCTCTCCATCGGCTTTATTTTGTGCCCTGGTCCTGGGAAGTGAAGTAAAGAAATGCGGTGTTGAAAGCAAAAGGCGCACAACAAATTTGTCCTATTTTCTTTTAATGGTCATATTTTTATTACAGAGACGTTATTTATTTTTATTTTTTATTGGAATACAGAGACGTTATTACCGATCCGTATCCTCCCAGGTACTGACCCAACACAATTGAAATGGACGGTTTAGATTTTATTTGTGCTTTGAGATGCTTGCCAATCCATTTTCAGACCGTCCGATTCAATTCTACTCAGTCTGGTAAACTGAGGGGAGACGAATTCCATTATTTCAGGGAAAACAGATGCAGGGATTTATTTTTATTAATATCCCTTAAAAAAATGAAAATTTTACAAATACCCCCATCTACTATTTTTTTTAATAACTGCCGTGACCGCCTAGACTTGGGGCGGCCCAAAAAACCCTGTGAGGCAGCAGACCCACAGGCAGCCCATATGGCTAGTGAGGCACCAGCCCTTGGGGCGCCCCATTAGGCATGTGAGGCGCCACCCCCCAGGTGCCCAATATGGCAACTCCTTTATTTTCTGCCTCTGCCAATTCGCGATTTGAGAACTTCTCTCGAGGTGAGGAGCTGAGTGAATATGTATATTTTTTTAATTATAATAATTAGTCATTACGTTGCAAATTTACTGTAACTGTTGCACGTACTGTACATTTACTGTAGCAATTTATTGTAATTGTAGCAAAATTGTAATTTTTTTAATTATTTTCCAATTAATCATTTATTACTATATCCGTTATTATGTCATGTAATACTTGTAATTTTTTTTTTAAATGTAGTTTATTAAAGAAGAGATGTTAGTTGCACTGTATGTCGGTGGCAAGCTAGAAAGGGGTGAATATGGTGGTCAGGACTCTAGCAAACTGCCCCTGTCACAGGCGGTCTGCTGGGAGTGTGGATCACAAATAAAAATTACAGTTTCAATATAATTTCTTAGTTTCAATGTAATTACTTGAAGTGTACTGTTACGCTTTTAATTATATTGTTGAACTATAAATGTATTGTTGAACGTTAATTGTATTATTAAACTGTGTTATATTAAAGAAATGTAAAGTGCAAACAACATAATACCAACATGAATATAAAATAAAAAAACATAATGCAAACATAATGCGCGCCAACGTAATCAGAAACGTATAATACAGCAGTCCCATAGTCAAAATACTACAGTCAGAAATATATCACAATAAACAAAAACTCTATAATCATCCTCTTCGTTTCCTTCCGGATAGAGACAACCTAGGAGCCACTATGCCCTTGCCACACCTATGCGGCTGCACGCGCCTATGCGAACTCACATATCCTAACGCCTCCTCTCCCAAATCCTCCTCATCGTCTCCTATATCCTCATCCTCCTCTCCCGTATACATGTGATGCATACTTGTGTTGGTTGCCCATGGATCAAATACAGCAGCTGACTCTGCATTGGCGGGCTGTGTATGCAGCTCCCATAGATCTTGCTCCTAGCTTGCAGCATACGTGGCAGGAGGCGGTGCGCCAAATAATGCAGAGACAAAGCCATTTGCAGTCTGAGATGAACTCCCACCGCCTCAAAGTCGTGCTCCATCTCCCCTCCATATCGTGGTCTGTAGGAGCCATACGCCTCTGCATCTGTGTTGAACGAGGCCAGCTCATCCATGGTAAAACCGGGATTGGCATTCCAACGAGGTGCTCCATCCTAGATTAAAATAATGTTAGTTTTGCTACATACAAAGAACTCTACAATAAATAATATAAAGCGGTGACTGACCGTGCCAAGCTCTACTGGAACTCCGTATTTATTTCTATAAGCATCCCATCCTTGGGTATTCAACACCCAGTCGTGGGAACCCCCAACCTGAGTCATTAACTGCATAATTGGAAGTTAACTGAGTTAGAACGAACAATTCAACGAAAATAAGAATATTGTGTGTACGAGGCGGCCTTCAAAACTGCCTGTCTCCACGATTGGTGCAGTGTGCTCGAGCATCTGGCATCCTATATATCGCCAAGCATCCTTCGCCATGCATACCAAGCTATGTCCAACTCCTCTCATAACAGTCAACAGCTACACACAACATGATTATGCCAACAGTAAGTAATTAAAATTTGTAATTTTAAATTAAAGTATGTTTCGGTTGTACTTACCGCGCTAGCATTGATCGGACCCCAAAGCATATAATTGCTGGATGAATCCATCAGTCTTCGTCGAAGGGTCTCGCCATAATGGCCTGTCAGGTAGACTGACGGCATGCCCCATCTCTGGTACCATACGGCATATCTCAGATTCTCGGGACCAGCACCCAATGATGCAATAGATGGAGAGCTCCATAAGTGCTACTCCCGATGTCGAGCCCAGTTGTACTGCATGACGAAATGTTAGCTCCAGTCGACTTTAGACTTAGTGTGCGCTGTTCTGCAAGTACAATTAATTAGAAAGGAGAGAAACAGTGGCAATATTAAAGTGATAATGAAATTAAGTAGATAGTACTTACTTATGTAACTTGTCGGTATCATCCTTGCCCATTAGCAGGTACTTTGGGATGAAAGCATCCAAGCCAAACTGTCGAGATACCCGATCGAGGTAGTGATACTCCACTATCCAGAAACAGATGACTGGTCCCCGATAATACCATAGCTGTCTATGCTGATACCATGGACGATACGGAAACCAATCGATATTTACATCTAGAGTTGACTCCGGACATAAGAAATCCCCTTGCCCTTTTCTTCATGATCGTGATGACTACCCCATATAGTGGCGTATGCGGGGCATCCATCTGGGTCAGGACCTCCCCACCGGGGATGTGGCAATGGTATAACTGGCTGATTGATGGGCAGATGTGACCATGACCAATGCTGGAGCAGAAGAAGTGGTCCAAAAATATGTTTATTCTTCACCTGAAAATTTAACTTAAAATAAAAAATGGGTGATTCTTATCCAACCTTCAATAACAACGTATATTAATATAGACTTACTAGACAAGCATAACAGAGGCCTCTGTATAAGTGGACGAGGACAGCTTCACCCCAGTTCCATCTCGATTCTTTCTCTAGGTCCCTCAGCAGGGAGAGATACATCATCAGAACCGTGTCACCGCTGGAATCCTCGAACATGACAGCACCACACAAATCCAGCACATACACCCTAGTATACCTGCAATATAAAATAATCAATATAAATAATTGAGATTGTTGATGAACTATTAAGTTAATTTAAAGAGTGTAATAGTACCTCCTGACCGCCTTAATGTCAGCAGTCTCAGGAAATATCTTATTCTGGAAGAAGTGAGACCAGAGTCCCTTTAGAGAAATACAGTATCTAGAATAGCGAAACTCCTCCTCTTCCCCTTTCTTCTTCTTCTTATATTTCTTCTGCAGAGCCTTCGGATCACACCCTAACAACTCCGGTATCATCCTCTACAGCTCTGGATGGTCTGAGATGCCACATATGGGGTCGCCATCGATATGTGAACCCCATAAGGCGCTCATATCACCAAGGGTAACTATCATCTCCCCGACCGGGAAATGAAATATATGAGTCTCAGGTCACCATCTCTCCACTAGACCATGCATCAGAGACACATCGATCTTACTCTGCGGCATGGAGGCAAGCTGATACAACCTGAGGTTCAAGATGTATCGCTGTATTTCTTTATGGGGAACGAACGGAATCTTAGACCTGCGGTGCCTTACCGTAAACATGACATCATCCTATATTTATTATCAATTTGTCAGACTCAAATCGTGCCATTTTGTTTAGTACCTCAATAGATGTCATTTTTTAAGTATAAAATTCACGTACCTCAACAGATGCCAATGAGACGCGGTGCTCAACATGATAGGTCCATAGAAGAGAACTAAATGTGTCAGGATCATGCACACCATCTGTAAAACCAGCCTGAGATGACGGATTCGCTCCAGTCGAATCCTCAAAACCCCTGCCAGTCGTATCATCATATGACGACGAGCCCTCTCCAGTCGGATCCACTGAGGATGTGCCCACTCCAGTTGGATCCACAGCATTTGCACCTGCTACAGCCGAACCCGCTGCAGGCTCAGCTTATACTCCCCACCGTCTAACTCTAGGCATACTACATTTACCAAAAATATATATATTAATCAATCACGACTTAAGAAAATCAAATTCATGCAATTGAAAAATAATTAATTATTTATAATAAACTCCTAATTATATGATATTAATATATTCAATAATTATACAATAACTGTAGTATATTATATTATTATTATAATAATTATTTAATATATTAAGAATATAACATATTTATTAAATAATTATATATTAATAGATAACAAAATACTAATCGAATAATTATAATTTACCAATAATTATTAATCAAACATACAATTTATATAATATTTTTTTAATAAGAATTTAATATATTCAGAATATATAATGATTTAATTGGAGTGAGTCTATGGTCCTATGCATATTACGATTTGGCTCGTGCTATGGCTCAATATTCGAGTTTTCATAATTCTAATGGTCGATTCGAACCGTTCATATTGTTCTCCATATTAATATGTGTTTGGAGACCAATTTTTAAATTTTTTTACTATTTTTTATTTATTGAAAATCACTATTTTCGGATGGTCCACAATTTTCAGATCAAGTGATTTTCTAAATATCTAAAAAAATCACAAAAAAATTATAAAAATATACCATTTGGGCTCCAAACACATTAATATGGAGAAGCAGATGAATGGTTCAGATCGACCATTAGAATTTTGAAAACTGGAATATTGAGCCGTAGCATGGACCAACCCGTGATATGCATAGTACCATAGACTCACTCTATTAATTATATAATTAATATAAAAAATATTGTTAAATTTTTATCTTTTAAAATAAAAATTATTTTGAAAATCGAGAAACAAATAAAATTTACAAAAAAACAAAATTAATTTTTAAACAAAAAATGCATATTTTTAAACCATAAACTCTAACCCTAAATTATAAAATTAAAAAAAAAATGATATACATGCAATTTAACCATAAATTCTTAAACATTTCAACCAATTGAACCATAAATTCTAGGAGAAATTAGTTCCATGCCACTCTAAAATAATGAATTTAGAAAAATACCACCTCAAAATTTCTCTTTTACTAAATGCCACTTTAAATCACATTTATTAAGAAAATTGTCACAAATACCATATTATTATACATTTATAATAAAAAGTAAACAGAATATGTTTAGTATTTTTGTAAATTTCAAAAATACCGTCAGCCCTTTCCTTTCCTTGATGGGTCTGATCAGAAATTCGTCTCCTCTCTCCGTCTCCCATGATTTTTCTTTCTCCCGCTCCGCTACAGAAGGAAAGAAGGTCGGACGCCATCGCCTCCCTCGAACACTCATGGCCCGCTCTCATCGTGCTTCCCTTTTTCAATCCCTATTCTCTGATTGCAGCTGCAACCACAACTGCAACGGCATCCACACCGCTACCCCTACACCTCTTCTGCCATTCCTATGAATTTTGGCTTCAATTGTTGTTCTAAACTCGATTAAAATGTGCAATTGGAGGCTTTTCTATGATTAGTCTTGCTTTTCTGAGACTAGTTCTTTTTTTTGTATTCTCTGCAATTTATTCAAATTTTAAAATGTAGTTTAGTGTATCGAAGCAAACACATGAGCTTTCTTGAGCTGGATATAGTAATGAGTATTGGACAATTGGGAAACCAGAGACAAAATGAGGAAGAAATCAGTAATGAGCTTCTTTCACAAATGAAGATCAACAAGAAGATCAGAACTTAAACAAGATTATATTTTTCATTCTTTTATGTAGCTTTTGATAATATGTATCAGTAATGGGCTGGAAAAGCTTTAACAAATTTTCTGTAATAAAAAATATAGAAGTGGGTTTATATGAATATTTGTTACAATCTAGAATACACCTCTTTTCATAAATTATTTTTTCATATCTGTTCTACTTTAAAAGCACATTCTATTGTTCATAGATGATTAATATTTTTTTTTATGAGATATAAGACTGGGTACTGGTAAAAAAAAGAAAAGAACGATGTAGCTATATATTAAGACTGGGTACTGGCAAAAAAAAGAAGAGAACGATGTAGCTATATATTATTTTTGTTTTTGGCGTGAGATGACTTTGACCTTCTCCTTTGCTTTTGGCGTGAGAAAGAAAATTAGAACAAACAGAAAACTAGCGAATTAACGTGATATAGATCCGATTTGATCTTGCGTTAATTTTGAAATCGCATTTCTAAGGAGAAAAAGAAATTTGGATCAAGGCTATTTTGGTAATTTCAGTTATTATGTAATTTGTTAATTTAAAATTATACATTAATATGATATTTGTGGTATTTTTCTTAATAAATGAGATTTAGAGTGACATTTAGCAAAAGAAAAATTTTGGAGTGACATTTTTCTAAATTCACTATTTAGGAGTGGCATGGAACTAATTTCTCATAAATTCTAACCCTAAGTTGAACCATAAACCCTAAATTTTTAAGTAATTCACAATTCACAACCATAAATCCTAAATTTAACTACAAACCCTAAATATTTAAAACAATTCACAATTCACATTCAAGCAATTTTTCTATAAATCATAATCCTAAATTCAACCAATTCGAGCAATTCAAGAATAAAACCAATTCAAGTATCCAATTTGAGCAATTGAACTATAAACGAATCGAATCGATTCACATTCAACAATTCAAGCAATTCACCCCTAAAATCTAATTGAATCGAATCGAATCGAATCGAATCACAATCAACAATCAATTTAATCACATTTAACAATCAATTTAAACTAATCGAATCTAATCGAATCGAATCACATTCACAATTAAACCCTAACCCTAAATTAAACTAATTGAATCGCAATAAAAAAACATACTTTCAATCGAGGAGGCTTTGGCTCAGTGGGGCAGCAGCTCGGTGTAGCGAGTGAGGGAGATGAGAATGTCACGGTGGAAAGAGGGGGGTGAGGTGCCGACCGGTGGGGTGGAGCAGTGGCTCCAATTTTCATTTCTTTTTTTGGTTTTCTAGTGTGGAGGCGGGACATAATGGGGCAGGGGGCATGAGGGTTTGGGGGAGGTATATGGGGCATGGGGGGCCCGGGGGGTGGCACCTCATGCTTCATGGGTCGCCTGTGGGGATGGCGCTTCATTTGGAATTTTGGGTCGCCCAAAGTCTAGGCAGTCAGGGCAGAAATAAAAAAAAATGCTACACAGAGGTCTTTTTAAAATTAATTAGTTTTTTAGGGATATTAATAAAAATGACCGCAGGGATTTCTACTCTCGAGGGCAGAAGGTGAGACCTATTTTTACGATAACAAAAAAGATATTTAAACAATGAACATATAACATGAAATAATTTAATTTCAATTCTCAATTCATAATATATACAGCATTTGTAATTCAGCATATTCTTTTTGTCTCAAACTTTCCATTTTTTTTACTTAAAATTAAATTAAAAAATAAATTAAATTATTTACAATTTAATGAAACTTTTTAATTACTAATTTATTCTAATCAATATAAATTAATTTACATAACAAAAAAATTAAAAAATACAAATTAAAGTTCAAGCTTCAAATATGTGTTAATTTTGACTAGTATTGTGCTCGTACGTTACAATGAAAATATATTATAAAAAAATTAATAAAACTCTCATATGAAATGATATATTTTTATAATAAAATATTTAGACAAAATAACAACCGATACTCTACCTAAGATCCTGTAACTTTATTGAGGGCATATCAAATACGGATACACACTCGATTTAATATACAAATAAAATAATAAAAAATAATATATATAGTAGGAATATTAAATTCTAGATTTTAAAAATTGTTGTATATGCATCATATCCAATACGATTCACGTACCTGTATTCAAACAACATGGCAAATAACATTCCTTAAATAATATATTTCATTAAATGACATACATTTTTTTTTATTGATATATTTTCAAACAAAATGACATGTTAATTAACAAATAATATTTCTTAAAAAATAAAAGATATTCAAAAAAATGAAAAACAAATATAGAGTGAGGCTAGTGATTTTCTAGAGTAGATGTTGATACATCTGATATTCGGAAAGATTAAGTCGCAGATGTTCGAGACACGTTCTATCTAGCGTGTGTTTAAGGTTAATGAGGAGCAAATACGGTAAGGTACGCAACTCTATCATGTATGTACTATGTATTGTTGATTCGTTGACCTCGAGCCCGAGGAAGACTTACCTAATCTTGCTTACCAAGACGGATATGAATGCGTGCTTCCAGCTAAGTGAATGAGCGACCACCTATACTCTCCAATCCAAAATCCATAGGGCTTTCAGGCCAGCTCAAAAGTGCGCATTTCAGAGCTTACATTTCTGGCATCGGACGATATGAAAGGCCGAGGTATAAAAAGTTCAGTGAATTTGAGGGTATTTATAGGCTCGTAAGTCGGTTGTGACTTCGTATAGACATTCAGAACAAACTTGTCGAATGGATTTGTAAGTCGGTTGCGGCTTTGTACGGACATTCCGAATGATATTGCTGAAAAGTCTTACTAACTGGACTTGGTACTTGACCCATAATAGTCCATAATAGTTTATGGGGCTTTAATAAATGGTCCTATCAGATATAGAGTCAGGCTATGGTATTGTGCATATCGTATATGTAATGCGGATTAATACTGATTACTATCAATATTTTAAAATAAAAGATATGTAATGCAGATTAATATTTTTTGTTTCTACACAATTTATAAGTTATTTTATATATTTAATTTTTATTATTTTTTTGACCGCTTGACCTTGTAGTAAATAAACTCGAAACTTTCAAAATTTTGTATGTATATGCATCACTCATGAAGTACCTGAATTTCAACAGCTTGGATTCGGCATTTAACGTTGATCAAATATACTTTTAGAGTTGTGCTCACCAAAGTCTCTTGGTGAACACATCACACCCTAGCTTTGCTCAATAATTTATATATGCATATTTCTTAAAAAGAACATAGATATCAAACTATATATATAATTGTTGTAGGACCACTGAAAATACAACAGCTGAACACACGCGCACACGTACACACACACATTGTCAGTGTGGGTTGTTTGCCCTATTGTTGGGGTGTGACATACAGAATCTTACATTTATAACAAACAAAAGGAACAATGTTTTTATTCCCTGTCGATAGCCAAGCGAGAATGGAGAACTATCCACAGAATATGTTGAAAATAAAACCTATCCACAATGAAATTAAACCACTCTCTTCCATTCTCCCATGATAGAAGAACCCAAATTACAGACGCAAATCCCACACCTAAACCCAGTCCAATAGAAACAGAGAGCTCAATTATATCAGTAGATGACTCTGAAGACAAACTTTTATTGGACCCATCATTTGAAGGAGTTGTTGCACATTGCATTGATAAAGAACTACCACACAATCTTGGGTTACCCAAGTAAGATGCATTCGAAAAGGTTGACAATTGAGGGACTTGTGGTATTTCCCCAACCAAATTGTTGTACGAGAGATTTAGTGCAGAAAGAAAATGAAGAGAGGTGAGTTCTTGAGGAATGAGACCAAAAAGCTTGTTGAAAGAGAGATCCAGTGATTGAAGTTGCTGTAAATTAGCAAATTCAAGTGGAATTGAACCGGTCAGGGCATTATGTGAAAGGTTAAGCACATCAAGTGACTTGAGTTGCCCGATCTCTTCGGGTATTTCCCCTGAAAATTCATTTTTTGATAGATCAAGGGAATTGAATATGCTGAGTGTTTCCTTCATCTCCATTTCGTATCCTTTCCATATGACTATAATAGAGTTCTGATAATAGAATCTTGAATCCCCAAACTTAAATGTAGTAGAATTTGAAGTACTCACCATAGCCTTCAGGTTTTGAAAACCAATTTTGGGGATAATACCTTTGAAATGATTTGAAGAAAGATCAAGAAGCTGTATTGTGGGGAAAAAAGAATTATTTGTTTTAGTTTTGGCCTCTCTATTCGGAATTGTACCATATAACTGATTTGATCTTAAGACAAGTACTCTTAAATTTTCGAGATTTCCTAGCCAAATGGGAAATCTATCCACCATTTGATTATTTCCGAGATCTAAGATCTCCAGAGTGTTACAGTTAACTAGTGATTGGGGCAAACTTTCATTTATTCTATTTCCGCTCAAGTTTATTGTTCTCAGTTTGCATCCTTGACTAATATTCAGCGGCAGTGACCCACTTAATTTGTTACCTCTCAGGTTAAGCACTTCACGAAATTCAGCATCTTCTAGAAGGCAAGGTGGCATTTTACCGGAGAAATTATTATCTGAAAGATCAAGCACTTCTGGAATTGAAAAATCATAAGAATATGGCGACGATGTTTGATTACAAATGGAAAGGGGGATTTCTCCCTTGAGGCCATTATTAGAGAGAGAAAGATAACTGTAGCTGGAAACAAAATATGCTGGCAATGAAAAGAAGTGGTTGGATGAGAAATCTACGTAGAGGTACAGGTCCTGAAATCCTGTTGGAATGGATATCAAGAAATGTCAACCCCAAGAGAGAGGTCAAATCTGCATCCCCCTCTATTTTAGTCAAGAAATTATGAGATAAATTTAGAAAAACAATATTTGTTTGACTGCATAACCAATTCGGTATAACACCATCGATTTGATTATTTGAGAGGTCTAGGACTTCAATTTGTTTTTGATAACTCAAAAAAGAAGGGAACTTCTTTAAATTGCATGATGCCAGCGATATAACAAAAATTTGGGGAAATGAAGCATAGAACAAACTGTTATGGTTTTTCCCTTCTATAATTGACAAATTGTTGTTTGAGAGATCCAAATGATTAAGCTTCTGATTGTGCTGAATGATGTCTAAATTCAATGTACCATTGAAGTAATTTGATTCAAGATCTAACATTTGTAGCTCGGGGGACTTGAATATAAAAGTTGACAATTGTCCTTGAAGATTGTTGTAGTCAAGGAAAATATATGCCAAGGATGATGATCCATTTGAGAAATTGGGTATAAATCCTGACAATTGATTATTTGATAGATAAAGGTATTTGAAAGAAGGGTGGGAAAACAAAGACATGGGTCTCATACCGATCAATCTGTTTGACTCTAAATCCAATGTTTCCAATTTTGTAAGGTTTATTATTGAATGCGGAATATCTCCATAAAAGCTACACTTAGTAAGAAACAGTAGCGATAAATATTGGAGGTTTCCAATTGATTCTGGCAGTTGCCCAGACAACATTGGGTTGTCTGATAAATAAAGTCCTGTTAGATTTGTAAGGTGGAATATTTCATCCGGGATATTACCTCTTAATCCACAATTTACCATCAATAGGTACTGAAGGGTTGTGCCTATTTGTAAAACTGCCTTGCCCCACTCAGATTCGTTGAGTGAAATGTCAACCTCACTCAAATCAAGAACTTGGAGCTTGGTAAGGTTGCTGAGTAAGGTTTTTAGGCCTGTACCATGAAGGTATAAGCCACTGCTTGATAATTGAAGTTCGATAAGGTTTGTGAGAGCAGAAATCCCGATCGGAACTTGACCAACAAAGTCAGAATCGGATAATTGAAGACCTGTTAGATTTGTAAGGTGGAATATTTCATCTGGGATATTACCTCTTAATCCACAATCTTCCATGTATAGGTACTGAAGGGTTGGGCCTACTGGTAAAACTGCCTTGCCCCACTCAGATTCGTTGAGTGAAATGTCAACCTTATCCAAAGAGAGAACTTGGAGCTTGGTGAGGTTGCTGAGTAAGGTTTTTAGGCCTGTACCATGAAGACATAATCCACCTTGACCAACAAAGCCAGAATTTGATAATATAATTAGTTCGATAAGGTTTGTGAGAGCAGAAATGCTGATCGGAACTTGACCAACAAAGCCAGAATATGATAAGTCGAGATGGGTTAAATTACCAAGTCGCTCAAACCCAATTTGTGGAAGGGTAATATTATAAAAGTAATTCCCAGAAAGATCGAGCTTCTGAAGAGAGGTGAGGTTGAACAAAGCCGGGTTGATTTCACCCGAGATGGATCTGCTAGAAAGTTCGAGTGCAGTGACCATACCAGTTTGCTCGTCGCATGTGATACCATCCCATATGCAACAGTCGGTACTTGCATTCCATGAATGGAGTTCAGCGGTGTTGAAACCTTGCTTAAGTTGAATCAAGGCATTGCGTTGGTCAGGAAGGCAGTGGGCTTTTGCTAGAATGGTGGTTGTGATGGAGAAGGAGAAGAGAACAAGTGATATGGAAAGGATTGCAAGAAGTGTCATTGCAGGAGAGAGAAAGATAGAGAAAGCTAGATAATTTCTGGCGGTGCTTGATTAAAATAAAGTTCAGTATATCCATATATATATAAGACCATGCGTAATAGTTTTTTTTTTTTTTTTTTTAAATAACAACTAAAAAAGCACCATAGATTTTTTTTTAAAATAATAACTAATTAAACAAATGGTGGACTTAAACTGAAAAAATTAGAGGATACGGAGAGAGTAGACAATACGGTCTTTGGTTTTGGAATATTAACCCATAAGCAAGTATCAAAATATAGACCATCATGACCATGCATAGACATAAACAAAAAGGAAAAATAAAATAGCAAGTACCAGAAAAATTGAAGGAGATAAGATCAGGAGAGACTAAGGCATTTACTGTCGAGGTAACGTGGAAGAAGATGTGAGGGGCTTTTTTGATAGGATAGAAATTAACTCAATTCCCATTCTGCATTTAATATTGAGAAACTAATGGCCTCAAAATTAATTTAGAGTACCTGTGAGGGGCTTTTTTGTGAGAAATAACATTTTCCTTTAAGATGGCTAATATTTTGTCACCTGTGTAGATATAATGTACGCATATAATTACCTAGTATAGAGAAAACAATTTTATTTTTAATGTATATAATCATAACTTCCTAGAAACAGAATTTTGCTGAATTGCTGAATAATCGATTATTGATTAAAGACGTATGTTAAAACTTGTTAGATCGAATCAGCACATGACTATTAACTCTTGGTTGTATAAAGTGATAAATCTATTGGACTAAATTTTAGTAAAACAATATTGAACTGTGAAGGAAAGTTTTAAATTAAAGAAAATTTGTTCAACAGAAGTTAATTCTAGCTTAAAAGTGAAAATTGAAAATGTTACCATAGACAAAACAGAGACCTAGCTACTATGTTCATGTCAGTTTTTGTTTTTGTCATTCTTTCTTTTCGGCTCTTCTTTGGCAAAATGCCGATAAATATGAACCGTTATAAAATGAAGATATAACTCAGAAACATAATTTTGTTGAATTTTAGAATGTACACAACATGTTAATTAAAACTTGCTATATAAAATAGGCACATAACTATTAAATCTTGGGGTATATAAAGTGATAAATCTCATTGACTATATTTGACCTTATATATATATAGAGTTAGGCTAGGGTGCTATGGATAGCATAGTGGCCTCCCGTGCTACGGCTCAATATTCAAGTTTTCAAAATCCAAACGGTCGATCCGAACCGTTCATTGTTTAATCCATATTGAAATGTGCTTGGAGACCAAATTTTATATTTTTTGGATTTTTTTTGCTATTTATTAAGATGGTTTGAAATCGCTGTTTTCCAGTGGTGCAGAATTTTAATAAAAACAGCGATTTTTAAACCATCTTAATAAATAGAGATTTGCATGAAAACACGACATGACTCCGATCCATTGGATAAACATGTTGGATCAGTACTAAGGGACGAATTTAGATCCATTTTTCTTATGTTCTTTTAAATGGAAGTTGGGTAGTCAAAAAAATTGATCTCAACCAGCATAGAGATCACATTCTTTTTAATCTAAATGATCATATAACTTCTAATAAAAAGAATATTGCTAAATTGCATATTAACTAATTATTTATTAAAGAAATGTGAGTTAAAACTTGTTAGAACAAGTATGCACAATACTATTGTCTTGTTTAAATATAAAATATTATTCAAATTATAACAACAAGTTTATTTAATAGAATAGAAAATAGTGCCTTGTAATTAATAGCAATAGGGAATAGTGTATTTCAATGGCTATTTTTTTCCCCTTAATCCCTTCTTTCTCTGTCTTACAATAATTAACATATCTCTTAGGTGCATAGAGTGATAAATCTTGTTGATTAAATTTAAGTAAAACAATATAAAACTATGAAGAAAGGTTTTCAGCTAGAGCTACTCATTTCAGTGTTCACAAAGGATTCTGAACGGTTATTCCATATTAAAAGTGAAAACTGAAGCAGTTATGATAAAGAAAATAGAGAGGTAAGAGGATCATGTCACAGATACCTATCACAGTTTTCATTATTTCATGTCAGCTCCTCTCTTTGTTGTTTGGAAAAAAAATATGTGGACAAAACTGAGGAGAGACTAATTAGCAGGATGTAATTAAAGTGATATTATGTTGCCTTTTTATATGAGACTGCTAGTTTCAAAAATATGTAGACAAAACTGAGAAGAGACTAATCAGCAAGATGCAATTAAAGTGATGTTTATGTTGCCTTCTTATATGAGACTATTAGTTCTACAAATATGTGGATAAAACTGAGGAGAGACTAATCAGCAAGATGCAATTAAAGTGATGTTTATGTTTCCTTCTTATATGAGACTATTAGTTCCAAAAATATGTAGAAAATTGAGGAGAGACTAATCAGCAAGATGGAATTAAAGTGATGTTATGTTACTTTTTTATATGAGACTGTTAGTTCCAAAAAATATGTGGACAAAACTAAGGAGAGACTAATGAGGAAGATGCAATTAAAGTGATGCTATGTTGCCTTCTTATATGAGACTATTAGTTCCAAAAATATGTGGACAAAACTGAGGAGAGACTAATCAGCAAGATGCAATTAAAGTGATGTTTATGTTGCCTTCTTATATGAGACTATTAGTTCCAAAAATATGTAGAAAACTGAGGAGAGACTAATCAGCGAGATGGAATTAAAGTGATGTTATGTTGTTTTTTTATATGAGACTGTTAGTTCCAAAAATATGTAGACAAAACTGAGAAGAGACTAATCAGCAAGATGCAATTAAAGTAATGTTTATGTTGTCTTCTTATATGAGACTATTAGTTCCAAAAATATGTGGACAAAACTGAGGAGAGACTAATCAGCAAGATGCAATTAAAGTGATGTTTATGTTGCCTTCTTATATGAGACTATTAGTTCCAAAAATATGTGAACAAAACTGAAAAGAGACTAATTAGCAAGGTGTAAGTTTGTTGCGGCTTTGTACGGATATTCTGAATGAGATTGCTGAAAAATCTTACTAACAGAACTTGGTACTTAGCCCATAATAGTTTATGGGGCTTTTAATACATAGCCCCATTAGATATAGAGTTAGGCTATGGAATTGTGCATATATGATATTGATATGTAATGTGGATTATTACTGATTGATAGTTCTACTAATATTTTCCAAAAAAAAAAAAATGATATGTAATGCGGATTATTATTTTTTTGTTTCTAAACAGTTTAACTAACCTGATCAATATATAAAAATGAAAAATGTACTTGGAAATTAAATTTTATATTTTTCAGAATTTTTACATTTTTAGATAGATAAAAAAAAATCATTGTTTTTGAATGATCCATATAATTTTCAAGTCCGGTGATTTTCTATCTATTTAAAAAATAATATTTTTTTTATAAAGTAGAAAATTTAGTGTACAAGTATATATGGAGATCATATTTAACGGTTCGGATCGACCATTAAAACTTTTGAAATAAAGATATGAATCCGTACCACGACTAATATGTATTGTCTATTACCAACAAAAAAAAAATAGATCCACAAAATATTAGTTCGGACTAAAATTTGGTATTTTTTTTTTCTCCCTCATTCTTGCCCTTTTTTTTTGGAGATCGATATTTCAGTTTCATGATATAATTTTGTACACATTTCCCCATTTTTCATCATCTTGCACTGATTAAAAGCTAGCAACTCATATTCCCACATACCACGTTTGGCATTGGAACAAACAGATTTGCAGAGTCATTTCGTATTGGCATTGCCAATAGATTTTTTTTTTTCATTTGAAATAAAACAACATCAAATATTCTGAATGAAATATGTAACTAAACATATGCATTCAGCAAGGAAAAAAAAAATAATAATAATAATAATGAATTTTGGAGTGCAAAATGAATGAATCGAATTAGAATAATGCACGTGGCCGAACACATTTCGACACATGGGTTTAAATCTACTTTATCATCCGGTACATTAAAAATAACTAGAGGTATGCCTCGTTTTGCTTCGGCAAATACAATTAAGTTGTATGAGCTTGATATTAGAAAACGGAAAAAAGTACATATCATACAAGTGAGCTTACATATATATGTAAAGTAGCCCAGAAACAAAAACCTGATCCTTTCTCGCACATAATATACATTACAAATCCAAATATAATATATACATTTTTTTTATTTCTCTATTTTAATCAACCTAAATTATTAAAAAAGTATACAAATATAAATGCCATTGCATATAAATTTTGTTGATAACCCGGTGATAATATAAATATCAAATATTTTTAATAATTTCAAGAAGCAAGTATTCTAACAAATTCATCCTTTAATGACTGTTTGATGCTGCCGCTCTCCCTGCCATCGGGTCAGTTCTCCTCCATCCCTGGACCATTAGATGTAGAGAAAGAGAGTGAGGCTTTAATCACGCAAGTGTTAGATATAGAGAAAGAGAGCGAGGCTCACGGATCAAATAAAAGATCACCAACTTTGTGAACAATCATACTCCTCTAGCAATGTCCGTGCACAACCAACAAAACCTGTTATTGTTATTCACAAACAAATATTACAAAATGCATTTTAGTAGGTTGTAAAATCCAATCTCATAGCATAGATCGAGCCTATTGCATGCAACACCAAGTGTGTATTAGTCCTGGTATGCACTTTGCTTTACTGGTACTTCGTAGCAGACGAATGAATACTGATTTCCAATTGGTACACCGTATTAGATGGCAAAAGCTGGTTGGTATCAAACTGGTTCCAACGGTAAAAAAAACTAACCCACTTCTCTACTCTTATATATAACACGACGAAAATTAGTAAAACAAAAACAAAAATTGCAATCAAGCAAACAACTACAATTAGTAAAATAAAAATAGCAGAGTTGAGGTTTAATCAAATCAAGCCTTATTTAAATTAAGTATTATTTAGACCAAATTTTGTGCTTAACGACCATATAGCAAAACCTTTTCAAAACTGAACCAGTACAATACTGAGCAGCCAATGTGGATTGAATGCTGAGGTGGGTGTTTTCCTAAAATTCAAAAAATGAATCATTTTATTTCTCAAATAATCCCCCACTTATTGAAGAAAATAACAAATCCTGTAATCTTCTCTTTTTCAAATCACGTAATTTTACAATTATGCATCAAAGCTAATATAACTATCCAGTACTTTACATTATCTCCATAATAAACCCCTGAATCCCTCTTGAATAAATTAGGTTTAAGACGTGAAAATGAACACAATTCCCATTAGTAAACCCCTATCATTAATGATTTCCCAAGTACGACCCACAGAGAAAAAAAAAAAAGGAAAAGAGAGCAAGAAAAGAGATTTCACGACATATAAAATAGATCATGCAAGTCAATCTCCTTTCTCCCAAGAGCAATAGATGCTCAAAACAAACTTAAGAGAGAAAAAAAGAAAAAACTTTAGTTCAGTTAAAGAGAGTTCTTTTTACTGATTTTTTTCCTGATCAATGTAGAACCAACATTAGTTATACTATATAAATGTATGTAAATATTCCTCTAAATAAGGATAAAGCTAGATTTCGTTTCAACTGAGCACAAATCTCACCACCAACAAACATATTATATTGAGAATTCGTGAGAAACGTTTTTCATCCAAGTTATGCCAAGTAAATGATAGGTTTGATATTACTATGTAACTATGTTTGATAAGTTCTCTTGTATTTTATGAAAAGCGGATATTATTTTTTGTGACTTTTCACATGTAAAAATGATGTAAGTGTAAAATTAGAATTTAACATTTTAAAAGAGTAGTATAGTAGTAAAATTGAAGTAGAAAAACAATTGAGATTGGTAAAAATGAATTGACTAATGCAATAGGATCCCTAAATATCCTATGAATAAACAATTAAATCAAATGATAGCAAATACATTTTCTTATAGGTTGTAGCAAGAAAATACTGATGAGGTTTGCAACCAAATAGTCAGGAATTGATGTGCCAGTAAGCATGTAATTAAAATACAAATGATATGTCTATGTCACTGTGAAAGATCTGTATCTGCCAGTAAACGTGTAATCAAACACAAACAACTACTTGACTGTTGAGATTAAAAAGTGGTTCAGAAATATAAAGGACTTGTATGTGTTATTATGATTGTATTATGCATTACTTTGAAATTGTAAAAAACACGGAATGTAAGTTTTGTACCAGTCCCTTCCAAGATTAGTATCTACAAAGTCATGGCTAGCTGGAATAGTGTGTCTTTGAGCTCCTGGTCGGCCATCTCTTTAGATCCATCATGCAGTTCTTCATATGATTAGAATCTATACACTTTGAAATAGGTAAAAATGCATAAGCAGAGCAAGCATGGAGGATCCGAAAGCAATGTAGAACATAAAAGCAAGAGTGATTTTGAAATCAAGATACTCAAAACAATTTCAGTGCGATATGATAAATGATAATATATAGAGAAGATGGGAGAAATCAGTCAAGAATAAACAGTGAAGAAATAGCATGATGGAATCCAAAGGTAATGCATGAATTTTCTTATCTAATTCAAAATCAACTGGACAAAAATAGCAAAAATATGTAACCTCTAAAACC
This sequence comes from Carex pumila, assembly GCA_033356055.1. Taxonomy (NCBI): domain Eukaryota; kingdom Viridiplantae; phylum Streptophyta; class Magnoliopsida; order Poales; family Cyperaceae; genus Carex; species Carex pumila. The sequence goes on along the minus strand of JARJHM010000127.1, from coordinate 101,610 downwards.
ATCATCATGTCATTATCATTATTATCATTATTTCTGTTAATTACATGTGACTCCTTTCTTTCCAATAAACTCTGCAAGTAAAAAGACAAATAAAAGTGAAATGCTTTTCAAAAGTGCCCTCTTGGATTTCTGTTAACTACATGGATGTGAAGCTTCAAAGTTCAAACTATGGTAGTCAGGTGTCATTGGAAATAACGGTACAATGTCACCGATGATCACTGACTACAGATTTGGGTTTAATTGAATTTAAGCATAGGAAATTTACCTCTTTTCAGTATCCTGACATACCAATCAGTTACAAGTCCCAAACAGATCGGTATAAGCCAAACAATACAATAGGTTTCTGTGCAAAGAGAAAATTTGAAAGAAAAAAGGTCACAGCTGTAAATTATAACGTGTTGGGATGAAAATGGATTGGATATTATTTGATTCGTATCTGAAAAATAAAAATGGACATGGATATAGTCTGGTCACTTTTCAATCCATATCCAATCTGTTTTCACCGAATAATATAACATTGCTTCTCATACATATCATAAACAAATAAAATCAGTTTTCTACCAGATTTCACATGAAGCAAACCATAATAGAGCAAAATTCTAGATCAAACCATTACCACACTGTTATAAGATGCAATCAACATGCCACAAATATCTGAGCCAAAACTTTATGATGGAATTTGTAGAATAAAATTTTATAAATTTAAATAGCATATCAAGTACATAAACAGTTAGGCCTTCATTGACCAATATCTTTATTTTATCCAATGGTGGCGTCAGATGGTGTGGCCTCTCACACAATAAGGACTAAACAAAACCATTCCATTTAGAAAAGTTGAAGTCTAACCCACTGAAAAGATGTTGTCAATCTCACTTGAAATCCTCCAGTTGAGGCAATCCCTGAGCTGTCAATTTCAATAGAAGACAAAATCCATAAATGAAATTCAATTGTCTTATAAAGATAAGTAGAAATAATTATCGAGTCTTTGTTCCCTATAGCCAAGTAATAGAATATATCAGACACTGGTCATTGGAAAGTATGAGAAACTATTGGTTATTTGGCCAGTATAGTAAATATATTGATCTCGATTTTGAAAAGAACCTAGTTATGTATACATGAGACGCGACATAGTAGCAATATGCACCCCTAGTTAGAAAAGGGTAGATATTATGCACCTTCCACTGAGACTGAGCAAATAATACACGCAAGAGTATTAATTTGACCTGCTCAAATGCTTCTTCTGGTGTCATGTTTTTGTAGTTTTAACTGTAGTATTTTTAAAATTTCACTTTAATATAGATTAGTTGGTATTTTTTTTTTAAAAAAAAACAGAGCAGCCTAGTACATCCAATCAATTATTGATAACAACACCAAAAATAGAATCTTATTTATTATTTTTTTTGTTTTTTTTGTACAACCTTTGTAATTCTAAATTGCAGGGTTAATCCAAAATCCACAAAAGCCATTAAAATCAGTCAAGTAGTTGGTCAGATGCGAAAAGAAATAAAAACAGATTGCATGCTCATTTGGTTGACTAAAACAAATTAAGCAATAAATCAATTGACAAGGAAAAAAAGAAAAGAAAAGGAAAGACAGTAATATACCTCGTTGAAGTCAGAGACAAACATACAGGCAGCAAGAGACACAAAAAAAAAAATTGAAGCTTTGCTGCTGACCAACTTGGCATTAAACGACCAAACAAAGTACAAATTTAGTTATAAGGTTCCAATTTTTCTGAGAAAAGAAGACAAACCCTAATTCTTAAATCCGTTAGGCAGTCGAAAAATCAACAAAACCACAAATGGAGTGACAAGAGAGAGAATTAGCAACAAAGGACACTACCTTATCCAAGAGAGAGAAAGACAGAGAGGAAAAGCAATGTCGCACGGCGTGCAGGAGAGTTTTAACTTTTAAGTGGTGTTGCGTATAATACAGTGGAGACAAAGGAGAAGGATTTCTTCGAAGAGTTGAGTGATTTCTGCGAAGAGAGGCAGAGAAGAAGGCTTTGCGGATAAAGAGGACGGAGAATTAGTGAGGGGCGGAATGCTCAGAGTCAGAGGTTTTGGCGAAGAGAGATGAAAGAAATGAAAACACGTGTTAACAGGGGAGATTCAGATCTATTGGAGTCCATTAGATATCAATCAAATGGATGAGAATGAGCCAGCACACAATGAACAGTGCAAAACCCTTCCCACATTATATATATAATATAATATATAATAAAATAAAATGTTCTCACCGTATATATTTAGTCATTACTATTGACCTCTTGTAGTCTTGTGTTTGAAATCTGCACATAAATTTGTTAAATATTTAAAATGTAAAATATTAGTATTATTTTTATTTATTTTTTGGAAAAAGGATAGGAAAGCAAAATGTTCAAATAAGACGAACACTCTACATATACGGCCCACAAAGATTTTTTCTCAGCAGCCTACTTATTGGGCCCCAGCCGACAGAATTCGTATCCTCTGTAGTAACACTTGTGTTTGTGTAAAACAAAATGATTCGGACCGGTTTTGTCTTTAACCTGAAACGAATTTTAAAGGGAATCCATCTAAATAGGTACGGATTGAGTTTGATATGACCCAGAATAAATCTGAACGGTAAAGTTATAACTCAACTGTGGAAGCAGCTTGGGTCCGATATCGATTGGATTCAAAGTGGTTCTAATAAGTTCGGTAACTGTCAAATTTGTTTTAGATTCGCGCTCATAATTTTGCGTCTGCTTTAAAATCTATATACATGAATCCTAAAGCAAATTCGACAGTTACTGAACCCATTGGAACCACTTTGGGTCCAATGAGTATTGGACCCAAGCTAATATTCTCAACTGTGTGGTGCTACGGAGGATACCGATCCCAGTTGACATATTCATTTTTTATTTTTCAAATTTTGAAGTTTCATCGTATTAATAGGATTTCAGAGAATTTGTATTAATTTTGTCTATTTGAGTACAATAACATAACGCCTATTTATAGGCTTGACTATGATTAATTATAAATAAATTCACTAAGTATCTCATACCTACCACCATTATAATGCTAATTAACTCCTATAATTCGCAACCACTATTATCTCTAATGTAATATATTTGATCCTCTATTACATATCCTCTTTGATTATCAAAATCGTTGATTTAAAAAAAAAAATCAAACGGCTTGCATATCATCATACTGTGTAAACTAGACATGACAACCTCACAGTAGTAAAACTTTTGCTCTTTTTAAAGAGCAAATTAAACGACTAAACAATCCAACCTCACCTACGAGCTTTCAACCCAAAAAAAAATAAAAAAACGATCCAACCTCTCTCCACTCCTATCCATTCAATTTTGTTTTTTTTTTTTCACTCTATGTAGATCTTATTTTCAACACAGCATTTTCTTTCTCTCTCGGTATTATCTATTTGAGCGGAGAGGAGAATGAGAGAGAAGAGACCGAAACTGAGTGGAGCTAAGAGTGTGGTATTATCGAAGCTCTAAGCATAGAGTTGCATCTCAATTGGAATGCGACAGTGAGTAAATACAGTTGTTGTCAGAGCACAGTGGCAATCGGAGAAGCGAATCTAGTCATCGAACGAGAGGGAAGAGATCAAAGCTAAAAGTGCAGTATCGTTGGGGCTTAATAGAGAATCAAATATATTATATTGGAGATAATAGCGGGTGCAAATTATAAGAGTTGATTAGCATTGTAATGGTGAGAGGTAGGAGATGCTTAGTCCTGGAATAGGCACGAGCCTAATTCTAGCTTAACAAAGCTCTAAGACCAAAACGAATTTCATAAAATACAGAATTTGTATTGATATTATGTATTTGAATATAATGACATGACACATATTTATAAAATTGATTAAAATACAATCATAAACAACTCTATTAAGCATCTCCTACCTACCACCATTACAATACTAATCAACTCCTATAATTCGCACACACTATTATCTCCAATATAATATATTTGATCCTCTATTAGAGTTTGTATCTCGATCGGAGTGCAAAGTTAAGTAGATTTAATTGTTGTCGAAGCATAGCGGCAGTTAAATAAACAAATCCAATGGTGAAACAAGATAAATATTAAAGTCTAAAATTAAGTATCAATATAAATATTTACTTTTATGTTATACGTGGACTTAGAATCTAGCCAATAACAATAAAAATAAAAATAAAAATAAAATCATGTTACGTAGTATAATTTATTGAACATTTTTTTATACTGAACGGTACATGATTAACTAATCACAAAAAATCATAGTATAGTATGATTTTTAATTCTTTTAAAATTAAGATTTAAGTTAAACCAGATTTTAAAATGCTTGTCTCGCCTTTTACTAGTAAGAAAAATAAATCTAATTTTGAATAGATTTCAACACCACATTAATAATCTTTTGAATTTTTTTATCGAATAAAAAATTACAAAAAATACAAAAAAAATATACAACAGTGAATAACGATGGATGAGGACATGTACATGCATTCATTACGCATCAATTGATTATAATAATATTGTAAAATTATTGTATTAGATATCTTTATTCGGTACATTTAATATCTATTGTCTATAAATACTACATTTTACATAAAATATGTGAGAACTATAGTCAGGACACACGTACTGGCACCAAACTCACCGGAAAGGTACTGTACTGATAGTTAAAACAAAGTCACTTTAATTAATTTTCAATAAATATTAGTCACCTAATTTAAATCAAAATTTAATGTAGAACCAACTGGTAGTTAGTTAATTTGAGTGACTACTGGTAGTATCGAATCAGATGAAGCATCAGAATTGATTCAATTTCTTAAAATTGAGGTGCAATTATGTTTACATTTGAGAGTATTTTTTAAAATGTACGACAAATAAAAAAAATTAATTGATAATTTAAAAGTGAAGACATATTTTGATAGTAACAAACATATTCTGGAATACGGAAGTGATAGCTATGCACCAACCAAACATGATAATAGCACATTCTCTATAATAGTATTATTTTCCATGACATTCGCTGATATTCTTCTATTCTATAGCGCAAAAACCAAACGCTCCTTAAAAGAAATCAATTCCATACCGGATTATAATATGCCATAAAATTTATAGGTATGTTGCAAATTGATTATTGATTATAAAATCTCTAAAGCTATTATAGTTTTTAATCTAATGCGGCAATTTTTAATTTAATTTTAGAAATATGAAAGAGTTTCTCATTTACAAACTATACAGTAAAGTTTCTTATCAAGAAATTATTCATAAACTCTATTATGACCAAATGATTGGCTCAAATTATTTCTCTTTTTTAATTTGTTGCTGATGTGACTTAATATAAACTATAAAATGGATTTCAAGGATGTGAAAGTTAATATTTTTGAAGTTTTTGAAACTAATTTTAGAGTTTTTATTAAGCCACGTCAAAAACAAACTAAAGAGGAGAAATAATTTGAGCCAATCATTTAGCCAAGATAGAGTTTATAAATAGTTTCTTAATAAGAAACTTTACTGCATAATTTTTAAACAAGAAACTCTTCCACATCTCTGAAACTGAATAAAAAAACTGCCACATCATATTAGAAACTCTAATAATATCAGAGATATAGATACTCTTAGAAACTTTAGAGACCTTAATTTCTAAAATGTAATTAACAATTATTTAGAAACTCAGTTGAATTTCAAATGCTTTAATATGCTATAAAATTTATACTGAATGCGTTTGAGAATATTTTTTAGATTTTATTCGAAATATTGCCAATTCAAAAAGTGCAAATCTGCTATTTTTGTGTCTTTCGATGAAAAATTGTGTTATTAAGGTTAGCATGCTAAATAACTATTTGAAATAGTCACTAATTTAACTTTTGATTGAAATAGTTAAACAACAAAAAATAGCGGCTATTTTGAACACCTACTCACATATTCAAATACGGAATAGGATACCAAATAACTCACTAACCTGATGAGAATTTTTATTTTGACCACCTTAAAAAAAGTTACAAACAAATAATCAAAATTTGATCAAAATTTCATTTTTGACACGGAAAGAAAAAAAAAATGGGGCCCACATTTTATTGTTGCTTTGATCAAGGAAAAAAAATGAAATGTGTTATCAACTTCAAATTGCGGCCATGTCAAAAAAATAAAATTCTAATCAAATCTTTGTTATTTGGTTTAACATTTTTTTAAAGATAGTAAAACTGTAAAAGTAAAAAATTTCGTTCCAAACATAGTATATATTCTGCCCACTTTAAACAATTTTTATGCTGGAAATTTTCATGGAACCGAAACAAAATAAAGAAAACTCAATTGTTTTTTCAGAAGTCTTCAATACACTAAAAAGTTGTAGATCGCTATTTATTTATTAATTATTATTAATTTGATCAGACCGTTATGATGAAAAAAAATTGGATAAGGATATTATTATAATTAAGGAGGGATTCACTTACTTTTTTTTTTTATGACACCGGATTACATCTTACATTTTTAAAGTTTAAATAGTCGATTTAAATTGTTCAATATGATGGATATATTAAAATGTGCTTGCAGATCAAATTTTACATTTTTTTTTATTTCTTTTACTATTTATTAAAATAGATACAAAATTCAATAGTATGAAAATAACGATTTTGTAAAACATTTAATAAATAGTAAAAAAAATCAGAAAAATGTAAAATTTGATCTGCAAGCGCAATTTAATATATCCATTGCGTTGAAAGGTTTGAATTGATACTATAGACTTTGAAAACTTTGAAAATATAAAGTGTAATTCGTTGTCATTAAAAAAAGATATAAGTGGATCCCTCCTCATTATAATTATATACTATTTTCGGAGAGAATTGAGGTTAACTAAATAGGAGATATATTTTTGTCAATCTATTTATAAAATTTATTACCAAAATTATGCAACAATTAATATATATTCAGCTTTCAATATCGTTCATGGTTTATCGAATCATCAAACTTAATTTGAATATTGTTTCGGCATAAATATATTTTTCATGTATTTAGTTAACAAATTCAACGATATATTTACGCACATGATATATATTTAAAATCTCAAATCTCAAATCTGATTCGGTTTGGATCTTTGATCTTTATCGAACCCGATCCGATTTGTGAAATCCAATCCGAATTTGATCTCCCGCGTCTCCTCCGAGATTTCATTTCTGGTATCACCGAACATAGAAACATAGAATAAAAGAAATACATATTAAAAGAGAAACACATGCATTTTTTTTTATTACAAAATAATCTTGAAGTCTTCCTTGAACCAATCTCTCTCTCTTCTGTCTCTGCGTAGAGTAGAAGTAGAGCTCCTTGAGTTGTGAGCACGTTCTAACGAAGAGGCCTTAGGCGCTCCCATTTCCCTTTCTTTCAACCTCTCTCTTTCTCTCTCATTTCTAATCACCTTTGGTGCATTGCATGGACAAATGGTAATGTCGCATTGTCTTGTTCTTGTCAGGTATTCAATACAGTTTAGTAACTTGTTTTTCAATCAGGGTTCCTCTTTGGTGTCATCTCTTTCTTTGATTTAGAACGCGCTTGTTCTGATAAGCTGGAACCTTCTTCCCTCTTATTATTTTTTCAAAATTTTAAGAGATTAGTTCAACTTCATGTGCAATTTAGATCTTTCTTTTTTAAGAGGATTTTTCAAAATTTGGCAATAAAATTTCGCACATCTGTTGCTTGACATTTTGCCTCTTCCACCAAAGTTTCACTAGGTTCAATTGTACAACTTATTGGCATTTAGTTTGAGAATTCCTGCCACAATTTAAAAAAAAAATAAAAACCAAAGAAGTTCTTCCAATTCACCATATTACTAGCCTTTTATCCAGAAATCTCACTGCATTTTAAGATAGGAAGATTTGAATGAAAACCAGCATTCAAATTCCATTACAGCCTCCAATTTCTCTCATAGTAGAAACTCAGCACAAACAGTGCTCCAGGCCTTTGGTCTAATCACCACCTCCTGACTAAGCACAACCAGAGAAAACTTGACAACACTTAAATCATGGCCTCAACACCCACCGACTCACCACCTTCACCCGATTCAACAGCACAGACCCCACCACCACCTGACTTAACAACACTGATCCCGCCACCCGACTCTACAGCCAACACCGCACCACCACCCCTGCTAACACTCACCCCCCCTGCCCCTACCACCACCCCTCCACCGGCAGCAGCCAATTCACCCCCTCCCCCCGACACTGCCACATCAGCTGCACCACCCCCTGCCACATCCCCTCCTGTCACTGCGGCTCCACCACCGACCGTACCAACTCCTCCTCCCCCAATCACCAACATTCCACCTCCCAATGAAGGAAACTCGAGCCCTCCACCTGTAGCACCTGTCATGTCACCTCCACCACCAACAGAAAGTACCCCACCTGCAACTAACAGCACGGCCCCATCACCGCCTAAAGCCACTGCTCCAATGTTGCCTCCACCAGCTGCACTAAAATCCCCACCTCCCGAGAAAAACAACACAGCAGCACCACCTACTTCTTCAGGGACCACAACCCCGTCCCCACCGGTCTCTTCAACAACACCAACTCTTGCTCCTCCAGGAACTTCAGCATCAACCCCACCTCCGCCCAAATTGCCGGTTTCTAGTACAAGCCCATCCCCTCCTAGTGGCGGCATCAGCAGTGGGGCCGCAGCAGGGATTGCTTTGGGAGTGACTGTTCTTTTGCTTGGTTTAGTGGGCATAATTTGTTACAGGAGGAAGAGAAGGCCCATCATGGATGGGTACCAGCCGCAGGTTTACCAGCAGGGTTTTGGGATGCCCTCAGGTCAATATAGTACCAATCAGATGTCAGGTAATTCTCAAACTACAGTCACAGTTTTTTTTTTTTTTTTTGTTGGTTTTGTGAAACTTAAGCTTTAGAAAACCAGCGGTCCAGCAATCATCATATATGTCGGGTTAATTCAAGTTAGGAATCCACATGTACCAGCCTATAATAATGAACTGGTACTAGGGTTTCCGTATTCTGAACTGAGTTGTTATATACTAATTCAATTCATTTTTGTCAGTACAAGGGAAAAAATGCCCTTGAAACCTCTTTCAATTGTTGAAAACTAAACCAGTAAAAGTTCGTAAGGTCAGTTAGAACTGCCAATATTTTGAGCTGCCAAATGACAAAATTACCATTAAACAAACAGCAACACCAACACAGCAATTTTAATATTTATATAGAGACACCATTTCTGTTGGCATCTCCACACCGAGGAATGACAGTAAACTATAGTGGGGGCCCACCGGCAAGCTACAACTACAATTCTGGCCCGAACAACAACTCTGGGCTGAACTACAATAACAACAACTCTGGGCCTAACTACACTAACAACAACTCTGGGCCGAACTACAATTCTGGAAATAACTACAATTCTAGCAACTACAACAGCTCTGGCAACTTCAGCTCGGCTACCAAAAGGACTGGCAGTAAGATGCATGATATGAGCATCGTCAGCTCCCAAGCGTGCTTTTCATATGAAGAGCTATATGAAATAACAGGTGGTTTTGCGCCAGAAAAAATCTTAGGTGAAGGTGGGTTTGGTTGTGTGTACAAAGGGACGTTGTCAGATGGGAAAGATGTGGCGGTTAAACAGCTAAAAGGAGGCGGGGGCCAGGGAGAGAGGGAATTCCAGGCTGAGGTTGAGATCATAAGCCGGGTCCACCACAGGCACTTGGTGTCTCTTGTTGGGTATTGCATTTCCGAGGATCATAGACTATTGGTGTATGATTTTGTGTCAAACGGTACACTGCATTATCATCTCTTCGGTAAGACTTGTGTTCATACATGCCTCATTATTTTCTAGAATTTGCTTTGGACATTCTTTGATTCACTATTCATGTGTAGCAAAAGGAAAACCATGTATGGAATGGTCAACTAGAGTTAAGGTGGCAGCTGGTTCGGCCCGTGGATTAGCCTATTTACATGAGGATTGTAATTTCTCTCTCTCAATTATTTGCATATATACAATCCAAATTATTTCTTAGTACATGCATTTGCTGTCATGTTTTTTATTTTATTATACTCTAGTATCCCTTCTGAATCTTTCTTGCTATATACTGTTATGTAGGTCATCCAAGAATTATTCATAGAGATATCAAATCATCCAATATACTCATAGATGACAACTTTGAAGCACAGGTCAATATCAATAATCATTCAAAGATTTTTCTTTCAAATTTAATTTTTTGTTGTCCAAGTCCTTTTGACCAGTAGCTGTCTGATCATATTTTAATAAAATAAATTGCTAATAAAAGTGTGGCATGTCTTAGGTTGCTGACTTTGGGCTTGCAAGGCCGGCAGAAAATGATGTGACTCATGTTTCTACCCGTGTCATGGGGACATTTGGGTATGTTACCATCTCTGAAATTGTTAACTTTCCCAACCTAACCTGATCACTTCTTTTTAACATCATACCCTGCATACTGAACAATAATGAATTAGTAAAGAAGAGGTGCAACTATATTTGGCATCTGCAATCTTACCTTATTCAATTCTCTCTTTTGGTCATTTTTTTTAAATGGGTTCATAAAATGATTAAAAGACAAAATCATCCCTAATTGAATTCTATTTGTTTATCTTTTGTGGTTCCCCCAGGACTTATTAGATGACAAAAAGCACTGCTTTACTTTTGGCTGAAATAATATTGTTTGTCATTCTCATACTTGCTGTTAACAATCCTCTTTTTTTTTTTCTTTTTTTTTTTTTGGCAATTTATAGATACTTGGCACCTGAATATGCCTCAACAGGAAAACTGACAGAGAGGTCTGATGTATTCTCATTTGGGGTAGTGCTTTTAGAGCTCATTACTGGTCGAAAACCTGTTGATGGAAACCGGCCTCTTGGGGAAGAGAGTCTTGTTGAGTGGGTAAGCTCTCTCTCTATATATATATTTTCTTAATTTGTTTCCTTCTCTTTGAAGATGGTAGCCAAACCCAAATCCTCAGTTTGGTACCAATCCTGTTCAGCACAGTGAAGATAGTACAACAGGGTATCACCTTGATCAAACTGCCAAATGGTTCTTTTCAGTTATCACAAAATGAAATGCACCACTGTCCTATTTTCAGTAGAAGTTGTCAGTTGGAGTTATTTTTTGTGCTTATAATTAATTTCTTTGTAGGCAAGGCCACACTTGACAGAAGCATTAGAGTCGGGAGATTTCAAGGAATTGGTAGATCCAAGGCTAGGAACAAACTATATAGAGACTGAAATGTTTCGCATGGTTGAAACAGCTGCTGCTTGTATTCGCCATTCGGCCTCACGAAGACCCAAAATGAGCCAAGTATTAATTTTTTTTTCATTTGAAAAGCCCTACATTTCCTCAACCTATGTCTTATAATAAAGCGTCACGCTAGATGCCATGTCGATCTTTCGTAAATTTGAAACATGTTTTACAATTTCACCCACAAAGTTATGTATATTATTTCAATTTTGTAAATTTTTTTTTTTTTAGGTGGTGAGAGCTCTTGACAGTCTGACGGATGAGGTGGACATAAGCAATGGGGTGCAACCAGGGAAGAGCCAGATGTTTAATGTGGCAAATACAGCTGATATAAAACTCTTCCAAAAGATGGCTTTTGGAAGCCAGGACTTTAGCTCTGACTCCTACCACAGCCGCACCAATTCCAATCTGAGCACCCGCAACTTTTAGTCATCACTATGATTATTTTCTTCTCTTATCTTGCTCGGGAACTATTTTTGAGATAGTTATGCCTTTCAACAGTCCGCCCATTCTGGTTTAGGAACAATGTTAAAGGCTTAAAGCTGTATCCAAAGTATATTTGAGAATACAAAGTAATACAGAGAAGAGAAACCTATACTAGTGTTGAATCTGGTATAAACACCATGGATACCCATTTTTATTTTCAATTTTGTGTAGTTAACATAATTTAATTGTATAAATGTGAAGCTGCAACTTTGTAATAATTTTTCATCCTTACAGAAGTTTTGTTTAACTTTGGATTGCTGTATGTATGATTAATTGTTTTATATATAGTTGTGTCTATCAAATATGTTTAATTCACATTCAATGTTCCTTCTTTCATTCTATTGTTACTGTAGTTTAATCATCTATATTCTTTAGTTGGATTCAGAGCTGAATAATTTGGGTTGTATTCATATAATTTTATGAGATTATCCGTGTGCTGTTACTATCAGTACTGCAACTTGTTCACTAGAAATTAACTAAATTTTATTTAGTAAAACATACTTATCAAGTACCATAAAAGTTAGTGTTCGAATTGGTAAAGACGCGTTGAATTCTTTTTTTAAAGATATGTGTATCAATACTTAGGTTTTCAGATCATTTTTGAGAAAATTAAATAATACCAAAGAGATTGAGCTAATGTCTGGTAAAGCACCTGAAGCATTAATTGCAAAGAATGCATACTTAGGAGGTGCCTTACAAGCAAATTTGCATTTTCTGAGATATTTCATATTTTGCGTGACTTTTTGGAAAATCTCAACCGTTCAAATATGTTCTGCGCGAATCTCAAAGCTCAACTAATACTGCCCCTGTGCTGTCCCCGAGTAGGCACCAGACACGTCGGTCACACAAAATATGAGATACCTCAGAGGATACACACTTTTACAAGCACCCTCTAATATTTTAGTATCTGTGTTCTCTTGATAATTAAAAGCTATAAAATGATTTTAGGCATATTGCGCTTTCTTCTCTAAAGTCGAAGGGATGGGTCAATTGACTCTTATTTTTAATTTTTTGTGTATTTATGTATAATTTTATATATAATATAAAGTAAAATGTGATGATATTGTAAAATGAGCAAAGCTAGGGTGTAATGTACTTACTAAGAGAATTTGATGAGCATAATTCTAAAAGTATATCAGATTGACTTCAAACGTCGAATTCAAATCGTTGAAATCCATATACTTCATGAGTGATGTATGTACATGCAAAATTTTGAAAGTTTCGAGTTTATTTGCTACAAGGTCAAGCGGTCAAAGGAATAATAAAAATTGAATATATACAAAACAACTTACTTGTAACTTATAAAAGTTTTATTTTTTTGACCGCTTGACCTAGTAGCAAATAAACTCGAAACTTTCAAAATTTTACATTTACATGTATCATTCATGAAATACATGAATTTCAACGGTTTGAATTCAATATTTGAAGTCGATCTGATATACTTTTGAAATTGTGCTCACCAAATCCTCTTGGTAAGCATATCACACCCTAACTTTGCTCTTGTAAAATTGACCTCCATTCCCCGTAGAAATTTTATATGATTGATTCCAAATGTGTGTGATCCTCATAGTTTGAAAGTCTGACTCCGCCTTGAATTTCTTGTGATGAACTTCCATCAACAAAGAGACACTACATACATGGCTAGGACTTGGGAAGCTATATATACAATTAGGAACCGCACGATCAAAGATGACGTACACTTCCTACTGTATAAGAACGTTGTCGTCAGGGGAGGACCCAAAGTAGAACAGGGGAGAGCCGCTCCCCTGGATTTCGAATTTTAGTGGTGATCTATCTGTACCGTCCGAGTACCCAATTAATTATAAGTCAAAGCATTGGAAAATATAAGTCAAAACATCGTTTTTTTATCGAGTACCCAATTAGTTAATGAATTTAAATCCGATAAGTTATTTAAACCTAATTTGATATTTTTTTACTCCTGACGAAAATCCTCGGTCTACCCTGATTGTCGCTCCCTCAATTTCTTACACTCAAAATAAAACAATGATCCTTTGTGCTATTTAATGTGTTGATATTACATCCTTCTGTAGCTCTCAAATGTCTTGTTGCTTATTTTTACGTTACAGATAACAGAAAAATTAAGCTGAAAAATTAATGTGGGAAGTTTCCTCTATAACTGTGTGCATGTTTTGATTATTCACATCTTAGAAATTTGATCTTTGCAAATACTTGCTAATAAACAACTACTCTAAATAATCACCATTAGCCCAAAAGCTCCCAAACCAAAAGACACCTCTCTCCAACATTTCCCTCCATACTTCCTCATCTCCTAGACATGCATTTCTCTCACCGAAAACAAATTTCATGTCTTCAGCTATCCATGCATTCATTTCATCATTGCATTCTTCTGATCCAAGAAACAAAACATTACCAGACTTGCAGATTGTAGGAGGTTCGCTTCTCTGAATTGGATCATCAAATTCCATCCAAAAGCATTCATTATCGTCTCTCTTGACGACAACAACAGTATCATTATTATCTCCATCTTTGCGCTTTCTCAATCTCAATCTCTTGTGGAGTTTCTTGAGTATAATTCTTTTGGATTTCACTGCTAGTTTATGGGGCAATCTAATAAAGAGAAATATTGTAACTTGGAGCACAATACAGGGGCAGCAACAACATATCACGACACAATCGACGGTTAGTAGACCGCCTTGTTTGGCAATTTCTGTCATCTGTTTGAGAGATGAGAAGGAGAAAGAGGGATAGGGAGGGACAGGTGAAGAGAGAGAAAGGAAAGGAAGTGACAGAGAAACAAAAGAGGCATTGCAGCAAGAAAAAGCTTGAAGAGAGGGAGGCTTGTCTGAGTAGGTGACTTGAGAGGATTAATGGCATGTCTTTGAGGATTTGCTTTGTTTGGTTCGTTAAGCCAAACAGTCACGATACTCGTTGTCAATATACACAAACGCTTCATCACCCCCAAAATGAGTACCCAAATTGTTGCTGATGAAATATCTGATGTCATCATAGTCCATATAATGGTTCTCGCTTGGTAAATAAATACAGTTTGCGCTGAAGTTTTTTTAAATACCATAATAAAAAATATAATAAACAAAAACACCCTAGATTTGGAGGATTTTCATATTTATCTGGGCCATAGAGTTAATCTGTGGCCCATTTATGGAGGGTCACAGATTGGCTTAGATATCTACAAAACTTAAATATATTTAATATTATAGTTTATTTTTTTGTACTTTTAGGAGAGCTCTAAGCCAATCTACAACCTTCATAAATGGGCTGCATATTTTCTGTGCGACCCAAGTAAATATGAAAATCCCACGTATCTAGGATGTTTTGGTTTTTTTTTTTTTTTAGTGCTACAAATAAAAATTTCGGCAGTTTGTGGCCTCCTTTATCATGAATCTTTATAAACTAATTACACAGAAAAATCATGGCTAATGAAGATATTTAATTAGTTGTTTCTGTCGATTTATCCTTGCATATAAATTACCGAATTTTTTATTAATATTTAAAAATAATATGAAATTACTAGATCTATCCATTTTTTCGGTGGAATTCGAAAATTGCCCCTTCCATTGACTAAATAACCGGATTAAGATCAACCATCTTTCTAGTGATCTAGTCACTAGATCCAAGAAAATATCTGGTTACTAAATAATCGGAAAGTGGCCCTATGTTTGTTTGGCTTTCTTTTCTTTCTTTTTTTACGAAACAGAAAAAAATTTAATTTTTAATTTTTTGTATTGAAAGATGGAATGTAATATAATTTGATTTATTAAAAATACTTCAACAAATAATCCAGATCAATATTTTTCAGATCAAATTTTTATGGCTATAAGAAAAATTAATATATTTCTTTATGTATTATTGGAAAAAAAAAATAGGCTTAGATTCTGAGTTAGTGATCCCGGTTCAAAAGTCACTTCTAGGTAGTAAAGAAAATATTGTGATACATCTAGTACATTTAATTTTTAAAAAGTTGTATCTATTTTGATAATTCTTTTTTAATATCAATCACTAAATAACTTCAAGTTTTTGTTTTTTTCAAAAATAGATGCAACTTTTCATAAATTAAATGTACTAAAAGGGTGACAATATTTTCTGTATTTATCTAGAAATGACTTTTGAACCGGGATTAATAACTCAGAATCTAAGCATTTTTATTTTTTTCCAATGACACATAAAGAAATATATTAATTTTTTTTACAGCCGCGAAAAATTTGGCCTGAAAAATATTAATCCGGATTATTTGTTGCAGTCTTTCTAATAAATTAAATTATATTGTATTCCATCTATTTTCAAAAAAATATATTCAACATTACTAATATTTCAATACAAAAAATTAAATGTACTAGAAGGGTGACAAAAGTTCCGGTTATTTAATAACTGGGTATTTTTCTTGGTTCCGTTGACTAAATCACCGGAAAGATGGTCTTAGTCCGGTTATTTAGTCATCGAAAGGGACAATTTTATTCACCAAAAAAGTGGACAGATTTGGTAATTTCATATTATTTTTTAGTATTAATAAAAATTTGGTATAAATTATCTCATAATTTATGGTCTTACGCAATACAACAATTAATTGTTATCAAACTTATTTAATTTTGGATTGACTTACGCAATTAATTATCGTTTTATGATTCCTTATTTTTTTATATACGAGATGATTGCTTGATTTGACCAGAGATATAAGAATTATTGACTTGATAAAAAAAAAAACATATTTATAATTTATCTGACCTGATTGATACGGTAGGGTATTGGCAGGCATGATTGCAAAAGCAATATTAATGGAAGCATTTCGTGACGGAGACTTCACTAATAAAATAAGTTACTTGGGACACAAAACATAAGATCATTTATTGTTCGCTCTTATTCTAATTTTTTTTTAGATTTAATAAGTTTGAAAATTAGATAAAATCCATGGATATGTTGTGGGTTTTAAAATTAAATTTTATTTTACTATTATTAATTAAGATTGTCAAGTGATTCCCTTTCAATTACATAGGATATGTTAGGAGTAGGGCTGCACAAAAAGTTTGTAATTCCTGATTCGATTTGAGTTTGATTGGAAAAAGGTTTGGAATTAATTTGATTTGAAATTTGTTCATTCTGAAACAAATCAAATCAGTTTGGTTTGAATCTTATTCAAATCAAACTCAAACTAGGTATAATTCGTTCGAAATTGATTCGCGGACTATTTAGGTTCGAGTCTTAAATAATGCAACTAATGGATTCAACCATCAATTTTTTAATAATGCAAGAACCAAACTAATATTAGAGCTCAAGATTGTTAATATAATGATAACTTATAATGAAAAAAAAATTCATCAGCATAACAAATTAACAATGAAATAAGTCCCATTTGATTAGCTAGGTTCATGCCGTGATTTTAATCAATCCAGCAACATAAAATGTAAGAAAATCTTAAGTTGGCTCATAACCCATCAGTGAATTCGTAAAAGATAAAAGGAAATCGTGTTAATTTTGTTCCGCGAGAAGAAAACTAATGCATAAATTAGCAGTATAACTAGGGCTGTCAAAAAAAAAATATAGTTACTTTGATTCGAAAAATTTGTAGTTCGCAATTAATTCGATTCAAAATTAGTTTGTTCTGAAACAAATCAAACCAGTTTGATTCGAATCTTATTTAAATTCAAACTCAAACTAGAATAAGTTTGATTCGTTCAAATTCGTTTGCAGCTAGCCCTAGTTAGATGACTCGGTTTTTGACAACAATTGAGGAGATATTCCCTTCCAATTGTAATGATATTTTATTTGCTAAGATAATAAGCAACAATTGATATATGCCTAATAACTCCTAACAAGATATCTCAATTTTTGACAACAATATTTAACAACCTCATCATTAATTCTCCTACATATATTCCTATTCAACAACTAATTAACGACGTCATTTAAAATATTCTATTTAAGATCATGTCAAGCAAACCTTAATTAGCA
Organism: Carex pumila; assembly: GCA_033356055.1. Lineage (NCBI taxonomy): Eukaryota > Viridiplantae > Streptophyta > Magnoliopsida > Poales > Cyperaceae > Carex > Carex pumila. The sequence continues at coordinate 83,956 of JARJHM010000127.1, read as the reverse complement.
AACATATTTCCCATTCCTTAGTGGGGTCCATCATTTCAGAATATATATTTAAGCCTAGGCGGCAACTAAATATTTTATTATGTACTTAATTATGATTAATCTACAATTACAATGTGTTTAATTATATTGAGAAGCATGCATGAGTTAATAAATAATAGGTTAGGTGAAAAAGAAATATTCAGCTTAGTTGTTAAATGAGGAGTGCAAGCACCAAGTTCTATATATATATATATATATATATATATACATTGTAGTGCACCATGCTGTCACCGGAACAGAATAAGTAAAAAAGGTTGTACAAATTTTATAGAATAATTTATACATAGTTCTGGTTCATAATTAATTTTGTATAGAAGGCTGTTGACAAGCAAGGGCCGAAATTATTTTTTTTTTCTTGCAAAGATTAATTAGCAGATCTGTAATTTTAATTCCATCCTTATTCTACCAATGGTATGGTTCAATGTTCTAAATAGCATTTATTGCGTCATAGCGGGAAGCCGAAAAAAAAAGTTATAGTGAATAGCATCACTATAGCGAAAGCTATGCCACATAGCGTTTTTTTATTTTTATAAAAATTATATCATATATTTGTACTAAATATCAACATTATCTAAGTCTCATAGAATAATAAATAACATCAAATTGATTAAAATATTATAATATTCATATTGAACCAATACAAAGTCCAAATTGCGACTCAAAATATCCATAGTATTACTAATATCATAAACTATCGATCTTTTTCTATTCAAAATATATTCAGTATCATGACATAATCTATCTTTTTTCTATTAAAATTTCAAAATAACCTAGACATCATGGCATAATTAATTATCTTAATCTATTCAAAATATTCAAACTACCATATAGTAAGTATAATTTTGTTACTTCAAGAAATATCTTAATATATTTAATTTGAGTCTTTATTTAAAACCCATATAAATTAAAAAAAAAAGAAAAGAAAAACAGCTCATGTTGCATAGCGCGCTGTAGCTTCCTTATTTGATCTCATTTAATAATTAATAATTTTTTTATCAAAATAATAATTAATAATTTAATATAAAGCTTAGTATGTCAATTATAAAAAAATCACGGTTAAAATCCAATCTGAGCCTTTATTTAAAGCCCATATAAATTGAAAAGAAAAAAAAAAACAACATGTTGCATAGCGGACCGCTATTACCGCTATAGCGTCTGTAGCTCAAATAGCGTGTTTTAATTGTATAGCTTAGCGTTTTGGGTCCAAAAATATTATAGCGCACTATTTAGAACACTGGTATGGTTTAATCTCTAAGGACGTAGATATGTAACACGGAATATTTTATATAGTGTTTTTTCTTTTCAAAACACAAAACAAAATATTTCTTTTTCAAAAAAATTCACAAAATATCTCTGTGGACCTCACTTTTTTTTTGTTATAATTTCATACTCTATAGATTAACAATATTATTATGTTTTAAAAAAGTTAAATTAACAGGTGCAATTTTATTTTATTTAAATTTATTTCTTTTGCTTGTTTGAAGTTTCAATTTGAATTAATTCACTGGTATTAATGTTTTTTGTTGTATTGATAAAATATATTGTTACATTTAAAAGTGTTAATTAATGGATACAATATTGATTGGTTTCTTAAAATTATATATATTTTGGCTGTTGAATGTTCCAATTTACGATGAATTTTTTTTAACATGTAATTATGTAAGATTAAAATGAGAATTAAATTTACTATGTAGGTATTGTATATATCATAAATTAAATCCAAACATAGATTAATGCTCAGTACAGTCTACACATGTTCATCAAAAATTTGCTGGGAAAATTATCGCAGACAAATGTCGATTAAGTCAAGTTAAATTTGAATTTAACGATCGTAAATAAAGTATACTTGATGGGGGACTTACTATAATAAAATCAATTTATTTTTGTTTAGTTTTGCTCATTGTAGGTAGATGATTATGTTAAAAAAAAAATCAATTTATGGTCAGTACATTATCAATTGCTCTTCCATTTGTTCATTTCAAATATAATTGAACGGTTACATAATTTTTATTTTGATGGTGGAGCAAACAATCATGATGATGATAATGATGTACCAAACTTTATATTTACATGTACCATAGACAGTTATATTATTTATAAAAAAAATGGGACATTTTGGAGATTTAATCATGAAGATAATTAAATTTTCCCACGTTGTTAAGATATAAAAATAAAATCCCAAATCACAATTTAAAATCCAGATAATAAATTTATTATTATAACATAAATTTGCTTCCAACATTATTTCCTAGTGTATGATTTTTCCACGTTTGTTTATAACCTTTATGATTTTTTTTTAATAAACTAACTTAAAATAAAAAAAAAATAGTTAAATGTGAGTAGATGTGACAAATGCAATTAAACGTGACCAAACCATGATTTTATCAATACAACAAGAACCATTAATACCAATGAATTAATGCAAATTGAAACTTCAAACAAAAAAAAGAAATTAATAAATTTAAAAAAATTATAAACAGATAAAAATTGCCTCCATTATTTTTTTTTTCAAACATAATAATATTGTTAAGCTATAGAAGGGCACTGTACAATTTTGCATGTAACACAGCTTCTGCTCTTGTATTTTCAAGTCATTGTAATAAGATCTCCAAAAGTTGTAGATCAATGACGATTGAAGCTCCAACACAGGCTTTATTTATACTGATCAGAATAGATTCAAATTCCAACAAGCGAGAATGAGAATTCTCTTTCTCGTCGATCTGATAATCGGAACGTGGATGAGATCGGAGAGGTATTTTTGGCATCTTCGGGAGAAACTTGGGGCAGCAGATTAGAGAAGTTGCTATACAAGAAAAATTGTAATTAATTTTGAGATTTACAAGGATTACATTGTTGATTTTTTTTTTTATTTAGCTTATTTCAAAAGCCAATTTTTTTTTTTTTTTTTTAAAGTTGGTACTGATATCAGTATACTGGTAGTACTGGTATCAGAATGCACTCAAAGTCTTAAACAAATCAATAATTTTCAAATTTTGTATACAACTCTTGCAAACTATATTTCAATCATCAATGGCAGAGAAAATTGAAAATGACGGATAGAACATACACAGTAAATAAGGTGAAAAATTATATAACCTTTTCCAATATATTTCCAAATCAATTAACCTCAATTCCAATCATCTTTTTTCAAATTTATTATATTATAATGAATTAAACTCTTGTTAGTTATTATACTTGTCTTCCGAGGTGTCAATGGCACCCTTTTATCCGTTTACCCGACCCGTATCGTATTCGAAAACACGGGTGAAGGTAAGATTTTTTTTTCATTCGCTAATCGGGTATAGATAAGGGTAATGATTTTATTTTGTTATCTTACCCATTTTCATATAAGATAATTTAAAAAAATAAAATTATACATAAATATATATATTTGTATGAAGATGATACATGATACAATAAAGTTTTTGCATTTTATTAAATTTTCATAATACAAATTAGTTGTATTAATTATTTTTTTTCTTATTTTGAAAAATATTTTATCAAAAATACAAATCAAAATGTTAGTGGTACTTTTTTATCCATTTACCCGACCCGTACCGTATTCGAAAATACGGATAGGGTAAAAAAAAAATTCCGTTACCATAATGAGTACGAGTATGAAAATATCTCCACCCAACACCCGACCTGTATCATACCCGTTGACACCCCTAGATCAGACCTTCAGTCAAGTTGCTAGCCATAGTAACTGGAGATATTTCGAGGGCCCAAAATTTATAAAGGGCCCGGCCCAGATTTGACTCCTCAACTAAAAGGACTAAAATTATGACGAAAATGTTGTTGAAAAGAAAGATCAACCTCAGTCGTCAAATGACGATAAATACCCAACGAACATGTTTAAGTTCCGTAATCCATAGTGTCAAGCATGGATCTTCTTGCACAACAACAATTATTTTCAAGTTGAAGGCATCTCAAATTGGATAAATAAAATAAAAATAGGAGCAACACATTCCTCCCTTTTAATCATGCAATATCAACCTGAAATGTTTTAAATCCATAATTATCTCAAGTAAACAAGTATACTTATTGTGTGCTCATGAGCAATAGATAGATTAAAGTCAGTCATTGCCAATAACAAAAGAATAAAATAGGGTAATAGGCATCAAGGTAAAAATTGAACAAGCCATCACAGGCTCAAGAAAAACACTAAAAAGAAAGAGAAAATTTCTTGTCTGGTCTTATGACCCCCACAAGGTCTCTTTTCATAAAACTTATTTGTATTCATGCACAAAAGAAAAATAAGTAAATAGTAGCACCAAGCTATAGCACATATTAATGTAAATTGGTGCTATATTATCAAGACCATGAAGGAGAAATAAACGAGTTAGAAATCGATGGGTTCACGCAAGATCTTCTCCATTTGCTTCACTCTGGTCTTAATTGACATGTCATACAACACCGTCTCACCAAGCTCCACCACCACTCCTCCTAGTATGCTTGGGTCAATCTTCCAAACAAAAACATCAAATGTAAGAACAATTACTCAAAAACTCTCAGATGGTTGAGAATAAGAAGAGCAACAATTTAAATTTTCTGGGTACCAATTTTTTTTATTAATTTGTAGTTCTCCAGCTTTTTTGGAGATTTTACACAAGTACCAATTGTTGCATAAAAGATGTACCTTTCGTTCAATCTTGAGAGTTTTGCCCGGGTATTTTTCCGCAAATACCTGCTTCAACTCTTTCTCCTCTTCTGCTGGAAGAGGCTGTTTAACAAGTAGACAGCTCAATTATTCATATAGGCTTGCTAATCCTAATCCAAATCCCTTCTATGAAATATTAAGTCAGAAAGAATTAATCTGTTTATTTAAGTAATGCAACAACAACAATTATGGAAGGCCAGATGACAAAAATGAAAAGGCAAGAGAGATCAATTTCTGCAAATCATATTTCACAGAAGACCAAACATTTCTCATGAAAGCAATGGTATTTCGTACTTATTAGGTTTTGACTTCCCTCCCCAACCCAGCACCAAACAACATTCTGGGTCCTATTGACCAAAAAGCAGTTTACCCATTATACCAGATCACTAGAAACAGAGACCTATGTATTAAGGGCTTCTGGATCTAGGTAGACACATGGAGGATACAAAGCAAACATGCCACAGATTACACAACAAATCTTGGGAAGTATATAGGTTTACTATGGAAAAAATATGATGTTATTTAGTTAACTTTTCCATAATTTCACCCTTTTTAAATAGTTGAATCCAAATCTACAAATAATAATAGCAAATTATGATAGATTTTGCCTATTTTATTTGCAAATAGGCAAAAATAAAAAAATAAAAGGAAGTGATACGTACAATGACAGAGGTGACGACGACTTTGAGCTCTCCTCTGTGAATCATACTCAATTCAACATATCTCTTGGCAATGCGCTCTAGGTTCCTCAGCCTCCCATTGCTAGCCAACACCGCTTTATTTATTTTTTATATAAAAAAAAAACCCACAAGTGTCATCAATAAATGAGGAACAAAACCAACTGATAACATAAAACACGCATGACATGGCTTGACTGGCTGCCAATCCGAAAGTGAAGTATCCCAGATAATAAAGTAGAATTGTGCAAAGAGCAAAAGAAAATATCAGCAACATACCCAAAAAATTCTTGGTGACGTCAGAAAAGCCAGCCTCACCAAAGATTTCCATGATGGCCTTAACTCTGGTTTCTTTGGGGACGGATAAATCCTTCATGAACTGAGAAAATATGGCACACTTCTTTGAGGCCTGAACTACATCAAGAATCTCTGATTCAACCTTTTCAATTGATTTCGACTTTGCGGCTGCCAGGTAAAGGGCAGAAGCATAATTTCCCGACCCACCATAGAGAGCCTTTGGAAGCTACAATAGAAATTGTACAAAATTTAGATGGCAAAATAATTTTAAGAACTTTTCATCTTTGTAAGGTGCAAGCATTTTAATTCTGCAGCAAATGAACTGGACCTGTTTACTGGTACAGACCCAAAAATGAGATCCCTTTCTTAAGGAAATTGAAGCATACAAAAACAAAGAAGAGGAAATATTTGCCCCTTATTCATCTACAGATACCCAAACTAACCAGTACTTGTTGGAGCAGACAAGTTAAGTGAGGTTGAGACACATATATAACAAAATTATAGAAAAGGGAATAAGGTACAATAAAGTGTGTGCTGTGTAAAATAACTAAAATGCAATTATATAAAGAGTAGGGTTAAAATGCACCATTGGTCCAGATGCAGTGATTTTGTACCTATCTAAAAAAATAGTAAAAAAATTCCAAAAAATATAAAATTTGGTCTCTAAGCACATTTTAATATGTAGAACAAGATGAACAGTTCGGATCGACTGTTTGAACTTTGTAAACGGAGATAGAGACATGGGGTATGGTTGGGGCACAAAACCAATGGTGCATTTTAACCCTTCTCTTATATAAATGCAATCAATATGGCTGAGTGATTCTTTGCAATACCTTAGGCTTAGGTTCAGCGCCATTTGACTTAACCTCAGAGGCAAAGGTTCTTGAACCCTATAAAACAGATAAGTTAAAGTGAGGTTGAGACACATATATAACAAAATTATAGAAAAAGGAATAAGGTAGAATAAAGTGTGTGCTGTGTAAAATAACTAAAATGCAATCAATATGGTTGAGTGATTCTTTGCAATACCTTAGGCTTAGGTTCAGCGCCACTTGACTTAACCTCAGAGGCAAAGGTTCTTGAACCCTACAAAACAAATACAGAATGCCATATATAAGGGTGCTTATTTTACTTCAAAATAAAAAAAAATGTGTCAATCCCAATTACAAACAAACTGGAAAATTAGCATTCCCTAGAAGAGAAAATAAAAATAATTATTTCATTTCCCTATAAGAGAAATAAGAAATCAATCTTTTCTTTTCTAACAAAACAAAGGAAATTTTTTTATGCTAATAACAACTTCCATCTGAATCTAGATGGAATGATCACAAATTCACAACAAACCAAGCGCTCAAATAAAAAAAAAAAAACCCTCTGCTTATGAACATGAAATGTATGTTCTGTTGGGCTGCAACTACATTTATTTAAGGCATTCCTACTTCTATACACATCTTCTGACAATATACTTAAAATTGAACAAAATGTCACACGGATAAAAAAAAAATCTAATATTTCACGGGAAATCAGGACTCCATACGTCAAAACTAGCTACAATCGAGATCAAAGGCGATGAAGAGAGGCAACTTATCTATACCGAAGTAAACAAAATATTTGAACATGATAGTGATTTACCTCAGCAACAGCGAGATTCGGGTTTGCGAGGGATCGAAGCGGGACGATCGATTCGGGGTTGATGAGGTGGCGCAAAAGAGGGAGACTGGATCCGAGGCGTCTCGACAAAGCCATTGTTGAAGAAACCCTAGATTCGATCTAGCTTGGGAATAGTAGGCGAGACGATGAACTGGAGATGACGCCGGCTCATTACCCAGTTCTACTTCTAAGGATGCTATCGGATTGCATTTTATCGGATCTACAAATAGAACCCGATAACGGTCCATTGGACTATCGGGAGACTATGGACCAGATTTTATGGGCTCGGTAGACTATGAACCAAATTGAGACTGGGCTAGACATGAATTAATGAAAGCAATAATCAAATTGGTACTTATTTTTGTACAATAATGAACTAGAAAGTGGACATAGCACAATTGGTTATAAAAAAGTTTTAGAATTATTGTACTTAAAGGCTAAAAGTTTGATTCCTCCTCATGACGAATCTGTATCATCTCTGGTATTGTAGAGGATCACTCTCACTTTATAGTTTGAGATTAAATTTCAACCATTTTGGAATTCGGATTGCAATATGGAGCAGTATTTTTGTGCTTTGAGATTCATGCCAAGTTAAAAAGAACGGTTCAGATCTAGTAATTATAAAAGATTCCCTTATCAGATATTGGAGAGGATGTGAATTCCTTCACGACTTCGCAGCTTCTGCGAAGATTTTCAAAAAAAAAAAAAAATGAACTACATATATTCTAGAACTATATATATTGTTAGGCCAGCATATATTCTTAGAACTACATCTTGATTGGTTTAAGAGTGAACAAAAATACTTATAAATTAACCTGCTAAAATTATAAACATTTATCAGATCTTTGCTATATTTTTATTTACTCTTAATTTCAATTTATTAGGACTTAAATATTTTATGTTTTCTTGCGAAAAGAAAAATAAAATATTACCGGGCTTTTGGCTGGTACTTCAAAAAATATATATATATATATATATATTCATTTTCGACCAAAATATTTTAAGTGCCACATTCAAAATAACTAACAAATCCCCTACTTCCCCAAATATGAAAGAAGAGGAAAATATAAAAATATATATAATGAAATAGATTCCTTAATATGTAAGAGTCGTAGTACGTCCCTACAGGAAAAGCAAGCTAAGGCTGCTGCTTTATATGCTCTCCTTCTTAATTGGTTCTTTCTGACTCGTTAAATTTGAACTATATATAATAATTGTACATTCTCATGTGATGTGGCTAAAAAAGCAATTAAAAGGTCGCGCTCCCTCAAAGCATCTTTATAGTTTCCTTAACCCAAAAGCACCACACTCACATCACATGCATGCTCTCTCTCAACAAAATTTTATATGCTCTCCTCTAATATAATTCGGTTTCTGTTCTGAAAAAAGGATCGATATATGTTAACAATATATATTATCCAATTTTGTATCACGTTATTTTAATCTTAATTCGGGTGCGACTTAAATTTTAAGGTATGAAATCATATTTTAATTTATAAGTTTCTCCATCTTTTGAATTCATATTACATAACAAAACCTAGCTAATTCCATCATGCCTTGCTTTTCTACCTTTTCCACGTTGGTTCTCCACCCAAAAACACCAACAGCTAGTCCACCTCTCTCTAGAAAGGTTTTATTTACGTCTTTCCTCTTGTAGTCTTGTGACTATATAAACGTCCACAACACAACATCCCCCTCTCCTAAAACAAGCACACACAATATTTACTGAAGAACATCTTTTCTCAGTTACTTCCTCCGAAGTACATCTCAGCGAGGTAATCTCTCTTCTTAGCAACTAGTTTCTTAATTTATTCTTATTAGGGAATTCTTTCTCGAGCACTTAGTAGATGTTCCAAACTAGTATTTTAGAGCTTCTTAGAGTATACTTGTATATTATTGCATATCATCATCGTAAGCCTATTCCTTTGTTGTCTTATAAACTTAGTGACATGGCCAGTTCATCCAAGAATCTCCCAAGGCTCTCCCAAGAACCATCACCAGCTTGGGCGGCTGATGAAGTCGTTCAAAGGTGTGTTCTCGGTTCAGCTTTGCCTTCCTCCCAGAATCCTCCTATCCGACATGGTGAGGGAAAAAGTCTTATGATGGCTTCTCTCCGGGAAGACCGTCTCTTATATGATCAAATGAGGGAACCCCATGAGAAAGCCGACTCTGAGAGCGATAGTGAGGCTACAACCTCGGGTCGTATTAACCAATCCGAGGAGGAGGATGAGGAGAACTCGGAAGAAATCATGGGGTTTGATGAGGAGCAAGCAGATGAGGAGGTGGAAGAGGTTGAACCATCTAAGAAGAAAGCTAAGGGGCTTCTTCTGGCAAGACCTCCAAGCCTCCAAAAAAGAAAAAAGAAGGAGCTTGATCCCATTGACCCTCGCCCAGGCCACCCCGAGGACAGTGATTTTCAAGAGTCAGCGAGGTTGATTTCCAAGGCAGACGTCCGGAACCCTGGCTTTCTGGAATCTTTTTATTTAGCTCTAGTCCCAGAAGAGCACGGGGACGAGTTTCCCCGGGAAAAGATCCGTCTGCGGGCTCCCGAACCGGAAGATAGAGCTCACGACTCCAAAAAAGGAGTGACCATTTACTGGAAGATGCCACACTGCGGCTTCAAGTTAAAATTGTCTCCTTTTGTGCGAGAGATACTAAAGAATTTGGAGGTCACCCCCGCACAACTTCCTCCAGCAGCCTGGAGCTACATCTCTAGTTTTGAGGAGATGTTCACTCAATTCTCAGATCATTTCAATGGTCTTAAGCCTACCTATCCTGTGTTTTCAGGTTTTTCATATCAATGTGCCTGAATAGCTGTTACTCTGGGATACGAAAGGCTGTTTCTAGTCCTTTCCTCTTTGACATTTCGCGGTCGTCAAAATGGAGCAAGTTCGATGGGTGGAATCACGCCTGGGTATATTTTGAGAACCCAGGAGATTTTGAATGTTGGAGGGATATCCGGGTTGAATGGAAAGTCTTAGTGAAGGAGCCCAAGAAATCGAAAAAAGAAATTATCGAAGAGTCTGTTCCATTGCCCTCTGTCGACCAATACAAAATAAAACTTGTTGAAGAGTTCGTGAAAAGTTAGTTCCCGACATCTATAACCAACCAACTCATATTATGTATATTATTTACATTGTTTTCGTAATATTTTCTTGCCTTACTAATTAATCTTTTATGATTTGCAGAGTTTGACAGTATGCGCCCTGCCTTTGACAGCACCTCCGAGCTTCCATTGCCTTTGGACCCAAAGAAGCTCATTCTTGCAGGGGGAGTGAAGAAAGCATCCGGAGCTACTCCTAAGACCCCGACCTTGCCTAAGGCTGCTTCTACCCCCTGGCAAAAAGAAAAAAGAAAGACTCCTCTTGCGATACCCGCCAAGAAGGCTAGCACTACCGACAAGCAAATAGGAGTGCTGCCTAATCTTCCTCTCCCTCTTCAAAAAAGGCGAAAAACTACAAGTGCAGGTGAGATCGCAATAAAGGAACCTACCCCCAAGGATCTAGTTGTCTCAAGTACTCCTTCCTCCGTTCAACCAGAGGCAGAGTCTACCCCGGGTTCCAAGGTTATTGTGCCGGTTCCTCCGCATACCGACGCTCAATCCCACCACCCAGTAGACACTTCTGAGCCTCCTTTAAAGGACTTCGAGAAATATCTCAAGGAGGTCATACCCGAGCAGGAAAGGGAACTCGGGACTGTGTGGAGGACCCATCTCCCCGAAAATTACCCGGACAGTCTCGGGATCCACCTCCCCGGCTTTACAGGCATGCAAAAGGATCTTGTGCCCTCCATTTCTGATCGTTCCCGATATGCGCGAGAGGCCTTCCGAGTGACCTCCACTGCAGAGGAAAGGAAGTTGATTAAGGAGGATCCTCAGGGCGCGTTGGACACCCTAGTTTACTACCTGCATCATTCAGGGGTTATATCAGGGGCCCTAAAAGACAAATATGAGAAGGAAAGTCTCCGGCTTGAGGCCACTAGCCCCATTGTTCCTCAGTCTAAGGCGGCCATCATCGAGAGGGATTTCTTCAAATCTCAAATGGAAGCCAAGAATCGTATTGCCAATTTGAGGGGCCTGAAGATTGAAGGTTATCGCAAGGACATGACAAGGATGAAAGGAACGATTCAGCAGCAACAGGCCGCACTTGTAGGGACAGAGGCCGAGTTGGCTAAAGCAAAGGTAAGGGTTGCCGAGGTGGAGAAGGAGTTGGCTGCTCGTACTAGACAATTGGAGAAGCAAAAACAAGAGAACGAGCAGCAGAAAGAAGAATTACCCCGGGCGACTATTGTGAATTTTCTGGCGAGCAATGCTTTCACTGAAGCTGCCACTATATCTTGCAAGAACCTGATGAAGGCATCCATTTATAAAGAGCTGAAGAAGCTAAGCAAGATATATCCATTTGATCCTCAATATTGCGGGTTTGTGGAAATCCCGGACAACAAGAATGTTGCGGTACCTCTTCCGGGGTATACCTGGGATACCGAGAAGGATAGGCTACGCACTCCTAAGGGTAAGAAGGTTCATCTTCCCATCAAGTTAGAGAGCATTACTCCCGAGGTGATTCCCTTCAGGTGGGAATCATACATGCTATGGCCTGTGGACGTGAACAACCCTTTCACGGGATGGATACCCGAACAAGCAGGAGAAGAAGAAGATGAAGAGGAAATCAATGGCAATCCCACAGAGGAAGACCTTAATCCACAGGCTGAAGATGATCCTAACCCGCCAATCGAGGAAGACCCTGTTAACCCTCCTGGAGAGACTGAAGTTCCTACAGCCGAACCCGAGGCAGAAACTATCCCAAGTGCTACTGAGGAAGAGTTGGTCGTAAATGCTGAGGATAGAGTTGAGGAGAAAACTTCTCCTACTCCTTATTCTCCTCTTAAGGCGGATTGACATGTAAGACTTAGTCTTTCTAAGCTTTATTTGCAAATTGTTATTATATGTTAATCTCGTAAGTAATTATTTTAATTTTGTTGGGTAGCCGAGGTGGCCATCTGTTCACAAGAAGCGGCGAGATGAGAAAAGCTGACGTTGTTGTTGATCTCTCTCTCTCTCTCTCTCTTTATGTTAGCAAATTTGATGCCTCCGGGATGTGGGGGTAATAACAGAAATGCATGTATGTATTTGTTTGGCCCTCGTGTTGTGGGGGTGTGACTGAAATATTGTTTTGAGTTATGCTTTTTGGTCCCCAAGATATGGGAAAGTAACAAAAAACTTGAATGTATGAAAATTTACCTTTGTGCTTGTACTCTTCTTCAGTCTTTCTTTTCTTCTCTTGTGCTGCGATATCTCTTGTACTTGCGATGTGGTTGGTTTCTATGACATGGAAGAAATACTTATTCCCTTTCCCTCAAAAAATTGTTTTACATGAGGGGAAGCTTTCTTGTATAACCCAGGATTTATACAGAAGTAGCATAAATCCGGCTTGATTAGGAAGGAAGGTAGATTTGCGTTGTCTCAACGGCTTTTTTTTTTCTACTTGTATTTATTTATGCTTGTAATTCACTGTGGGGGAAGGATCGTTGCTGCATGAGCTTTCGTTTGTTACGAACCTCGCATTGATTTGTTCCAAGGTTCGATTTCGTTGCCTTGTAGTCTTTCATTTATTACGAACCTCATATTTATATGTTTCCAAGTTTTGCATCGTTGCCATCTAGGCTTTTGTTCGTTGAACTTAGGAAAAACAAGAACTTTGATGTTCATACTGTTGAACTTTTTCATAATAGTTCCGAATACATAAAACCTACAACCTAAAGGTACCGGATTCGTGCAACCATACCCTTACAAATCTTGAGGCCTTTGACCCATACAAAGCAAATACAACTGGAAATAGTAACATGAAATAACTAAGATACCACGAAATGAATGCGGGCTACATCACATTATGGGGGGGTTGTCCCCGCTAGATGTAAAACATGCGGAGATAGACAGCGTTCCAAGGTCGAACAAGGTTCCGTCATTCTATGTCTTCAAGTTCATAGGCCTCTTTCCCCCGAGTACATACAACTCGATAAGGGCCTTCCTTTAGACACCCAAAATTGTGTAATATCAAATAATATACTTGCACCAAATGCAAGTAATGAAATCAATGATGAATCAACAATTATGATTGAAAATAAGTTGTGTTTATTTATTTAGTTTGTTATTTGGAGTTTACATTGTAGACTTTCTTATCTATTTTCTATTGTTAAGTGTTAGTATTAATGTTATCCAAATATCTGAAAAAATCGAGCGAAAAAAAAAAACCTTTGCGGACTGCAAAAACAAATTTTTGTGGATATCAAAGAGTTCTGAATATTTGCCACAGTTTCTGGCCAAAACAGAGGTGGTTCCGGGCAGTTTCTGGCCAAAACCGAAATGCTAGAAAATAACACTCTCTATGAAGGCCGAAGCAGCCTGTTTCTGGCTGAAACTGAGGCCGAAGCAGCTGCGCAGAAAAGTGGGTAGTTAAAACATAGCCGAAACAGACAGTTACAAGCCAAAACTGAGGCCGAAACTGAGCCAAAAAGCAATTTTTTTTAGTAATGATAATTCTTATTGAGTGGAAATCATGGGAAACACTCCTAGGACATAAGGAACTACTCGTAAACTGCATGTAAGTTATATAGAAATCGTACAATAATAGATAAAACAAGACACACAAAATAAAATATAAATCCTATAGTTGTGGACATCATAAACTGTGTAATATTGAAAGCAAAATATATACTTGCATCAAACACCAAGTTGTGAAATCAATGATGAAGAATGTAATTTTCAGATATCTTCAAAGAAAAGTACGCTTTGCAACTGAATTTTTTTTTGTTAGTATTATTTATTACCTAGCTAAATTTTAACATATGATGCTAAGGAAAAACAAACATATCACCATTATACTTGTATTAGCTTCATCACGTGTATCAAACATTATTTCTACGAATCAGATTTTAATTTGTGCGTATAAGACTATGATATATACGCTATGAGTAAACCATGAATAAAATTTACATGATTTGATCGTACCAAAGTTATGATAATTTAGAAAAATGCACGACATATCTAGTTCATGCTTTACTTTGCAACAAATTAGTATTTCATCAATCAAGCGTATATTATTTTCATATCCAAACTAAATCTTTTAAACAAGGCAATATGCATGCAATGAATAATATTTTTAGTACAAGACATCTTTCTTTCATTGGTCTTAACTTAGTAAACATCTTTCCTGATGTTACAAAAACCCTAAAATTTATTGTACTCTCTTTTGAGGCCTAAAAATTTCAGAAAAGCTATATGAACAAATTTAGCAACTATATGACAAGTTGTCATTATAAAATATACATTCAAATCACCAATAACGAATAGATGATGCCGGCTTATTACCCAGTTCTACTTCTAAGGATGCTATCGGATTGCATTTGGTCGGATCTACAAATAGAACCCGATAACGGTCCATTGGACTATCAGGAGACTATGGACCAGATTTTATGGGCTCGGTAGACTATGGATCAGGTTATCTACATTCTCCGTGAATGGTGTAATTGCATAATGATGCAAATTGAGATTGGGCTAGACATGAATTAATGAAGCAATAATCAAATTTGTACTTATTTTGTACAATAACTATGAACTAGCATATATATATTCGATCTAGAACTACAAATTGATTGGTTTAAGAGTGAACAAACATACTTATAAATAAACCTGTTGCTATATTTATCGTTGGGAATTTCAGTTAAGCGAAAGACAATGATTCTTATCTTAAATTTATTAGGACTTATATAATTGATGTTTTCTTGCATGCGAAAAGAAAAATAAAATATTACCGGGCTTTTGACTAGTACTTCAAAAAGAAAATATTCATTTTCGACCAAAATATTTTAATTTTGTTTATAGCTGGTCCAAATTAGTTGCAATTGACACATTCAAAATAATTAACTAAATGATTTTACTTCCCTAAATATGAAAGAAGAGGAAAATATAAAAAAAAAATAATGAAATAGATTCCTTAATATGTAAGAGTTGTAGTACGGAGCTATACCCCCTACGTCCCTACAGGAAAAGCAAGCTCAGGCTGCTGCTTTATATATGCTCTCCTTCTTAATTAATTGGTTCTTTCAATTCTGACTCATTAAATTTGAGCTATAATAATTGTACATTCTCATGTGGCTAAAAAAGCAATTAAAAGGTAGGTCGCGCTCCCTCAAAGCATCTTTATATTTCCTTAGGCCAAAAGCACCACACACATGCATGCTCTCTCTCTCTCTCTCTCTCTCTCTCAAGTAATTTTATACACTCTCCTCTAATTCGGTTTCTGTTCTGAAAAAGGATCGATGTTAATAATATTATCCAATTTAATTTGTATCACGTTATTTTATTCTTAATTCTGGTGCAACTTAAATTTTAAGGTATGAAATCATGTTTTAATTTATAATTGTTTATCCATCTTTTGAATAGATATTACATAACAAAACCTAATTCCATCATATATGCCTTGCTTTTCTAACTTTTCCATGTTGGCTCTCCACCCAAAAGCACCTCTCTGAAAAGGTTTTATTTACGCCTTTCCTCTTGTAGTCTTGTGACTATATAAACGTCCACAACACAACACAACATCCCCCCTCTCCCAAAACAAGCACAGTACACACTATCTGCTGAAGAACATCTTAATTTTCTCGGTGCAATGGCTTCAACCATGTCTGGAGCAGCAACTACTCCAGTACCAGAATATGAAAACACAGTACCAACCCCTATCCACCATACTAGCGGTTCAATCGGACCATTCTTTGGAGTTTTAGCTGCAATTTTGGTCCTGACACTGCTGTCTTGTGTTATTGGTTGTGTTTGCCGTGAGCATGCACAAGGTCCAGATTCATGGTACGACTGTACCGTCTTGGCTAGAAAGAGATGCCGGAGCTGCATACCTCACTGTGGCATATTTCGGGATGCCAAGTCGGCAGTGGCAGCTGGAGCAGAGACTACTAAACACCCTCCACTTGCATTGCCACAGCCGTAATTAATCAATCCATGTTTGATGTATGCATTACAATAAATTAATATTTGTAAATTTAAATTGGAAGTAGGGTATCTTCATTTTCTTTCTGTTGTTGGCTTGTTGCTTGCTGCACTAGGATATCTTCATTTTCTTTCTAGAGTTGCTTGTATGCAAGGAAAATTACATTTTTTTTTTTTTAAAAAAAACAAGATTTGTTATCATTACTTCAAGCACATCATCATTTTGTTGTCTTATCTGCCCTTCAGAAATGTTGGTGTTATCTAATACAGTCGCTGACATCAAGGGAAATGTAGCATGGATTACAATTTTTAAGGAATGGTGCATACTGCATAGTCTATACCAATGAGGAGAGAGGGAGAAAGAGGAGGCGCAGTATCCAAGTACAATAAAACCAAACCGTATGTCAAATAATTACTGTTACAAGTATGGATGTTAAAAAATTGTAACAAGCAGTAAAAGAAAGTTGGTATAAATCAAACATAATATGCACATCTAATTGGGGGGAGTGAGTTGAAATAATTAAAAAATAATACTATTAGAAACCTAAGCATCAAAAAATGGTACACCTCTGTACACCTGTTTACTGACATATAAAACCATATACAAGAAACTCTTCAGTGAGAACCTCATTTTATCGCAAGATTAAAAACAATTCTTTTTAACTTGCAACTTGATTCAAATTGGTGATCTTCGGGAGTCTTCTGATCGAATACTTAGCTGCACGTTGGAAGAAAACGGAAAGAAAAACAAGAAAAAAAATTAAACAACTTTCACACCCAAAAGGAATAAATTAAAAAAAAAAAAAAAAATTTAAACAACTTTTACACCCAAAAGGAATATATTAAATGGTATATACATAAACAACTTTCACACCTGTGCTTCAAGACGAGCTGAGACACCGATAGTTGTCATTCGAACCGATCTCTGACGCATCAATTCAAGGTCTTCGGTACGGCCCTGGTGGCGCCACCACTGGATCAGGTTGTGGTACATAGGGAAGAACCTGAACTGCACTGACGAGTATACTACGAAAGGTATCAATGTCGTTACTGATACAAACAACGTTACCAGCCAGAATGATGGTGCAGGGCCCACACGCTCAGTTAAGATTTTGTATGGGTTTTTGGAGTACAGACTAGGCGAGATGGCCCCATATGCCAGCAAAAATAGATACCTGTAATTCAACAAACAAGGAAAAAAGAAAAAAGGAATTGAGAAACCAGTGTTACCAGAGTGTATGATATGATGTGATATTACATTTTAAATCTACCTAAAACAGGTATACAAGGTACACCTGTTTTATGTGTAGAACTTTATGTCGCATTTCATAAGTGAGTTGGCCATAAAAGGACAAACAAAATGTAAATCACAGAAACTCAGAGAAACACACAAGACATAAACATAGAAAGATTTAAGCAAAATGTACCAAAATGAAATTCCGCCCCAGATGAAGATGTGATGGATGAGGGTCAAATAGTAAACCGAGAGCGCCATCTGACAGTTGACGACCCAGACGACACAGCTATACATAGTGGTCCCCACGACATCGAGCGGTGCGGTTTGCCCATCTGACCTGAATGCCTGATGTTTCATCACATTTATACAGAGGTAGAAGATGATGCATGCACTGACAACACCATGCAGCATCGAGCCAATGATTCTGAGCCAGCTGAACAGCACATTCTTCACCCCCTCTCGGTACAACTGGGGGAACTGCAGCAATAAAAACCATCACTATTTGTCCGTTTTTACTTCATTTTTCCCATGACTAGAAACATTTGGAAAGAACAAACAAAATGCAGCAGACCAAATAATGTGGGTGGACTGTGCTCCTATAATTCTTTTCTTTTTTTCTAGTCATTTGTTAAGACTTTAAATTTGAACAGCTTGTTTATTATATTTAGTTATTTACCAACAAATTTTTTGGGTAATTTCTATAAAAAGAGTTTCAGCTTTTACCTTCAGACAGCAACGGGCCGAAACATCTTGATCAAACACACCAAGAGCAAGAACTGGGAGAGATGTGAAAAAGACGTTATACAACGACAAGAACCAATCATTATATGCAGGTTGACCCGAGAAAGAAGCATGTGCTTCGTACAAAAAGACTGTCACACCAAATGTGATGTTCTTGTAGAAGAAATAACAAACCTACAAAAAAGAAAAAAGAAAAAAAAAAGGTAAAGCACATAGGAACTTGGTAAACAAAGTCTTCGAATTGGAACTAAAGGATCCCCTAAGAATAAACCTCACTGTATTTAATAGATAAAATCATTTACCATGGATGAAATTCTACGGTAGCACCAATGACCGTGCACAAGGAGCAGCCTTTCTAGAAACCGAAATTGTGCAATTGCTATGTCACTAGCCATAACTGCCTAACAAAGTTGCAAAGAATCAGAAGTTAATAGAGAAATTCTTCTTTATCCATCCTTTAAAAGAGAAATTCGCTTGTATAGCCTGCAAGTACCAACTTATACAAGGTTATGTAATTGAAAGAGTACGCACTTGCATTCCTTCTGCACCGCTAATGCCAACACCGATATCAGCTTCCTGAAGCATTCCCACATCATTTGCACCATCTCCAATACCCAATGTCACCTTCCCTGTTCCTTGTTTCACTAGCCTAGTCACCTATTTCAATGGAAATAAAAGTTAAAAGCTAATATAAAAATATAAAGTGGAATTTTTCTATCAAAACAACAGAACAAGAAAAGCAATGCAAAGTGGGAGTTTACAAGGGCCTTTTGTTTTGGGGAAGAACGGCAACATATAACAGAACTGCATAGAATGGCAAGATCCAAGAACTTGTTTTTGACATCATCCTCCAATGCGTAAGAAAGAGATTTTCCATCGATGATTAGTGCATATGACATGGAGACTGACACTTCTATCTGCCTTCTTCCCTCTTCTATTTGGTTGGTCACGCTCTCCTTTGATGCCTAAAAGTCCCACAAAGTAAAAGAACACAAAATAAGCACAAAAGAGCTTTACACCTTGTGGTAGAAATGCACAAACAAGATGATAGAGCAATAATAAAAATGTGGAGGAAAGAGAAGAATACCTTAGCAATGGCACTTTTGTCTCCATTTTTCTCCAGTGCAACAATATCTGCTGTATCTAGTGTGATTATTATTTGGGTCATACCTTGTCTTAAAAGACTACAGGCAAACCTATGAAACAATAATGTAATAGTTTTGTTAAGTGCTTAACAAAATAGAAGAAAATCAAGTTACTACTTTCCATATTCTTGTTGAACATACCCAATATTGATTGCAGTCTCCATTTTGTCTCCTGTCAGAACCCATATCTTGATCCCGGCTTGCGCTAGCTTGTCGATGCATTCAGGTACCTAAATGAGAATTAAAAGAAAAATGTTAATAACAATTCAAACATCATGTGGATTCATAATAAATGGAACTTAAAACTAAACACACCCCATTTTGCAATTTATCTTCCACAGCTGTTGCACCAAGAAGGATCAGGTCTCTCTCAATAGAATCGGCAGCCTCCTCTATCTTATCGTCTCTATCTGGACCAACTGAATTTTTTGCGGCAATGAATTTCTTGTTAAATTCTTCATATTCACTTTGTTTCAGTTCACGGTATGCCAAAACAAGGGTTCTCAAACCAGCATCTGCATATATGTTTATATGCTCTTTAGTCACTTCCGCGTAATCTTTTGCCATTTTGGACATTCTCTCAAACATTACACTGTTCATGAGAAGCATATTGAGATATTAGGGAAATGCATTTTACTACTGAAAAAGCATTAAAGTGTTCATGGGAGCACTTCCTTTTAATTATTTATGAATGCCCATACAGACCATAACACCTTTTGTTTTCTCTTCATTAAAGTTGAAAGACGAATTCTAGCTAACTGAGGAATTTAAACAAAAAGTTTTATCTGCAACTTTTAGCATGAGCTTACTAACCTATCTGCTCCTTTGCATAGAAGAATTATTCGGTCATCTTTCTCGTCTTTAACAATGACAGACATCCTCTTCCGCGCACTACTAAACTCCAATACATTCAACAACTTGTATGTTCTACAAAAATCAGAATAAAAGATCATCAGATGTTTATAAGTTGCTGTCCTTTGGCAGTCTGGGGAAAGTAAATTGCGATTAAGTTCATTTGAAGAGAAAGATGAAGATGCTTAGCAGAAACACCTATATTTAAAAATAAGGATAATTGACATATCAGCCTCAGCCAACTTGTATATAGCAGAAAAATCACCTTAGAAAGAAAACAATATTACCTTGTGGTAAAATCACTGGTTTTGTGGTCGCGTTCATGAATGGATACACTAGTTTGAGTTCTCTTAAAAAACTCAAACCCTAATTCCCGGGCTGCAATAACAAAGGCCGCCTCATCAGGTGACTCTGCTTCATAAGTAACCTGACCAGTTTCCTCATCCATCTCAGGTATGCATGTATGACATATGGCCAAGAGTCGAAAGAATTTTTCAATCACATCTCTGTTTTTCTCCTTCGTCCAATTCCCATTCACTATTCGTGGATCATCAAAATTATAACCCTTAATCTTTGGTCTATTAGGGCCGAGATTGTTCTGATTATTATTTTCAAATCCGTTGGTATCTTCATTCAATAAATTAACCCCTTTTCTCCTTGCCATGGCCTTCTCTACCTCAGTCACCCCATTACCATAAGCCGTGCCACCTATCGAGCATTTAATGAACTCCATTGAGTTACATGTCAGTGTACCTGTCTTGTCAGATAATATAGTATCCACTTGACCTAATTCCTCATTAAGATTGGAAGTGCGGGCCCGAGCAGGTGTATCAGATTCCTCATGGTACATCTGTATGTCATTGTTGATAAAAAGTGCTTGCAATAGCTTAACAATCTCAATCGAAATATAAAGAGAGATAGGTATGAAGTAACTATAAAGCATCATGGCTGTCAAAAAATGACAAACGGCAGCAAGTGCAGCGCGGTTTGGATCAAAATAGACTGTTGAGTCATCAGGCCGGAGGTACCACCTCTTTATCGTACCATCATCCCTTATATCCTGTTTCGTCCATATACCAAAAAAAATCGACCCAATGAATGCAATTGTAACAAGAGAGCACAGCAGTAAATAAATAATCCTGTCCATCCTCCTCTCGATTTTACTCCGCTTGGAAGGCGGGTCTGTGGAGTTTTGCATTGCTTTTGAATCATGACCCGTGAAAATTACAGCACCATAAACATACTCCGTGTTTCGTAATTTTGAGTCTCTCAATAGTATCTGCCAAAAATTAGACTATTAGAAAATATTCCTTGAGTAACATTTCTTTATCAGTCTGGACCAAAATAAAGGAAAACAAAGAATCCTAGTTCATAAGATAAGAATTATAATTTTATTGTTTCAACAAAATGAGTGAAGCCAACTAGTAAACTTCCGCCTTTCAAGTCTCCAAAGAATTGAGTTTCAATCCTCAATGGGCTTATTATTCTTCCATTGGCCCTTACAGTTGTACACATACTTCACCAAACTTTGAGCTAAAATGAAATTACTGGTACAATTTCAGTCTCTAGAAGTAACAAAACATGTGAAGATCAAAAATGCAATTCCTTATTACCTGTTGAGGAGAGAGAGGGTAGGTTTGCTCATCAATCTCAATGTTACCAACAAAGGAGTACAAATGAGGGTTAGGGTCCTCGCACTTCACCATTGCCTTGAAATCCGCAAAAGCAACATCATCATGTAGAGAATCAAAGGTAACATCAAGGCCTTGCTTGAGTTTGAGGTTGGTTTCGCCATCAAGGTTCATCGTCTCAACATAACAGATGCCATCATCATAACTTGAAGAGAGAAGAACGAGATCGGCTGGGAAGAATTCGTCTTTTTGTACCTTCACTATATCACCTACTCGGAGTTGGTCCCATGTAGTAGTTTCAAATTTTCCGTTGCCGACGTGCACTGATACCTCCCGGCTGTTCACTTCATGATCCTATTTCATAGAAGATAATGGCATATGTAGAATCATTTGGTAGTGAACTTGTTCATATGGCAATAGTGTTGTACTGCTATGGTGGATTTGATATCAAATAGACTGGTACTGGAGTGGACCAGGTTATGCAACCATGTTCATGTAATTGTCCCAATTCAGAGGGTAAAAATGGTAACTACAAAAATACATACAGAGGACTGGTGTGGGGTTATGATACATTCTGGGTTAGGGCATAACCCCTTGTATAACCTATATGAAATAATGAAATAGACAGGTATATTTTCCCAATATTGTCATATTTATTAAAGAAAATTATAAAATTATATGCCCCTCAATATAGCCAACATTTAGTTAACCTTATAAATATTAACCAAAGTAACGAAAGACGACGATCATGATACAAGTCAACATATGTAACAAGACAATAAAGTAAATTATACGCTCATAGCAAGCCTTCTGATTTTCCAGTGGGCTTCTATTCTAATTTATTATGTTATCGAAATCTTCATGATGTACTGTGCAGATATATACCGCCATAGCAGCTTCTATCTTCATTTTACTTGCTTTGATTAAATTTTCAACTATTAAGTTTTACCACTCTAACTATATCATTTCCATATTAAACACCACAGATTTCAATTACTGATATAGTATGACAAATGTTGAGAAATTTTTTTCTTTTTTTTTCTAATTTCATTACTTTTAACCTTAAAAACTATAGTTTCCAGCTCAAACAGCAAGTCAGCAATCAAACTAAGAAACGATAGGGAAAAGAAAAAGGGTAACACTTGTATATCATCACATAGCTGAAGTATTTTTCATTTAAATAATTTAAAATACATGACCAAGGTCAGACAGAAATACAATTCAAATTAGGTAAAAAAAAGATCCCAAGATTTCTTCTTTTCCTCTTCTAGTTAAGCAAGGAATAAACAAAACATTTTAGTAAGAAAAGTACCTGTGACTTCCTTCTCCAATCTTCTATCCCTTCCTTTGCCATGGTTGCACCAATGACCACTAGTAAGGGTAAAATGGCACTGACGGCTGTATAAGGGGCCAAAGGAGTGAATGCCAAGCAACCCGATAAGAGAAAATAGAAATTGGCAACCCGTCTAAACTGCTCGAATAGGGATTTGGGTAAGAAGGTGAGCAAAGTATACTTGGTTGTCGAGATGTAATTCAATGTGTAGCATAGCGATTGAGCCTCAGCACTATTTGGGTCGTTTACATACACAATCCTTGAGAAACCTGGTGTACCGATTCTAGAGTGTTCCTCCCCAAATCCTTTCTTCCCACATGTTGCAAAACTGTACAATTTGCTAAGTCCAGCTCTCTTTCTTCTTCTCCCATTAGGTGCCATGGTCGTTATGATTTAGGTAACAGGGGACAGGAATGCAAAAAATTGGATCTCTGAACAAGGCCCCCAACGCATTGATTGAGGGCTTCAAACAAAAACAGCCAAGAAAATTGATATGAAAAACTATCTTTGCGCAAATTAAGAAGCCAAAAAGGACTGAATTAGGAAGAAGACCCAACGAACTTTGACCTTTCTAATCGAACAAATCAAGTAAATAAATCAACAAAGCTCCTCTCCTCTTAGAGAAATGGGGATTTGAATAGTTCTCCCGTTGAAAACAAGCTCCAATAGTCTTTCTTCCCTTGACTTAATAAATCAAGCCGAGCGGTGAAGTAATGAGATAAATTTACGCATACACACCAACATTGCCGAAGCTTGGGCTAGGCGAGAGAGAAGAACAGAAGAAAACCCAAAAGTCTTCTAGAAGTTCACAGAGATGTTTCTATGGGGAATAGGATGTACGGTTAGTCATAGCTTTGACGCCATTGCTGTGCGTACCCGAAGCTTAAAAACAATTTCTTGGTTTTCTTTAACAAAAGTTTTAAACCTCTCTCTCTCTCTTTCTTTATTGTTTTTCTTCTTTTCTCCTCTAGAGAGAGAGAGAAGCTAGAGAGAACGGTGCATGGGAGAATGGAGGAGATAAAAACAGTCGGGCAATTATTATAATGTAATTTCTGTTCCTGTTATTGCTTTTCTCTTTTTAGGAGTTTTACAGTGTGTGAAATTATTATCAGATATGCGTTGCTTTGGGTACTTCATGGGGCTCCCATAGGAGCGCTCAAACTTTCGCCAGGTTGTTAAGGCATAATAATTTGGTATCCTCTCCCGGTTTCACAAAATGGAGCCATCCATACTGTCTGTTTACGCGTTGAGAAACGGAGAGGAGGTACGCTTCTTTTATTCTCTCCTTTTCTTGGGAAAAGTAGTAAATTAGCAAGAAGGTTCAGAGAAATTACTATGATGTATGAACATATTATTATGTTGTAACATATTATTATGATGTATGAACATGCGGTTGAAAATAATTTACTAAATTACACACAAATGATCCGTAAAGTATTATTATTTTTTCTCAATATAATCTTCATTCTTATATTATGCACGTAGTTGTCCTGATCCGCCAATGACTAAGCTTAAAAGATGAATTTTCGAATTAAATATCAACCCTCTAATCACTAATCTGTCTTTTTTATTAAATACATCTATTTTTATGTGTAGAAGTCTAAATTTAGTTAAAAACATACCCGTTGCATAGTCTGCTACATGGTTTGTCACATTAAATTGAATGAATCCCTCGTGATTTGTTTCCTTATTTCTCCTTACAGATATATTCGATTCATGCAATTAACTATTTCCATACTTCTCTATTTCCTCCATTTCATTTCCCCTCTTGTCTATAGTTTCGACAATGAAAATTGAAACAATTATATATTTTCGGATTTTGTTTAGAGCTACTATATCTTTGTGAATAAATGAATAGCGGATCTTGTACTAATGGAAACAATCATATATTTCCGATCTGGAGAGAAAATGAAGGATATCTATAACTTTTTTATAGAAATTTCCATTTTTACAATAATTTTCATCAAAGATATATATGTAGAGAAAATCTTTATTTGAATCATTTAATCATATCATCATATTCCTCTCTTATCTACCTCAATTAGATATTGAATTGCAATGATACTTCAAGATTTTTATTCATGTTATATTTGATATGTTTTTTTTTATTTAAATATTTTATTTATTTTGTATGAATATCAAGAAGGTATCTTCATATGCAATTTAATTTTATAATATGTCATATTGCAACGCACAAGTACGATACTAGTAATACCTATAACACTTAAGTTCTTATTTTAGCCTCAAAGATTTCAAAAATTATGTTAAATTGGCATAATTTGTCCTTCCATCAGAATGTATTAAAAACTAAATTAAATTTTACATTCGAGTTATCATACAACCAAATTACGTGATTGTTTCTTATTTTGGTACGGTTGAAAACTCTTTTTATGGTAAATTTGGTTTAATTGAGTATTCTAGGGACCAATATATAAATTCAAAACCTTTTGAGGAAAAGGAAAAAAAAGAGCAATTATTTCAGAACAATCTTTTTTATTTACTCTAAATAATATCAGTATTCATGGGTGGACCCACCTTGAACTCGGGGCAACCGGCTCTCTCTGAATTTTGAAATTCACTGAAAAACTGTAGGTCTGGTATCACTTTGCCTCTCTCTGAAAATTATTATGCCCCTTTCTAAAATTGGAATGCCTGTCAGACCAGTATAAAAGCACTGTTAATGAGAATTTTATTGTTTTGATAGAATTTTTATAGAAATTTATGAGTCCGGATCAACTTTGTTGTTTTTTAATTTGTAAAATGATATTATTTTATTATTTTTATTATGTAAGAGTATACTATTTTTATTATTTTTTATTATGTTGATTGTTTTTATCTAGTACCTGATTAAATAATGAGTTTGAACTCGATAAGCTATTTAAATCCAATTCTTGTCCCTCCCTAGCAGAAATTCTGCATTCGCCCTTGTTAGTATTAAATGAAAATTTTATATAAATTAGTAACCATAAGACTAAAGAGAAATTCTTTAAGAACCAACTTGTTAATTTTTTTTGTTAAAAAAATTGTTATTTTTTTTACAACCTTATCTATTAAATGAAAATATCAATAGTTAACGTTTATTTATTTATTAAATTAAATTTATTATTTATACATATAAAAAAAAAAAAAAAAAAGAGGGAAGCAAAAGATACGGACGCATAGTGATTTTCCAAACAAATAAGGCAGCCCTTGAGATTTGCTCCAGGCACTCACAGAACGCAGCCTCCGATGAAACTCGTACCCTGCACTGCTGCTTGTGTATCCGGTTAAGCACTGGAGAGGAGTGGACGGTGATACGGGTAAAAATATTAACAGATAACTTTTATATTCATGCAGCGCAAGAACTACAGAACCAAAATATCTCTGTATATGGCTCATGCGCTGCATAAAGTTAAAACTTCTCTGTAAAATCTTTAACCCCACTGATACGTCGAAACGAAGAGGACTTGACCACTTACTTTTGTCGGCTGACTCGGTTCTTATTAAATAACAGCGTTCGAATGCAGCCAGGGCAGGGAAATATGTCAGGTCAGGATCTTATGTGGCTTGTCTTATGTCTTCTCCGTGCAACCGTGTGCCCTACATGTAGTGTTCAATAAGGTTGGTTCGGCTGAAACTGAACTAAAATAATCAAGCCGATTTTTTTTTCGGTTTTCAAAAATAGAATCAAACTGAACCAATTAAAATTATAAACCGATTAAGAACCAAACCGAACAAGCCAAAGTAAACCTGTTGATGCTCTTATTAACAAAAATTACACATATTCATACACACATTTTTCAATTCTATATAAAATATGTAGATGTTATTTAAACTAAAATTGAAGAAATGAAGCAATAATTGAATCAAACAAAATATAAATCATACTTGAACTAATATAATTTGGTCGGTTCAGTTTAATCAGTTTTGAAAGTCTAAACCAAACCGATTCATTTAAACTGAAATAATTCTTAAATTCAACTGAACCGATCCATTTAAACTGAAAAACCAAACCATTCAAACTGAAATTTGTTGTACCACTTGTAAATTGTGAATTTAAGGTTAAATATTAGTCATAATCTTTATATCATCAAATAACAAGTTATCATAATAAGTTGTTTGTGGTATGTTATGACTAGTTCACATCAAGTGCATACAAATGCGCATCAAATAATATACTCTTTGCTTTTCTTTTTCTTTTTTATATTGTTTGACAGTGGCTGTCAATACATTACATTACACTTTGCTATTTTTTGACGATCATAAATTTGTGCCTTGTCCTTTTTTTTTTTTTTTATGTCTCATCTCGGATACAACACAGACGATCACGAATAACGGTCCCCGTTATAATTAGACAAAAATGTCTCAACAGAAACGTTCCAAAATGACAACATCAAATCATCAGCTCAATATTTGGAAAAAAAAAATAAAAAAATTATCTATCAAGCATTTTGACAATATTCTGCCTAAATTTTAAGAAGCATGTGTGCTTTGTAGTTTGACATAATATATCCACTCACAATGGCAAAATAAATTTAGCTGAAAAGAGAAGAAAAAAAAAATCTTAAGGGCGAATATTTAATTTCGCCTTTTGATGAAGTCATTCACTGATTTTATACGCTAAAATGTGGGACCCGACGAAAAAAATAAAAGTAACAGGAAAAAAAAGAGGAAAAAAAAAGGTTAATCGACTAATTTTTTTTTTTTAACGCTGAAATGTAAAACTTGACAAAAAAAAATACAGTGGAATTATCAGAAAAATAAAAAAGCTAAAACATTGAAAATATTCCCACAATTGTTTCGGAAAAAAAAAAAAAAAATCTTCCGACAAATTTAACTGTAACTGCTTTGTTTTCTTTCTTGTCCATTCCTTACTTCTTGGAGATGTCCATTCCTGTTTTGGGGACCAGTGATGCATAAAGATTGTAACAAAGTAATTTTGACTTCATGCAGTGCACAGACTGTAGAATAAAGACAATGGAGCATGTGATTCCTGCGTTGCATGAAGCCAAAATTGCTCTGTGGTCCACTTGTTTGGTTGGTATTTGATATCAATGTTATGTAAGGTTTCTTTCAGCAGCAAGCCCATTAACAAAAAAAATTGACATTCAATCCAGAAATGAATACAAAAGGCAGAAAAACAAAACAAATAATGGACCACCACTTCTCCTAACAATGTTTTTTTGTCTGATAAATACATCCTAATTAATTACTTTTCACAATAATTTCAAAAAAAAAAAAAAACATTTATACCTGTACTTCAACTAATATGAAAAAAATTGAATGCCAATCACATGCAAATGTTTTTTTTTAATTACAAGTTAATAATATCAAGTGATGCACTTGAACTAAACATGAAACCCAATGGTCCTTTGGTGAAGTTTCTCTTTCTAGAAAGGAAAAGCGTTTCCAACATATATACTTGCCTCCTTACGTGTACATGCAAACATTTTTTTTTTTTTTCTCTTTCACAAATTGGAAGCATCAACATCACAACAAGTCAATAAACCACCAACATTTAATCCTGTATCTGTATGTAGAAAACTACTAGAAATAGACCCTGGTGGCATCTAGAGCAACAAATTCCGTATAATTCAATCAAATTGCTTGTACGGGTGTACCTTCTCTCTCTTCAGGTCAACAGAAAAAAAAATTTAAGTCTTGAATCTAGACAAAGAAATCTACCACGTGACTTCAGTTCGTAAATTACCGAGTTTTTTTTTTTTTTTTTGGAATGAAGTTCAAGATATTTTTTAAAACAGGCTGAAAGTAGACCTTTCAAAAGGTAAATATATTGACAGTGCAGTTTTTGCTTCATGCAGCACATGAATAACAGAGTCAAAAAAGTATAGCATATAACTCCGACGCTGCACATAGCAAAAGCTGCTATGTAATGTCTTTAGCCTTTTCAAAGCCATGGTAAAGAGTTCCAAACATTGCAAGACAACTGTATATAGTGTCAAGTCTGTTAGATGTAAGATCGATCTCACATCAATCGCTGAATAAAATGCTTTCATGGACCAGCTAGCAGTGTCATAAAATGCGGTTCATTTGGCAAACATATGTTTATGTGGTTGGTCACCTGTACAATTAAGATTATATATAATAACATAATATATAAATATGAGCTCGCACATGCGACAATAATTATGCAAGACATGCCTTCACATTAAATAAACCATGCATAGGTTGCACAACTTAAAATTGAATAGTATATTTGAAATAATGAATAACTGTATCTAAGAAAGAATAGTATTAATGTTGTACTAATTAAGAGAAAAGATAAAGAAAAACAAAAAAAAATATTTATACGCACATTACTATTTTAAATAGTAATTATTTTTAAGTAACGATTATTCTTGACGTACACATGCATCCAATTAACATTGAAAACGATGGAGTTTTAAATACGGCACAAAACTATGGACTTATGACTTTGTTTGTGAGATGAGCGATCAAAATTGATGGTAATATATAAATGAAAACTCCACGATCTAGAAAGATTCCGTGACAATACGTCCGGATTATTCGATTTGGTTGAATGGTCCACCGTCCACATTTAATTAGCGCCATATATAGTTCAATATTGGCAATTCTCAATTAATTGTTCATTTGTACGGAATTTACATATAGTTGAAAAGTATATTTGTTCCTCCATTTTATTTATAAATCTTTCGCAGAATTAAGATACAATTTCATTGTAAATTTCACAATTAATTAATCACGTACGCATAATTAGAGTTCTAAGTAGTTAGCTATAGCTATACAGTAGTTGAGGTTTATAACTTCTTCGGACCTCAAAATTATAACACTATTAACCGTTTTTTTTATAATAATGAAAAGCTATAGTGTTATAATTGTTATTTAGAACTTTGCGGGAAATCAAACAAGTGCCCAAAAGAAATTTGTTCTCTGCTCGTTTCTAGAAACAAATTAAAGTCGAACTTGCAAGTTTGCAACCAAAACTGTAACTCAATTACAGCCACTTAATTAATTACTCTGATCATGCATATATCCAACGAACCCCCGGCCCCCTAATTTTGAATATATAATTAACAAGCCAGTCGGGGTATCTGATGCGTATCGTTTTTAGCACATCGGATCAAATATGCGCTCGATACAATATCTGAAATGGATTCAACTGAATATATTTCTCCGCGTTATGTTATATATATATATTAAAAAGGCAATGTGGTCCCTGTACATGCAGTTGCTCAAATCCAATACAAATAGACAACTGTAGCATTCAATACTGCGCAAAAATTTAGATTGGAGCATTGGATTTTTGCAAATAAGGTGGAATTTTTTTACAAAACCATAAATAAAAAAATAAATTTACCAAACTAACTTGATTGCTTTATTTTTTACAAAAATCATAAGAACCAAGATGTCATTTCGGTCCTTTATTTTTGGATCGAATTGTCATTTCCTTCCCAACTGTTTTCACAGAGTTTGAGGAAAAAAATACGTTGAAAAATTATGAAAATACCTCGGACCAAAATGACATTTAAGTTCTTGTGGTTTTTGTAAAAAAAAAAAAATCATGTTGATTTCATAAAAATCTTTTTTTTAATTATGGTTTATAAAAAAAATTCATGCATGATTCACTTTTCTCAAATCTCAATACATATATATATTTCCGTCCCAGAGAGAAATACACTAATAAACAGCGTTAACTTGTACATGCAACCTCACTTTCTTCTAATATTTTACAACTTGTAGATGCAATTTTATTTCGGTTCAAAGTTTTAATTTCAAACAAACAGTTCAAATAAATGTCATCAAGTTTCATCCTAAATGACATCAGCGTACCAATCCAGTGTTTTAGTGTTAAATTGATAGTTCCGAACTAAAAAATAAATATATATTTATATGAGTTAGAAATTACAGTTTTTTTTTTTTTTTAAATTATGAGTTAGAAATCAAGCCATCCAATATACTTTCAAACTCTTATATATATTATAGAGGATTTTCACACTTTGTGAGTTTCGAACTCATGACCTCTCATGTGGAAGCCATGTGCTTTTGTCACTAAACCAAAGGCAGATTCTTTACAGCTAAATTTCACGAGAGTGCAGTGATCTCTTTTTTTGTTTCATTATTTTGTAATTGGAGAAGAGAGATGAGCTAGATGTATTTTTATTATAGTAGAGCAATATGAGAGCATCTCTATCTCTAATATAATCACAATTTAATTAGTTTTGTAAATTAAGATGTAGTTTTCTAATACTATATTAACCACTTTAGAAATTATTAATTAACAGTGTAAAATCATCTTCATGCATGTAATTTACAATTCCTTTTACATTTTGTAATCAACAATATCGAATTTAACTATAAATTATTACTTTACAATTTGAGTCCAATCCTAAATAAGCAAGCTCACTAAATTAATAATTTTTATTATAGTCCTGCATTTAGTATTTTACTTGTCGTTATCAACATCTCTAATAACATAATTTATAATTATAAAATGCAATTATCATTATTGCATAATTATGGTTTTGTGATTGTCAAAACTGACACTTTAATTGCACAAATATAATAAATGATTAATGCCAAAGTGATAAAAATATGATCCATTTTAGTCGACATGCATGCACATGCATGCAGATTGATCCTTAATTCCATGCTAGTCACATAATTCATTAATTAATCAATGGAATGTGAAAGTGTTTAATTGAAGTACTTCCACGCGCGTTCTTTTAAGGAAACCCATATAAAAAGGCAAAGCCCTTAAAAAAAACATTGTTGGTATTTATGATTAGAAAACATATATAAATTCTGTACAATCTTAATTACTACTACGTTGTATTGAAAAAGGACAAAGCGTTCAATAGTACGTAAGCTCTAAATGCACAGCACAGGATTCATTTTGAAACCTTGTATTGAAAAGGACATTGAAAGCTTGCACTCATAAATCATAATCAGTCCAAATTTTATACAATACACAATTTTTATATTTTATCGTTCCATCATCTAGAGATATGATTGAATGTTAAGAAATACATAGGTGGAATTGGATCAAAAACTTTAAAATTATGTATTTTCTCTTCTAAATTTCAAAATTACATATCCTCCTCTAAACTTCCAAAACTAAAAAAATTACACATTAATTTTCTCATTTTTATATTAAAACTCATTTTAAATTTATAAAATACCCACTATACTATTTATTAAAAGCTAGCATACAAAATTTGTATCTTGTCTAAGAAAAATGTCAAGCTTATATTTGATCGGTTTTTGAGGGCAAAATGGGTATTTTATAAAGAATTGGGTATAATGAGTATATGATTTTTGAGGGTAAAATGAGTATTTTATAAATGATTTGGTATAATGGGTATCCAATTTTTTATGTTAAAATGGATATTTTGTAAAGAGTAAAGGGTATAATGAGTATCTTATAAGATTAATATTTTTCTTAAACAAACTACACTTTTTTTGTACTTTTAATAAAAGATACAATCGGTTTTTTATAAATTTCAAATGAGTTTTAATATAAAAGACAATAAAATAGGTAAATTTATTAGTTTTGAAATTTTAGAGAGAATAATACGTCATTTTAAAGTTTAGAGGGAAAAATAAGTAATTTCGAAATTTTTGAGGGGCATACGTGAAATTCCCCCGAAGAAATAAATTGATAAGTATATTGCGGATATATAAATAGCCTGCTAATAGAATTTCATACAATTAAATATCATTCAGATAGATACATGAAGAACAATTAATCTCAAACCATTAAAAATTTAAATCTCTTCATAAGCAAAAAAAATATAGAGTATAACAAGGGTGTTCCTAGGTTTATCAATGTCTTTTGTGAACTCGACTATAAAATTTATCAGATTGTATTAAAATGACGAATCGAATAATTAAAACCTGTCTATCTTGCGAGTGATGCATCTACATGCAAAAAAAAAAAAAAACCTACCAAATTAATTTATTATAAATTCAAACAGTCAAAATTAGAAGGTTTATAATAAATTTTAATGTATTTATTTTTTAAATATTTTTTTACCACTTGACTTTATATAAAATTAATTCAACAGTTCAAATTCCGATATGTTTTAGAGTTGAGTTCACAAAAAAACTCGGTGAACTTAGGAACATCCTTGTTGTACAGTTCTACTCATAAATATATATCAAATATCATCATACTTTATATGCAAGATTTGTGTATCAGATAGATCATGCATAGAGTAGTAACTTTCAAATTTAAACTCTATTTTTAAGAAACCATAAAATCAATAAGATAAAAAAATATATCAAGTGATTTCTTTCTATGTACTATTCTAAAATATTATATATGACAGAGAGTGATTATTGTCTGTCGAAACGAGAGGAAAAGAACCCCATAAAGATTTTAGCAATTATTCAATGAGTAATAAGTAATAAGCAAGTTAAAATAAGTAATATATTTGAGCATTAAAACAATAACTTGTAGACAAGTTGTCATCATTTCTTTTTCTTTTTATATATAAAAAAGTGGGCCAGACGTCTAGACAAGACAACGGAATAAATAAATAATAATGGCTTGACTTGACCCAATCCAAAAAGAAAAAGTAGAAAAACAACATCCATCTCAGGGGCACCGGAATTATACTTTGGAGTTTGGATAAAGAAAATAATGTAAAAAGAATATACCTTTTTTAGGGATATAAAAGCATATACTAATAATGAAAAATTAATTACAAGTTATTTGACTTTGTCACGCTCGTGCCGTTACTGAATTAGTACTTCTTCTTTTTTAATTAAATTGAATTAGTACCATTCAATTCGAATTAATTTGACACCGTTGTCAAATTTTATAATAGAAAGCTGATTTTTTTTTTCAGCTGAACTGTTTTAGATTACTTGGATGCCATAAATCTCGATTTTATCTTAGTTATTATTTATATATAAAAAAAAAGAATAACGGAGTTGATATGAATTTGGGAAAAAAAATTCAATACTATCCGTATACAGAAAATATTTGCGCACCATCAAAATGGTGGCGGCACTTTTGTGGCATGCGTGTATATAATATGAAATTTTTTAGGTGATTCGGGTGGGGGTGGATGTGTTTGAATGAGAAGACCGTTAATCTGAAATAGCATGAATAGCTCACTAATCCAGATTAGTAAACTATTCCATAATTTGAACAAAATATCTGCATACATTATAATATTGAATTTCTTTTTTCAAACACATATCAACTCCACTATTTTTTTCTTTTTTTCTGAATCGATAATTAAGAAAATTCGGCAATAAATCGAGGGGAATCTCACGATGACCGTATTACATCTCATAATATCTCAGCAAAAAAAAGTAAAAATAAAAAATAAAACTAGATGAGAGTGAGACAACCGAATAATAGGCTGAGTAGACTCAATCCAAAAAGAGATTCCCCATTTACTCAATGGGTTGTCTACTTGTCTTGACGCCAGAAGTGAAATAATTAAATTGACTTGCGTTAAGTTCAACATTTGATAGAATGTATAATTAATTGTTTGATTAAAAAAAGACAACGAGGATGGATATAACATGCATGGTGACCATATTATCTCGCTCTACACCTTAGGAGTAGTATTATAGTTTATCGAACTTTGATTTCCTTCCTATTTATTAGTATGAAAATGGTAGATACATACATGATCTCATTTATTACAAAAATCTTACTCATGAAAGTCTCGGGGAAATGAGGCACTTGCCACTTGCCTCAAAAATTATAAATAAATAAATATCTCATCTAGAGCGTTCATCCCACGTTTTCATTTGCGCTTGATTTCGAAAGAAAGAGATATTTCAGCATCCCAATTTGTGAGGAATTATGTGTAATGGTTTATTTCGAAGAAGAATGGGTGGGAAATAGACACTGCATTGAAGGATTCACCAAATCCTGTTGCAGAAGATTGGCTAAAAGTCTTGCTCCCAGAACATGGTGGGCTCCGCTGGCTCAAAATTTTTCCACATGTCACTCACATATTGACTAGACGGATGGTGGTCCCCCCTAGCTCCAGTCTCCGCCACGTGTCCCTCGCAGCTGGACTGGACAGATGTTAATATTTATAGATAAACTGTTACGCTTTCTGTAAGGCTATCTGTGGTGCTTGCATTCATATCAAAGAAAATGAACGCAGAAACACCCGCTGCACAATTCTCTTCTCCCATTCTGTCATTCTGCCATTCTGGTCATTTGCTCCTTTTGCTCTGTTTGAAGTTGGGAACGTAGTATTTCTCAATTTCAATTGAGGTTTCCTAATCCTAGGGGATTGTTTTCCATAAAAATAAATAAATTCCAATTAAGGTTGTAAATTAATGTTCTGGCACGCCGCTATATATATGTCTAGTGTTTCCAAATTGTTTCTGGTTTTAGAGTCGTAAGTATGGTTTTTCTTTACATATCGGTTGATGCGTAAATAATTTTGTAAATTACCTCATCTACAGTAATTTTGACGGTGATCTATATAGTTCCATGCAACCTCCAATTAATATTACCCAATTTTCATAAAATCTATGTCTGAATCTGATAAATTATTTCCAGCTCATGCTTAGTCCCACGATCGATTTCACCAAGTACATGCCTCAACCTTTATTACAAACCTTAGAGCGTCTTTGCATCGCATAACTTCCTTTTTTTTTTTTGAAGAATTTGTCAGATCTGCTTTCAGGTCTCAATCTAATTAAATGTATATTTTAAAAGAGAAAAAGTTCTCATTCATTACTTTTTGTTCATCATCTGTCCACTACATTAAGTAATGCGTGGAGTGGATCTGTATGTGCGATATGATGACCGCTAATACATTTTTTAATGTTGAAAACAAACAGTTCGTTATTATATATAAAAAAATGAGGACCGATTTATACACTCTCAAAAATAACACCGAGTTAATGAAATTATATAATCAAAACATATAATTAATGAATTAATGACCTTATGTACATTCTTAACAGTAACTTGCACGCAACTATTCTTTAACGAATTAATTAATAGCGACTCGAGGAAACGATGTAACAAATTAATTCCACACAAAAAAAAGGGGATAAAAGTTTGAAACAATCACATGGCTCGTGAGAAAACGATTTCTCATAACGAATAACATACTTAATATAGGAATAAGTTTATGAACAGATCGTGATTTTATTGATAGAAAAAAATTATAAAATAACTGTTACATAATATTAGACAATTAATATATGAAAAACATCAAGCTAAACAAAACAAAAAAATGCATAGGGGTATGTGCATTCTATAGACGCAAATTAATCATTCTTACTTGATTAGCTTGATAGGAACGGATCACAATTTTATTGATAGAAAAAAATAACAAAGTAGCTGTTACATAATATTAGACAATCAATCTATGAAAAACATCAAGCTAAAAAAAAAAAATGCATAGGGGTATGTGCATCCTGTAGATATAAATTGATCATCCTTGCTTGATTAGCGTGATAGGAGCTTAGCGATGGTTTTCTTTGTACGCATATCACAGTCAAGAAGGCACTGAATCCAAACCAAACCGAGAACTGGATTAACCGGACTAGGACAGTTACCCATCAGCTGAGAAGGCACTGAATCATACCAGATTGAGAACTAAATCAACCAGTCTATGACAGTCACCTCGAAACAGAAAGAGAAGAAGAAGATGCGAAAAACAACACAAAACAACACATTACATCATCATCACAAAAACCGAACATTTATTTCCTAACTGAACATTTATTCTACTATATATAAAGTAAGTAACTACATATACCATTCGTTCCATCCACGCTTTCATTACCAAAGAGGAGGAGAAGAAGAGCTCAAGAAAATGTAAGAAAAAGCGAACCGCTGGTATTGGAGAATAAAACTCCCAGAAGGACAATGCGAAGAGCGATGACCATATCCACAAGCGGAATCACCAAAAAAGGTAGCCAAATCCGCTAAATGGAAGCACCGACTCGAGCAACAACAGAGCAATGAGCAGTGACCAGATCTACTAGGCGGAAGCACCGAAATCGATAACCAGATCCACCAGATAAAAACACTTACTCAATGGATAGAAAAAAAAAAAGTATATATGAAGAGGAGGGGGAGGAGGGGCGGAGGGGAATCGCCATGACAATAAAAATCACCTGTGGCTTCTTTTAAGCATCACCGCTTTATAGTTGTTTAATTATTTCTGTAATTTAAAAAAAAAATATAAGTATGTATATTGAAATTTAATTAAATTTTTTTTTATTTATAATTTTTTTTATATGATTCAACCTCCTCGTAAAATTTAAATTTATTTGCAGCTTAATAGTTAAAATTTCAATTTATAGGTATGAAGATTCTAATTTAAATTATAATCATACACTATGCATTTAAATTCTAAATCTTTAATTTAAATTTTCTAGTTCCGACAACGTGTGAATTAGCTCAAACTATTAAACTTCTACATGGATTTAGACCAAACCCACCGACAAATTAAATGAGTTTCAGTTGACCAACCGTCAACCGATATGAAATTTGTTATTTCGTATATCCTCATAAAAAATTTCCTCATAATTAGATTTAAATTTAGAATTTTTTTAGTAAAATTAGGATGTTCTTAAACTCATGATTTTTTTTTATGAGTTTTAACCTTAAATTTTATTAGATTAATTTTAAATAGCTAATTGAAACTATTGAAATTGATATATCACAAGTGATACATTTACATGTGAATTAATATTTTTTTGGTTTAATTTAATACAGAGTAATTATTAAAAAAAATAGTATAAAATCACACAGTAAAAAAGATAAAATATAAATATATTAAATTAACTTATAAATATTATTTTTTTTAACAACTTGACTTTATAATAAATAAATTCTATAACTTTGACATATTAACTTATCACTTGTGAGAATTTCAACGGTTTAAATTTATTGTTTGAAATCATTTCAATATATTCTAAATTGAATGAACTTAAAAAACACCTTGGTTGTACTCTTCGTTTTTAATATCTTTGATATTCAAAATAAATAAATAGTAAAAATGATTTGCAATTGCCAGTTGACCAGTTGCTGGTCTGGTATTATGTATGCTTGCGGTCAAGTCACAGTTGCGTAGCTACTACGATGACGCTGCTTACATTGAAACCATGAGTTCAAAAATTTGAAACAGACCTTTTTGGCTCTTGCTTCTAATTTATAATTCCGACTTTGACCATCAACAATTCAACATGCGTGCATCGAACAGTGGGACACATTGTGCGACACACACACACACACACAAAAGATATGGTCGTGTGATCTGTGTTTGCTATTTCAAAAAAGAAAAGAAAAGATAGAATCAAGGGCTGATACAAATTTTTAACAATACATATCAAATATTTACTAATTGGAAACCATATAGTTGTTCATTTCCATATCACTTATTCACTTCACAAGTAGGTGTGTCAGAGTGGAAAAAATTAGCACAAATATGGGGGGTTAAAATTGACTAATTATATGGCAATTTTTTCTAAAAGGCTCTGAAAGAAAAGGAGAGCGACAATTAAATTAATCCATGCAAGTAAAAGTGGTTAGATTTGTTGACAAAAAGTGCGCAACGTCCCACATAAGTAGAAAAAAGATTAGATGGATTTAGAGGCTCAAATTAAAAGATGAGAATCTATTTGGTGGTTGATTAAGAAGGTTGAACTAAAACATTAGAAATCATATAACAACCATATTCTCATTTTGTACTTGGTGTCTCCCTTGGACTACGCACAGCACTGTCATCGTTTCAAGTGGGGCCGATATGTCATGGGGCACCCACCAGAATATGCCTCAGTATTACGATTTTCCATCTCAAATGCGCGTGGTAGGGGTGAAAATTTATGTTATATATATATATATATGAGTCCGGCTAATTTGCTGCCGGCAGTATTTTAGTCGGAGGTGCTGCCATCATTTTTTTTCAGCAAATCTGTACCATAAAAAACAGCGATTTTCAATAAATCTAAAAAAATAGTAAAAAAATTCCAAAAAATGTAAAATTTGGTCTCCAAACACATATTAATATGGAGAACAAAATGAACGGTTCGGATCGACCGTTAAGATTTTTAAAACTCAAAATCCGAGCCGTTGCATGGAGGGATTCTATGCTATGCATTGCATGCTAGCATGTTCCTATATATATATATATATATATATATATATATATATATATGGGTCTGTCTAAATTGCTGCTGGTAGCATTTCAGCAGAGTTGCTGCCGAGATTATATTTTGCCGTATGATGTCCAAATAACAAATCCAAACCATTAGATATTTAATCTATATTATAATCTACTTAGAGACCAAATTTTATATTTTTTGGAATTTTTTTACTATATATTAAGCTGGTTTGAAAACCACTGATTTCAGTAAATTTCTGCAGCATTGAAATCAGCGGTTTTCAAACCAACTTAATATATAGTAAAAAAATTTCAAAAAATGTAAAATTTGGTCTCCAAGTAGATTATAATATAGATTAAACATCTAATGGTTTGGATTTGTTGTTTGAACATCACAAAATAGAAAAATGGACGACAGCAAATTAGCCACAGCACATATATATATACACACATACTAGTATCATGCCCATGAGTTGCAACGGGATATTACAAGATTGAATAGATAACAGTACAAGAAATAATGATAACTGAAAAAATGGATCAAATATAACATGAAAGAAAAAAATCTTCAAATATATCATTTTGTGTGGTCATATTAGCATTATTATATCTCCTCTTACGACTTATTTGTACACTTAAAAGAAAATCCAACATAAAAATTAATTTGTTGTAACTACTATTCTAAAATGTACATACAAATAATTTTTTTTTTTAAATTGTCTTAATAATTATATTACCGTACAAAGATTCAGTAACATCATGCGGAGCTGATGACGCTACATCTATTTGAAGTGGAGTCTCTGAAACTAATAAAATATTTGACCTCACAAGAGCATTTGGTATTGAATTATTGCCACTATCTCCTGTTTTGAATTTATTATTTGCACGGTTTTTCATCAGAAGAGTTTGCTTCTTTTTCCAACTCATTTCTTGATATGCAGCCCTCTTCTTGTACTTTGTTTTTTCATCCACTCTTATTTCTGTTTTTACAAATAAAATAATAATATAAGTTTGCTTTCTGGAGAAATTTACATCAATTAGTGATAGTGATAAAAGAAAAAAAAAACATTTTCCTAGAAACCTGATATTCTTGGAGTGGTTGAATAAGAATTTCCATTTTCATTAGTTATGCTTTTTTGAACTTGCTCTTTTGTATGATATCTTGACATGAAATAAAGCTAAGATAATTAAATAATTAATGAGTGGTTCTCCTCTAAGACACAAGCAACAAAAATTGATATAAGAGTTCTCAAAACAATTTTGTGTTCCGATGCAAAAACGGAGTAAAATAGAAATAACAAAACAACTTTTTAGTTTTACCGCCAGTTTTTTTAATGTTCAAAGAAAATGAAATTCACAAATTAAGTAAGTGCAGATAGCGCCACAATGAAAATTTCTAAATTTGTAAATTACAAGCGCCACAATGGAAAACAAATTGAGCAGTATTATATGTTACCTAAAATAAGAAAAATTTAAATCATGTCACATGGATGTAATAGAGTTCAAAAGTAATTATTTTAGTAGCAAAAACAACAGAAGTACGTGCTTCTGAAATCTTGGGTCAGGAAATATATATTATTGATTTATTTTATTCCTTATTTGATTCATCAATATAAGGGTTTTATGACAATTCTGCTCCAAACTTTTTTTTTGTCTTACTGGTTCATATAACTTGAAAAACAGAAGCTAGATCTGTACTTTAATTGCAAAACCAAAGTGGGTGCATGCATATATATTTTAGATTTTTCATAGTAATATCTATAGAAATAAAGAAAGAGAAATAAAATTGTCAGTAAAATTGGAGAGAGAGAAATAGAGAAAGTAAGAAATAAGGAAACAAAGAATTATATCGCTAAATTTCAGAGTATGTTTAATTTTAATTGTAATGCATTGTGTGGCTGTACGTGTGACGAGTATGTTTTTAGTTAAATTTAGACTTTTACACATTATTCAGATGCATTTAATCAAAAGAAGATATATTATGTAATTGGAGGGCTGAGATTAAATTCAAAGTTTTATCTTTTAATCATAGCTATTGGCGAATCGGACACCCAACGTGCTTAATAATGAAATGGAGATATGGCCCCTTTTCACCTGGAGTTGGCTTTAGTTTAAACTGGATTTTAATTTCAACTTGCATTTCTCACAACTCACAACTCACATGTGATATGTTATTTTAGTTTTGAAAATAAAAATAAAAATGTTTTTGCTACCCTAATTAATTAACACGTTATAAATATATACCACATGATCCCTAACAGGTAGTATTAATTAAAACTTTCCTAATTAATTAACGGTTACCAATTTATTTATATTGTAATTTCGCATATAATTCGAAAATCCTAAAGATAGCTAGTAGTGTAGTAATTAAAGTAATGGATGATACAGCTAGCACAGGTAATCGATCAGTGCAGGTGGACGCAGGGAGCACGGTGATATTTCTTTACTAACTTCAATAATCGTATAGAGAGAGAGAGAGTGTGTGTAAATACTAAATAAATAATTGATGGCCATTTTTATTAATATTTCTAAAAAAAATGAAAATTATATAAATGTCTCTGTCTTCAATTTTTTTTTAAACATGTCCTAACCGCCTGGACCCAGGGCGGTCCAAAATACCCTGTGAGGCACCACAGGGGTGGGCGGCCCATACCACAAGTGAGGCGCCAGAGAGTCCGACGCCCCATAAGCCAAGTGAAGTGCCCCAGGGACGGGCGCCCCACTGCCCAGATTTATACACCCGTGAGCACCCTTCTTCCCCCTCCTCTTTGCCTTCATCCCACGCAAAAAAACCCGAAAAAAAGAGAGAAAAAGAAGAAGGAAGCCCTGTCGGCCGACCCCTCGCTGCCTCACACCATGCTCGTCATTGCCTTGTGCCTCGATTCGCTTCTCTCTTGATCGAACAAGTGAGTTCTCTTTTTTTGATTCGATTAGGGTTTAGGGTTTGGGTTAAATGTGATTAAATGGTGTAATGTGATTCGGTTTGGTTCGATTCGATGTTTAGCATTAAATGTGAGTAATTAGTTGAATTGTTTGAATTGGTCAAATTAGTTCGATTGGATGCTTGAATTGTGGCAATGACATGAATTGGTTCGATTGGTCGAATTGGTTCGATTGAATGCTTGAATTGGTCGAATTGGTTCGGTTTGGTTTGATTGAATGCTTGAATTAGATGGTTGAATTGCTTGATTGCTTGAATTGGTTCAATTGCTTGAATTTAGGATTATAATTTATGGTAAAATTGCTTGAATGTCATATGGTTCAATTTAGGGTTTATAGTTGTGAATTGCGAATTTTTTTAAAATTTAGGATTTATAGTTAAATTTAGGGTTTATGTTTGTGAATTGTTAATTACTTAAAAATTTAGGGTTTACGGTTCAATTTAGGGTTAGAATTTATGGTCCAAATGGTTGAACTGTTTAAGAACTTAGTTGTTGGGTTTATGATTTAAAAATGTGCATATTTATTTTTTGAAAATTATTTTTGTGATAGTTCATGAAAAACATGTATATATAAATACAAAATAATTTGAACTAAAACTAATTATTTTGAAGTATATCAATATTTGTTTAAACATGACATATATATATTTTTTATTGTAAGTAAATTGCTTGTATATCTCATTTTTTTTAAAATTTTAAAATTTTAAAATTTAGGTTTGCAAATATTTTGTACGGTTTAAAATTTGAAAGAATTGCATGTATATCAAAACTGTGGACCATGCAAAAACAGTGATTTTCAATAAATCTAACAAAAGTAAACCCAAATTAATTGCATGTAATTAAATTGCATGTATATGATTTTCAATAAATCTGAAAAAAGTAAACCCAAAATTGTAAGTAAATTGCATGTACATGCATTTTTTTTGTTAAAAAATTAATTTTATTTTTTGTAAATTTTATTTGTTTGTTGATTTTCAAAATAATTTTATTTTTAAAAGTAAAAATTGACCAATGATTTTTATATTAATTATATAATTAATAGAGTGAGTCTATGGTACTATGCATATCACGGGTTGGTATATTTCTGTAATTTTTTTACGATTTTTTTAGATATTTAGAAAATCACTTGATCTGAAAATTGCGGACCATCCGAAAACAGTGATTTTCAATAAATCTAAAAAAATAGTAAAAAAATTTGAAAAAAAATGTAAAAATTGGTCTCCAAACACATATTAATATGGAGATGAATACGAACAGTTCGAATATTGAGCCGTAGCACGAGTCAAATCGTAATATGCACAGTATCATAGACTTACTTGAATTAAATAATTACATATTATGAAAATATTAAATTCTTATTAAAAAAATTATATAAATTATATGTTTTGATTAATAATTATTGGTAAATTATAATTATTCGATTAGTATTTTATTATTAGTAATAGTTATTAATATATAATTATTTAATAAATTTGTTATATTCTTAATATATTAAATAATTATTATAGTAATAATATAATATACTACAGTTATTGTATAATTATTGAATATATTAATATCATATAATTAGGAGTTTATTATAAATAATTAATTATTTTTCAATTGCATGAATTTGATTTTCTTAAGTTGTGATTGATTAATATATATTTTTTGGTAAGTGTAGTATGCTTAGAGTTAGACAGTGGAGAGTACGAGCTGAGCCTGCAGCAGGTCCAGATGCTGTGGATCCGAGTGGAGCGGGCATGTCCTCGGTGGATCCGACTGGAGAGGGCCTGTCGTCGTATGATGATACGACTGGCAGGGGTTTTGAGGATCCGACTAGAGCGGATCCATCGTCTCAGGCCGATTTTCTAGATGGTGTGCATGATCCTGACACAATTAGTCCTCTCCTATGGAACCATCATGTTAAGCACCGCGTTTCATTGACATCTCTTGAGGTACGTGATTTTTATACTTAAAAAAATGACATCTGCTGAGTTACTAAAAAAATGGCACGATTTGAATCTGACAAATTGATAATAAATACAGGATGATGTCATGCTTACAGTGAGGCACCGCAAGTCTGAGATTCCGTTTGTTCCCCATAAAGAAATGCAGCGATACATCTTGAACCTTGGGTTGTACCAGCTTGCCACCATGCCGCAGAGTAAGATCGATGTGTCTCTCATGCACGGTCTAGCGGAGAGATGGCGACTTGAGACTCATACATTTCATCTCCCGATCAGGGAGATGACAGTCACCCTTAGTGATGTGAGCACCTTATGGGGTTTATGTATCGATAGCGACCCCATAGGTGGCATCTCAGACGATCCAGATATGCAGAGGATGATACCAGAGTTGT
The DNA here is from genome assembly GCA_033356055.1 of Carex pumila. Taxonomy (NCBI): domain Eukaryota; kingdom Viridiplantae; phylum Streptophyta; class Magnoliopsida; order Poales; family Cyperaceae; genus Carex; species Carex pumila. Next base: position 39,349 of record JARJHM010000127.1, on the reverse strand, counting down.
TAGGGTGTGATCCAAAGACTCTGCAGAAGAAATATAAGAAGAAGAAGGGGGAGGAGGAAGAGTTCCGCTATTCCGGGTACTGTATTTCTCTAAAGGCACTCCGGCCTCACTTCTTCCAGAATCAGATATTTCCTAAGACTACTGACATTGAGGCTGTCAGGAGGTACTATTATACTCTTTAAATTAACTTAGTAGTTCGTCAACAATCTCAGTTATTTATATTGATTATTTTATATTGCAGGTATACTAGGGCGTATGTGTTGAATTTGTGCGGTGCTATCATGTTCGAGGATTCCAGTGGCGATTTCGGGTGATTTCTGGGCGACTACAGCTACAGGTATTTGAAATATTTTTTTAATTATTTTTTCTAAAAATTAAATATTTTGTAATTATTTTCTAATTAGCCGTTGATTACTATATAGTTAGTCTTTAATTACGTCCAGAATTAGCTTTCCTAATTAATTGTTGTCAAATGAAATCCTAGTTATAATGGCACCTAAAGTTGAAAAAAATAGAGAAAGAACTGAAACCGAACGCGAAGCAAAAAGAGCACTTATTGATCATTTTTGGACGGCTAAAGCCTACGCGGTGAGGACTGTGGAAAGAATGTTTTCACCCAAAAATAATGAAGAATTTCTTAGCACTCTTGATCCATTAATTAGAAAAATGCTGATGGAAGGCTGGTGGACAGGGTCCCTCCACCTGGATGAGGACAGTGCTGCTTATGTGAGCTGAAGGGAGATATGGTGGATATGTTCTTCTATTATAAATGTGGCAAAGATGTTCATCCCAATTGCATGGACTTGCATGCAAATCTATTGAATGACGCTCGTCTCACTATGTGGGAGTGTCTTGCGTGCGTCCGTCGAGCTGAGGAAAAGAATGGAGCAAACTCCTCAGCTCGTAAGGCTTAGCCCTCAATTGTATGCTGTTGTAGTATTTTGCTTATGCGAATTGATTTATTTGGTTTGAACTATGTTATGAACTTTCATTACGCTTTTGATTGTACTGTTGAACTTTTTATTGTTGAACTATGTTAAACTTTTTTTAGAACTATATATGTATATGTGTATATGCGTATGTGTATGTGTATGTGTATGTGTATATGTGTATATTATACATATGGTTCATCAAAAAAATAAAAAAAAATAAAAAATCAAAGTTATAAAAATTTATGACATCACTCCGTAAATATATCAAATATTTTATTTTTTGGCATACACATATACATAAACTCTAAACCCTAAATTTTTTTTCACAAAATTATTAAAACCAAAATACTATGATTTCTCTTTAAAAAAAAAAAAAAATATGAGGCGTCCCAGGGGCTAGCGCCTCACTAGTCATATGGGGCACCCCAGGGGTTGGCACCTCACAGGGAATTTTGGGCCGCCTTAGACCCAGACGGTCAGGACATGTTTAAAAAAAAATTGAAGGCAGTGACATTTGTAAAAGTTTTATTTTTTTTTAGAAATATTAATAAAAATGGCAGAATAATTGAAGCCAAACGACTAAAGACTAAAGCACCTTTCATGACCGTTGACCGGCTCCACCAAAACCAAAAGAAAATTCCAACTAGTCATTTTGAATACATTCAAGATATTTTGATGATAAATTACTTATAATTTTAAAATTTAAAAAATATTTTTCATGATCCCAATTTGTGAGGTATTATGTGTAAGAGAAATGTTTTTGTACCTCGAGCCACCAAATTTAAGCCCATCTCTGAACTAGTTTAATTGGGTTTAACTGTCCGTTAATAACGATAATTTATTAATTTGCCATTAATTAATTAATTGTTATTTTAACGCATTGCAGTTTTACATTGATTGCTTTAAACGTTAGCTTTGCATGCTTTTGTCTTGCGCTTTAATTTCTTAGACAGTCTGTTAGGAAGGTGATCCCCGAATTAGTCCCCCAGATTGTTAATGGTCCTCTAATCATTAATTAACTACTTAATTGAACATACTTTAAGTACTTTAAAGTACAATTTAAACCCAGTTAACTCAGGGACGCGATGGGGGATTGGTTCTAATTTTAATTATGCAAATTAACAGCTTTTGATATTTAATAGCTAAAAATACAGTTTCCATTTTGAACAAGTAATCCATTAAATGAAGATTTTTCAATGTTTGTAAACACAGGTTGATTTGTTTTAAAATGTGTTTGAAGAATAAGTTTTAAAATGTGTTTGTAAACAAAGGTTTATATATTTGTAACACAGATTTTTAAATTTTTGTAAACACAGGTTTATATGCTTTAAAATGTGTTTGTAAACACAGATTTATATGCTTTAAAATGTTGTTTTTTTGCCAGTATATATTGATTTACTTGCTTTACACACATGTTTATATGCTTTAAAATATGTTTGAAAAATAAGCTTTAAAATGTGTTTGTAAACACATGTTTATATGTTTGTAATAAATTTTTCAATGTTTGTAAACACATGTTTATATGCTTTAAAATGTATTTGTATACACAGGTTTATATGCTTTAAAATATATTTGTAAACATAGATTTATATGCTTTAAAATGTATTTGTAAACACAGATTTATATGCATTAAAATGTTATTTTCTTGCCATTATATATTTACTAATTGAAAACCATATAGTTGTTCATTTCCATATCACTTATTCACTTCACAAGTAGGTGTGTCAGAGTGGAAAAAATTAGCACAAATATGGGGGGTTAAAATTGACTAATTATATGGCAATTTTTTCTAAAAGGCTCTGAAAGAAAAGGAGAGCGACAATTAAATTAATCCATGCAAGTAAAAGTGGTTAGATTTGTTGACAAAAAGTGCTCAACGTCCCACATAAGTAGAAAAAAGATTAGATGGATTTAGAGGCTCAAATTAAAAGATGAGAATCTATTTGGTGGTTGATTAAGAAGGTTGAACTAAAACATTAGAAATCATATAACAACCATATTCTCATTTTGTACTTGGTGTCTCCCTTGGACTACGCACAGCACTGTCATCGTTTCAAGTGGGGCCGATATGTCATGGGGCACCCACCAGAATATGCCTCAGTATTACGATTTTCCATCTCAAATGCGCGTGGTAGGGGTGAAAATTTATGTTATATATATATATATATATGAGTCCGGCTAATTTGCTGCCGGTAGTATTTTAGTCGGAGGTGCTGCCATCATTTTTTTTTTTTCTGATGTCCAAATAACAAATCTAAACCGTTAGATATTTAATCTATATTATAATTTACTTGGAGACTAAATTTTACATTTTTTGGAATTTTTTTACTATTTATTAAGCTAGTTTTGGAAACCGCTGATTTCAATGCTGCAGAAATTTACTGAAAACAGTGGTTTTCAAACTAGCTTTATAAATAGTAAAAAAATTCTAAAATATGTAAAATTTGGTCTCCAAGTATATTATAATATAGATTGAACATCTAACGGTTTAGATTTGTTATTTAAACATCATAAAATAAAAAAATGGTGGCAGTACCTCCGACTAAAATGCTGCCGACAGCAAATTAGCTGGACCCTATATATATATATATATATGGCCCCTTTTCACATGGAGTTGGCTTTAGTTTAAACTGGATTTTCAACCTGCATTTCTCACAACTCACAAGTGATATGTTATTTTAGTTTTGAAATTAAAAATAAATATGTTTTTGCTACCCTAATATATATCACATGATCCCTAACAGGTAGTATTAATTAAAACTTTCCTAATTAATTAATGGTTATCAATTTATTTATATTGTAATTTCGCATATATATAATTCGAAAATCCTAAAGATAGCTAGTAGTGTAGTAATTAAAGTAATGGATGTGTAAATAAATAATTGAAGCCAAACGACTAAAGACTAAAGCACCTTTCATGACCGTTGACCGACTCCACCAAAACCAAAAGAAAATTCCAACTAGTCATTTTTAATGCATTCAAGATATTTTGACGATAACTTATAATTTTAAAATTTAAAAAAAAAATTTCATGATCTATATTATATGTATATCATATACATAAGGATCCGGCTAGCATGATATCGATGTCATATGATACCAACTACAAAATTGATTGAATAGACTTCAAATGACTAATCTAAACTGTTCAAACCGATTTATTTTATAAATGATGCATTTACATGCAATTTTATCATATTTTCTAGTTATTTTAGCATCAAATCAAACGGTCAAAAATATTGAAAAATAAATGCATTAAAATTAACTTAAAAACTCGCACATTTAACCGCCTGACTTGATACTAAATAAATTTGAAAAATTATATATTTTGCATGTAACACACAACTAATGAAATAGATGGGTTTGAATGGTTTGGATTCACCATTTGAAGTTGATTTGATAGAATTTGGAGTTTGTGTTATATAGACTGAAATAACACTGATGTCACACTAGCTGGACTCTATACATAAAATATATTACAGTTCGAACCATTTTTTTTAGTATCTATCAAATGATTTAAAAATATATATAACGACTTAGTGATCTTTCATGAAGTTTGAAAAAACATGCAAATTATATGAATTCTTGATACACAATTAATATTTTAAAAAATAACATGTCTAAAAATTCATTTTATTTTTGCAGTTAGATTCATTTGGAAAATATTGTCAATATTGTAATATTAATCTCACTAAACTAGGAACAAAAATCATAATCTAATCAAATGTTTTGGTATAGAGTAAATTTAAATCCAAAATAATTAATTAACGATTGGTACTCTGAGCATTTCTTTAAGGAATTGGCATACTACCTAAGAAAAAATATAATAAAAAGGTTGGAAGATACACCTAGAAATAATAATAATAATAATAATAATAATAATAATAATAATAATAATAATAATAATAATAATAATAATAATAATAATAATAGATAAATCTCAAGGTAGCTAGATGGTCAAGTCAAAGGGCTAGCTTGCTAACATTTTTATTTTTAAGCAAGATCCCATGTGAGCTGCCATATTGCATAACCATTTTTTTTTTTTAAAACTAGGAATTTGTATATATTCACCAAAGAAAATAGCTTTTAAGGGTTTGTTTTATAACAAATTTGACTTGTCTGATATCATTATTACACTAGGAATTTGCATAAGCATAACACTATTACATAAGGTCAATATATTAAGAGTAGAACTAGGGTGTTTTCAAGTCTAAAACTCATTAAATCAACTTTAAATGATGAATTCAAATGTTAAAACCCGCCTACTTTACGAGTGATGTGTCTATATGTGAAAATTTTAAACATTCAAATTAATTTAGTATAAAGTCAAGCGGTCAAAAAATTTCAAAAAATAAATGCATTAAATTAATTTTTTAACCTTCTAAATTAATTCGAATGTTTAAGTAGACGCACCACTCGTAAGGTAGGCGGGTTTCAACAGTTTGAATTTGTCATTTAAAGCCAATTTGACAGATTTTAGACTTAACTTCACTTAAGAACACCCTAGTTCTACTCATATATTAAATAATTATAAGTTAACCGGGTGAAAATGAAAAAAAAGAAAAATAAGAAACCAATTTGAGATTTTTTTTTTTTTTTTTGGCAAGTAGGTCATTGGTCTAATTTGAGGAGACTTTGTTCACCTAAAAGGCTAAAACATATATTTATTTAATGGACCCTGATAACAATCCCCGCAGGTCTATCCCCGCAAAAAACCCCGCACAAACTGCCAAAAATATCATGGGGGGACCGCTCAATAATTAATACTCCGCAGAAACTGTTAGTATTTAACTTGAAGCATCAAAGTATTTATCCTTGATTTTCAAAGTATTAATCCCTATGCAATGATCTCTATTTATGAAAGAATAAATCAATTCATTAATTGTCCCCGCACAAAATTTTCTTTTTTTTTAAATCATCCCCGCACAACTGGGGACCATTAAACATGGGGGGACCACTCAATCATTAATGAGCGTTTAAAAAACTGTTAGTATTTAACTTGAAGCATCGAAGTATTTAACTTGAATTTGTCATGTATTAAACCCTATGCAATGATCTCTATTTATAAAAGAATAAATCAATCCATTAATTGTCCCCGCACAAAATTTCTTTTTTTTTTGAATCGTCCCCGCACAACTAGAGACCATTAAATAAACAATCCCTTCACCCAATAATAAATACTCTGAGACATAATGATAAATATTTTATGTTACATGGGTAAATATTCTCAGACATAATGATAAATACTTTATGTTACATGGATAAATATTTCTCATGCATACTTGCAACTTTCAGTAAAACATCAATGATAAATACTCTCATGCATAATTATAAATACTTTATGTTACATAGATAAATACTTTGTATTGCATAGATGAATACTTCTCAGACATAATTGCAACTTACAGTAAAACATCAATGATAAATACTCTCAGACATAATGATAAATACTCTATGTTACATGGATAAATACTCTATGTTACAAGGATAAATACTTATCAGAAATAATGATAAATACTTTTTTGAACATTAATTAACAGATAAGCATTATTAACGGAAATTGTTTTTAGATAACAGTATAATTAATGCAGAGATTGTTTTTAAAGGAATAATTAATGCAGGAATTGATATTAGAGAAATGCATAATTAATGCGGGGATGGGAGTGGGGGGTTTCTTATAATTAGTGGGGGGATAAAAGGAAACTTTTAGGGAAATTAGTGGGGGGATATATGGCAGTTAAGGAAGAGAGAGTGCGGGGAAAATGAAGGGATGAGAGTAGGAGATTTGTTATAATTATTCTTATTTAATTTATTTTCTAACTATTTGTCTCTGTTTGCACGTCTTTGCTAACAGCTTGACAGATGGTTTCATTTGACAAGGCAAAAAAAGGTCTAAATGCTTGATTGGTTGAACAACGAATCTGACTTTAGCACCGCTAATTTAGTATTCGTGGGCCTCAACCGCACAGCACAATTTAATGCACAGCTGAATCAAAATGAAAAAAAAAAAAAAAAATTGAAATAAATGTTATCAGCGAATGTAAAAGAAAAAAGATATTTTGCATTGATATCAGCATGAATTCCTGTTGTGGGCTAAGGTTGAACATATAATATCAGTATTTGATTTGTTTTTATTAGGAGTCAACTTTGTACAAACATATAATAACAAAATGATGAAGGTATGAGAAGGAAGTGCTGATAAGTAACAACGTTACAGCACGCTATCTGTAAACGTGTCTAGGATGAAATTTCCTAAATCAATGTTAGCGCCTTAGCGGGATCAAAAATAATTGTTTCATTTCTCATTTGTCCTTTCAAAGGCCCAAGTTGTCATTGTCCATGAAGGCCCATAAATGTTGCTCCGTTGAAATTGAATTAAGAGAAAATGAACCCAACAAACCAAAATGATTCATTGTTTTCCAACGGCTGGTCTAGTTAAAATTTGTAATAAGCAAATCACCAGCTATCAATTTAAATAAAGAATAATTATAACAAACCCCCCACTCTCATCCCCCCATTTTTCCCGCACTATCTCTCTTTCTTAATTGCCATATATCCCCCCACTAATTTTCCTAAAAGTTTCATTTTACCCCCCCACTAATTATAAGAAACCCCCCACTCCCATCCCCGCATTAATTATGCCTTCCTCTAATATCAATTCCTGCATTAATTATTTCTTTAAAAACAATCTCTGCATTAATTATACTGTTATCTAAAAATAATTTCCGTTAATAATGCTTATCTGTTAATTGATGTTCAAAAAAGTATTTATCATTATTTCTGAGAAGTATTTATCCTTGTAACATAGAGTATTTATCCATGTAACATAGAGTATTTATCATTATGTCTGAGAGTATTTATCATTGATGTTTTACTGTAAGTTGCAATTATGTCTGAGAAGTATTCATCTATGCAATACAAAGTATTTATCTATGTAACATAAAATATTTATAATTATGCATGAGAGTATTTATCATTGATGTTTTATTGAAAGCTGCAAGTATGCATGAGAAATATTTATCCATGCAACATAAAGTATTTATCCATATAATGTAAAGTATTTACTCATGTAACATAAAATATTTATCATTATGTCTCAGAGTATTTATCACTGGGTGAGGGGATTGTTTATTTAATGGTCTCCAGTTGTGCGGGGACAATTAATGGATTGATTTATTCTTGCATAAATAGAGATCATTGCATAGGGTTTAATACCTGACAAATTCAAGTTAAATACTAACAGTTTTTTAAACGCTCATTAATGATTGAGTGGTCCCTCCATGTTTAATGGTCCCCAATTGTGCGGGGATGATTCAAAAAAAAAGAAAATTTTGTGCGGGGACAATTAATGAATTGATTTATTCTTTCATAAATAGAGATCATTGCATAGGGATTAATACTTTGAAAATCGAGGATAAATACTTCGATGCTTCAAGTTAAATCCTAACAGTTTCTGCGGAGTATTAATTATTGAGCGGTCCCCCACATGATATTTTTGGCAGTTTGTGCAGAGTTTTTTACGGGAATAGACCTGCGGGAATTGTTATCAGGGTCCTTAAATAAAATATTACAGAATTGTAAAATTATGAGTGTTGTAAAAATTGTGTACACATATAACAAGTATTCCATATAATGATTTTATTTTCATTACAATTTCATACTTTTTTTAGTTATTAAACATTTAAAGAAAATCAACGAAACAGATGCAATTCCAAAAAGATCGAAGAACCCTAATCATCTCCTCTAAATTTATGTGATGTGTTCTCTAGCTTTGTTATCTTTAAACCTACGATATATTGAAATACATGACGTACTCACCTTGATTTGAGATTTTGTTCGCGTAAAAAACTGATATACATCCTTTTGAAGTTAGAGATATTATTTAGAACATTACTTTTTTACATTTGATGATTCAGTCACTTGAAAAAATGCTCAAAATTAATCAGAAACAACTAATACGCATCCAGTTTGTTGAATTGCATCTACATGTGTTGTTTCAGTAAAAAAATAATATATCCTTTTAAAATGATACAAATAATAATATCTGCAAGGTTTGGATATTATTTCTTCTTTAATGTGGATAACCATTTTTGTGATGACGATTCACGGTTGTCAATATATCCATTCCCATTATAATTAAGGGAACGAAGCTCATCTCTTCCCAAAAAATTCTTTCCTTGCAAGTTTCATTGGTGCATTCTATCACATCACGAGGCACTTAAAAATGCTACCCTAATAATTATACAACAATCAAACAACAACAACAACAACAACAAAAAAAATTAAAAAAAATACCCATCCAAGCCTTCTCTTACTTCATGACCGTCTCTTCTTATCTGTGTGCTTATCTCCGTAATCTTTCCTTTTATGCTCGTGATGCTTTCTTGACCGGTGTTTTTTCCTTCTTTCCTTCCTATACAAAGATGCCTCATCACTAGATTCATTATCTCGGTTTCTACTCCGATCCCTCCTATCACGCCTTCTCTTACTTCTAGACCTATGACCCCCATCAGAATCAGAATTAGAATCAGAACCTGAATCAGAATCAGGAGTCCTACTTCTCCTTCTACGGTGTCTTGAATGGCTTCTTTTCTTCTCTCTAGAATAATCCACAGTAGAACCATAATCCTTACTTTTGGTATCTTCCACTTCAGTCAAAGCCGTATTATTTCTATCATCGCCCTTTGGAGATTCTCTTTGTTCTGGTGGGGAGATGGGGTTAGCATTTAATGGCGGACCAGGTCTATTGTCAGGTGGCACCTCCAAGCCAAGCTCCATCCCAAGTGACTGGAGGAAATCACCGGCTACCAGACGATTTAGGGTTTTGTTTGCTCCTTCACTTGATTTAACTGGGTCAGGCGCTTGGTTCGAAGTAGGCCCAGCATCTGCCACTTCATCTTCTGAATCATCAGAGAAAATCGCCTGAGACCAATAAATGATAGAAAAGGTTTAAAAAACTGTTGTTCAGAGACCACACTATACCAAGTCAACTGAAAAGCTTTTGGAGACTTTTTTGAAGAGGGGGGGGGGGACAAAAGATGGAATAATATTATAAGTCAGGACATAATGGGTATATATCAACCTTAAAAAATAATAGAATAAGATTGTACATACGAAAATAGAAAATAGCAAAAGCCCCTTGCACTATTAAGAACTTCAAAATAACCCGAAGGCTTGTTATGATGAAGAAAGATTCCTATATTAGTTAGCATCCAACACCAGTTTTATTACACACCTAGCAACATGATTCCCTATAATTCTGATATAAGTGAGCAAGCTCTCATGCAAAAATTAATTGCATGTTTTCATAAACTACAAAAAAGTGAACTTCCAACCTACTTAATTAATATAAACAGTCCATAAAATTTTTGGTCATGTTTGATTGTGAAGTTAAGGATTAAACCCTCTACTCTACCTTTAAGGAGGCAAATGAGGAGCAAATTTAAAGGAGTAAGATAGAGTAACATTTGAGTTAATCCGGAATAAGCTATTCCACCTGTGGGTCCCATGGTTAGTGTAACATCAGTTACAATTTCCTCTCTCTTTATTAGTTTACTCCACAAAGCTCCAACCAAACATGATTATTTTAATCTACCTTAGCTTAGAGTAAGCAATTTAATCCTGAGTAACTTTACTCCACAACCAAACATGACCTAAGGATTAAATTGCTTAATCAATGTCACTCTTCATATTTTACACCTTTTTTGGTAATATGAATCATTGCTTAAATTAATCCATCTTGAGGAGTAAGATGTTGGAAAATGAACATTTGCCTATGGAAGTGGGCCCTACAGTAGTAAGTTAGTCTGTCTGGAGATGTGGAGTAGCTTACTCCGGATCAACTCATCTCTTACTCCATCTTACTATTTTACTCATTTGACGGCTTAAGTGTGGAGTAAGGGGTTTACTCAACCAAACATGACCTTAACCAGCAAAACATTTTAATGGATTGAAGGTCAACTAACAGAAAGACAACATTGCAAGCCTCTGTGAAACTACTTCAACTATTCTGCCAGCATAGAAGGGGGAATGGTGCATACCTTGTAGAGATCAACAGGTCTCTCCACATTTTTCGGGCTTGTTGGCGCCACGTCAGCTTCTGTACCGGATGGCTCGGCCTCTGCCTCTTTAAGCCCAGATTTAGAAGCCTCCAATGAACCTCTGACAGGAGATTTAGCTTCTTCCCTATTTGTGCTCTTGAAAGTCTCTGGCAGAAATACAAGTGAATCCATTTTGCTCCTCGGTCTTGGCACTGGTGCTGGCTGTATCACAAGGAGTTAATTTAAGTTTTTCCTTCTTTTTATTACTTCTCCAAGACAAGTCTGCTATCCTATTTTTTTTATGCACAATACAAGTCCCTTTTAATTTTTTCACATGATACAATAATTCTTTTGTTCAAGAAAGTTGACTAGTGTAATGAGAAAGTGCATTTTAAACAAAATTTAAACCCTCTCCCCCCACCCGATAAAGAAACGAAAAAAACCCAAAATTTCCCAGACCAAACTGAATATTCTCAACACAAATCAAGCCAAGATCAATATAAGAGCTAGACTAAGCTCCCCAATTAATTCACATGGAAATTTTCAGTACAATTAGTCTTAATAGCTAGTTTCATTAAACTAGGTCTGGTTGAACAGTTGGAAGTTACTGAAATTTGCACAAAGCCCAAAAATTATCGATAGCTTGTTGCAAAAATGAAAATGCGGGACAATATTTGCTGGGAACTTATTATAAGCAGACTTTTAAGTACTTGTACAGAGAGAGAGATGTAATACCTTCCCCATGTAAGGATCAATGAGATCAAAGCGCTTGCACAAAATTGGAGAAGGTCTCCATTCAAATTGCTCTCTCTTGGGGTACACCGCCTTTGTTGCTTCTTCTTTTGTTTCTGGATTCTATTATATTTTAAAGAATGAAATCAGAACATGCAGTACTTTTTCTGTTTTTCAAATTCTGCTAAAATACCCATATGCATCTCCAGATACCTTCTACGGATGCAAGTAGAGAACAATCCTTTGGGTCTAATCAAGGATTACATGATAACAATATCAATTCATCACCAGTAAATTAGCACTTAGTGTTGACCAAGACTAATTGGATTTCACTTCTTTAGAAGGAGCAAAACATTTTCTCTCTGTCTTATACATTTTTAAGTACAACTAATTGGTTCGCTTTGAGTACTGGTATAAATTTGTGCCAGTATTTTACCTGCGAGAGAGACCTAATAGATTTACCTCTTTTAAAATAAACAAATAGCTTATACTTGCTAATTTGTACAAATAATTTCAGTACAAGCCCATTTACCTCAATAAAAGTAGATGGCACGAAGCGATCTTCCCCAAACCCTAAGAGATCCTTTGCGGTGTCAGCCGAAGGTGCACTGATTTGTGTGTTCCACTTGCCTTTCTCGATTGCCTCTACAGCAGCCTCAAAGTCAAGTCGTTCACGGGCTCGGTTGTCTTCTGACATGGTACTAATGCTGGTGCTGATTACAGTTCCAGAAGCACGCAGACCCCCTTGGTACTTCTCTTTGAGGAATTGCTCAAACCTCTCTTGCTTCGCTGGGTCATGCTTGAATGCTTTTGTCGCCGACTCTGGCAAATCAGCCTATTCAAAGAATAAACTTTTATTAGATAATTAGATAGCATAAATAAATTAACAATTAAGTAGATGGCCTTTTTCTGTTCAATTTGTTTTGGTTACATAGCAAGTTAAAATTCGGATATCTTTTTGTCTACTTTGTCAGGTTCTTCTCACTTTAAAAATCAAAGCCACTTTCTTGTACCAGTATCACGCTCTTAACCGTAAAACCAGCCATTCGGTAACTTCTGACAGGATAGAAAAGGACAGTGTCTCACACATTTTGACCTGATCTGGTTAAAGCTGACTCCACTGAGTTAATGTCAGGATTTCTAGACCTCCCGGTGAATCAGGTCTCGATAATGCTGAAGTATCCGAAAAATCCACACTTGTAACTTAATGACTCACCTCCAGGTTAGCACTACATAACCTGCTTGTGGATAACTTCGGGCCCAACCAATTTATTTTAAAAAGATGCCTATTTATTGCCATAGTTAGCACATACAATGACACACACATGTTAGAAAGAAAGCTCACAAGAGAGATTGGTTTTGTAGAGGTTACTCCAAGGGTAGACTGTTTATTGATAACCTCCCTTGCCTTAACACTGACAACATTACCCCCAAAGGTAGTAGAAGCAAGAGGCCTTTCACCAAGAATCCTCCCTCTTTTCTCAGAGGTCAATTTTTCAGCTTGTTTCGACTCATCTACAAACTTCTGTTTATTCTCCCATAATTTTCTAATATAATAATCGTGCCCCTCAGCCCCACTTCTGAGGAAGAAAAACAAAGGGTTGGTCTTGCTCTTTTCCATGTATACATCTTCTATGGATTTACCGCATCGAGCTACCATGGCTGCTGATCCGTCGATCAAAAGCCTTAGATTGGCATCTTCAGGAGGCAATGCATCTGGCGGAGGGGCATTATTGTAATCTTTAAGGGTTTGGTCAAGAGGAACAGCAAACTTGTGGATTGGTCTGAAGTTGGGAGGGATTGTAGGAGGACGAAATCTGGTCAAAAAAAAAAAAAAAATAGCACACAACTTAATGGTTCTTAGGAAAGTATGTACAAAAAAATATTCAAAACAATAACATGCAAGCCAAATGATTCATAGGAAAATGCATATAAATAAATAAATAAACATATGAATGATTATCTAAATGAAAATTCTAGTGAGAATCCTGCATTGCTGGCATGACTGGATGGTAACAGTGGCAGAGTCAGAATTAGTGATAGTGAGATGACATTGCAAAACCTTACTGACAAACATTATTTCAAAGATTAATTTAGAAAAAGAAAAACATTTTTGGTTGACTCAAATAGTCGTACAGTTCAGGATACAAACCTCATATTAACCATCCAATGTTAAAGTCAACAGGCCATATTTGAAACTTGAAAGTATACACGTACAGCTATAACTTTTATACTAATATTCAATCATCCTTATTTAGAAACAGGGTGTTATGGGGTTTGTAACTTCCTATGGTAGCTCTTTAACATGCCTGCTCCTGTAACTAAGAAAATCTGCGACGAGAAAAAATTGAATAATATTTTCCTCCAATGTAATACATAGTGTGATAAGTCATTTTCAAAAGAAAAATAAGTATGATTCAATTAATTTGATCACTATGGATGCACTCTAGAATAGCGAGAATAGCTACTATTGAGAATAGCAAATAAGAATAGCATGGTAAGAGAATAGTGCTAACTCAAGCTATTTGGAATAGCTAAAATGTTGTTTGGATGCATTCTTTGGAATAGAGCCGCTATTCTTTGGATGCATTCTTTGCAACAATCGCTATTCCTACTTTTTGTTGAAACAGCGAGAATAGCGAGAACAGCGGTATTCTCACTATTCCGAATAGCAATTGAGTATGTTTGGATGGATCGGAACAGCGCTATTCTCGCTATTCTTAATACATCCAAATGTACCATATGAGCAGCAAAAATGTGGATAAATTTCACGAGCATGCATTAGGGAGGCCGTAATGGATAATGGATTTGTTTCTTATGTATGGGTGGGGCCACTGGGGTCATTATTAGTTTTTCCAAGGAGTTCTCTTTTATTTTTCTACAAAAGCTAGACTTTTGACTCTGTCATGACTCCCTTGTATATAGAAAGCTATACAGTACCGAAATGATTAATGATATTAAGATTAGTGTATTTTATACATATAGTTGTCGTCTCAGAAATTTTGTAAGCCTTTGATCAAATGCTGGTTTAGAAATGTGGAGTTACCTCTCAAGCTTATATTCAGAATCTGATGCTGGTTTAAAGCCAAGCAAAGAGGCCTGCTTTTTGTGTTCTAATCGGAGCATAGTATCACCGTTGCTTTCCTTGACTGCTTTCAAAGGCTCAAGTTCTACTTCAGTCTGCTCATAGTCAAAGCCTAAATAAACAAAATAAAAATTAGTGAAAACTGAAAAGACAACTATGAAGCAGATAATGAATAATGCCAAAAAATAACTGAAATACCAGATGCATAAATATCCTCGTCTTCTACATCAAGCTCCTCTAATGCTCCAATCCCAAATCCAGGTGCATACTTTCCCGCTGATTGATGTAGAATTTCAATTTTTTTTAATTAAATCTTTGAACTTGACTAATTGAAATGAGACAAAATAAAGGAAAAACATAATATCAGATTCTAGTGCATTACAACTAGAAGAAAGCAGGTTGCCTCCCATTCGGATTTTACCCTTATTCTTCTCACCAGACTTGGATTCTCGTAATTTTTTGCTATCTTCAAACAGAAAAGCACAACACATTAATATTTAGAGCACGATTTTCTTAACAGAATGAAGAATTAAACCAGTAATGAATTATGGACCTCTGAATTCAGGTGCATGCTTGAAAGGATCATAACCAAGCCCACACATATCCTGCTTTGGGTCAAGCACATACACCTATTTCAAGGCAAAAAAATATATAAACATAAGAACTTAATTTTTCATCATATTATGCCCATCAGATATGTCTCTCAGCTCTTTCTTTCTTTTTATTATAAAATTTGCCGAGTACACACAATGTGTTGCAGTATTTGAAGACAGTAAAAATATCAGGCATTCGGGTTATTTTCAATGAAAGACTCGCCAGATTACTGTTGCACTCCTTATGTTAACTCAAGCAAATATGTTGATTTACAGCTAGATCATATAACATTGGAACAGATCACCTCCAAAGGTAGTAGGTTAGAACTTTAGTCAATAAAGTTCTCACAAGAATTAGGATCAAAATTGTAAATGCCAAACAGAATGTATGTTTCCACGCTGACCTAATGGTTGCGTGTAAATTGCATTACTAGGAATTAACTGCAGTATCAGAAATGTCGGCCATTATTTGCAAATTAATATAATATTTGAGTATCATTCTCAAAAAAGACCTAAATTATTATCAAGTGACAGTTCCTCACAGGGGTGTTTCCAGATTTATGTGAGACATCAGTGGACATATCAGGGAACTCGTCAGTGCCAACTGCATCTTTCTCCAAAAGCTCAGGTTCAGCATTTCCGCTAGGGAAAGCGAGAAATGCCTTCCTTGCTTCTCTTCTGATTTCTGAATCACAAGAAATAAAAAACCATACCTTTGATCATTATATAGCCATTGTCAAACAACCAAAATGTTGTTTTCTTAAAAACCCAGCAGATCCACATTCACAACATTGGTGTCAGTTGACACAAAACAACTTAAAAGATTGAAATCATGTGAAATTGAGAAAAGTGGGAATCCAAACCAGTGTGTCCCGTTTTTGGTAGTCAAAATTTGAAATCATATTTGGAATGCCAGTAAATGAAGCATCGTAAGATTGAAACATTGAATGAGATTCTCCCAACACAATCCTAAGTAATGCAATTAAACTTCGTTGTTTATACATTTGTCCAACCTATTAAAGGGGCCAAATGAAAACATTTGAACTTTAACAAGACAAACACAAACACAAATACCAAAAAAAAAAAAAAATAGTGGTAAGAAGAATACCATATAAAGCTTCTGCATTAGAGTCCTTGATAGAAGAGCCTTGGCGCCACCCCATTTTCATCAGTAGTCTCTTACCTATCAAAGTTTTAGCATCATGACTTAGTGAGTCAGAAATTTCAAAAAAATAACTAAAAGTTTTTAATAGTATAAAGTTAAGTACCGATTGAGCTTGATGCTGGAAGGACTATTTCATCTGGAGCAGGTCCAGGTATAGCTGATGGTCTGAACAACAACACAAGAATTAGGTACTTTCTCCTAAATAAAAATTTAGGCTCATTCCTTAAAGCATTACAGGGTAGACACAAGTCGAATAATTGAGGGAAATAGATAAGGAATAAATGAACCTCTTTTTCTGTTCTTCCTCGGCTTTTTTGCGAGCAAACTCGGCAGCTGTAGATCCAAATGTATCATATTGCATTGAAGTTTCCAGAGCATTTCCTCCAATATGCTGAAATTCAATTATTAAATTTTGCAGAATTGAAGTGTAGAATAAATTGGTACAGCAGACAATTCCATACCAAGAAGAACTAGTAAAAGCTTCCAAGTATCAAGATAAACTCGTTGGTACAGTAATTCCTGATCTATACTCGACTTAATAACAGTTTAGTGAAAAGAAGAGTACCTTCAAAGATATGAATTGAGCACTGAACTGATTAAACAAAACTGCACTTACTCATGAGTAAGAGCAAATGCAGCTCAGTCAAATACTTAAACCTTTTTTATCCCACAAATTAAGAAATTGTGATCAAAGAGTTATGTATACGTTGCTCATATAATTTTAAGAACTCATGTTTCACATGTAAATTGAGTAATGAACAGTTAAATAAGTTACAATAGTCAGGTCTTATCCTGATCTTATTTCCGACATAAAAGATCAACCTGTGTAGTACAAATTGGACCCTGAACTACTCAAATGATACTGCCTTTCTCAGGTCCTAATAACATTTCCATCATTACACTCGACACGCCAGTTATTCGAAATTAAACCCCGAAAGGCATAAAATTTCAAAGAAAAAAGGAGTACCTTAAGATCATCCTCATCAAGAAAACTATTTATACTTTGTTTTTTCACCTCAGCTCGATTTTTGCGTGACGATGTGAACGTTTGTGGGGTCCATCCTAAAAAGTAGGCAGAGCATAGTTCAATGTAGGACTTAACCAGACTTTTCTGCAATAATATTTGCTTTCTCTTCGATTAAACTAAGTTGTGGATATCAAAAGCACAGACTCAAATCTCATAATCTTCTGTCCATCGGGTGAAATCTTTTAATTTTTATTAAATGTCTTTTGTTTGTTAGGCTGCTTAATTCAGGATTATGTGACACTAATGAAGGCTTAAACATTAGAAGATCAGATAGTTCCCTTGAAAAGTGCCCTAAGTGTGCTGTTAAAGCTTTTTGAGTAAAGGTTGGAGGTCAAGCCACCCAACTATTTAATACCCTTGTTATTGCAACAAACGATTTCTCCTATCCGGGTTTCGAACCCATGACCTCCCACATAGAGACATGTGCCTTGGCCACTAGACCAAAGGCTAGTTCTTTTGTACCGTGAAAGCTAAATCAGCACTTTGATGAAATATAAAAGAGTTAAGAAGAAGAGAGCATACCCTCTTTTGATCCAACAGTGTTGTAATACCCAGCTGAATATCCCCCAGTAAATGCCCCATGAAATCTCCTTCTTCCTTCTTCATCTTTCACCTGATTTCAATTAAAAATAATAGTCTATATTAGTTTTATTTTTCTGATTTGATTATACCCGATAACCAAAAGAACTTATGAGTTGTAGTGAATTTCCCTTTACTCTTTTCCATTCCTTTACTATGCAACAAGATTCTATTTGCAAGTTACATTAAAAGGATTGAGATAATCATTATCCCAAATACTAAATGAATTGCAGCTACTGATAGATAATTACAAGTTAGAAATACCAACTAGAAACTCCGACACACTGCTAGAGGAAGAGATGGAAGCTAACCTCTTGCTTCCAGGGGGCAAGAGCACGAACGGTTCCAGCCTCGGCAACGGCCTTGCGCTTGCGAGAGGATGTATCTTCTTCTCTCTCGATCGGCGTGCCAAAGTACACGTAAGCCTCTTCATCCCCATCGGCCATTGATGATGGCGGAGAGACAGGGGAGGAAATAGAAGCAAAATTGCTCGGAGGCAGAGAAGAGAAGAGAAGGGAACGCTGGAGGCCTGGACCAGGAATAAATTGTTATTTTTCAGAAAGGCCCCGGAGATTTTTCTTAATACAAGTATAGAACTTGATCGCGTTGTTAAAATAGGCCTATTCTGATCATACCCCTCTTATCTTAGATACTCATTATGTTCAAATCTTACCGTCCAAATCTTTAAAGTTTGATAAAACTTGGCTCGCTATTGATAGTTTTTACGATATGGTAGTTAAGTGGTGGTTGGAGTGTCCTCTTACTGAGGATTTTGGAATTAGTTGGAAATATAAAATGCAGCATTTAAGACAAAGATTACAAGGATGGAGCTCTAATTGAAGAGGGAAAAAGAAGAGAGCTAAGTCCAATTTGTTGACTCAAATAGGATATTTTGAGCAACAATTAGAAGAAGATACCTTGACTGATTCTGATCTGTCTAATTGGAAAACCTGCCAGAATGATTTGCATCAATTATACTTAGAAGAGGAACAATTTTGGCAACAACGGTCCAAACTAAAATGACTTTTAGAAGAGGATTTAAATACCAAATTTTTTCATATAGTTGCTATTATTCGAAAGAAAAATAATACTATTACTAACTTAGAGATAGAGGGGGTGTCATGTACAGACCCAACAGTTCTAATGAGACATGTTACCAATTTTTATAAGAACCTTATGGGTTCCTCCACTTCTAGACTCTTGCATCTCCAACCTAATTTATGGCATGTTACAGAGAATCTGAACTCAATTCAAGTAGTTTACTTAGATGCTCCATTTACTTTAGAGAAAATTCACAAAGTAGTGTTTACTTGTAATCCATCTAAAGCACCTGGTCCAAATAGGATGTCGTTTCAATTTTATCAATCCTTTTATGATATATTGAAACCTGATCTTCTTAAATTGTTTCAAGTTTTTTATGACCATAATTTAGATGTTTCTAAGTTTAACTTAGCCAGTATTTGCTTGATTCCTAAAAAAGACAATGCAGTTACAGTTAAGAATTTTAGATCAATTAGCTTAATTAATTGTAGTTTTAAATTAATTACAAAACTTCTAGCCGATAGGTTGGCTTGTGTAATGGATACTTTGATTGATTCCTCCCAAACAGCTTATGTTAAAGGGAGATTAATCTTAGATAATGTAGTCTGTGCTCATGAAGTGCTTCATCAGGTTAAAGTTAAAAAACAGCAAGGAGTACTGTTTAAATTAGATTTTGAGAAAGCATTTGAACATGTTAATTGGGACTTTCTGTTGACAATCTTAGAATACAAAGGCTTTAGTTATAAATTTATTACTTGGATTAAATCAATATTAGAAGGTAGTAGAACTTGTGTGAATCTGAATGGTCATTTAGGTCCTTACTTTTCTTGTAAAAGAGGAGTGAGACAAGGAGACCCCTTGTCTCCCTTTCTTTTTATTCTGGTTACTGATGCCTTAAATAAGATCCTCACCAAAGCAATGGCTGAGGGTTTTGTTGAAGGACTTGGAAATTTTACTAATGTGGGGAATGTTCTTAATCTTCATTTTGCAGATGACACTTTATTATTTTTAAAAGCAGACCCTCAGGTTTTGTTGCATATTAAATGGTTGCTGGTAGGTTTTGAAAATATGTCAGGTCTCAAAATAAATTTTGACAAAAGTGAAATGTATCCTCTCAACCTCCCAGAGGAGGATATTATTGCACTTGCCTCAATATTGGGTTGTAAGGTTGTCTCTTTACCTCTCACTTATTTAGGTGTGCCAATTAATACCTCTAAACTAACTGTTCTGGATTGGCAAATACTCATTGATAAAATAGAGAAAATATTACAAGGTTGGAAGGGTTCCTTACTCTCATTGGGAGGAAGAGTAACCTTGTTAAATTATGTGCTATCTGCAATACCATTGTATTGGTTATCCATTTACAAGATGCCAGCTAATATTAGGCATAAGATCGATAAAATTAGAAGAAAGTTTTTGTGGCATGGTGGTAATTCCACCAAGAGAAAATATTCTTTGGTAAAATGAAATGTGGTGTGTAAAAGTAAAGATCAAGGGGGTCTAGGTATTCTTGATTTAAAGTTAATGAATCAATCTCTTTTAGCTAAATGGTGGATTCGGTTTAATGATAATTCAGTTCATGGTAGATGGAAGGGCATTCTTCTCAGTAAATATGGTTATAGGACTTCTCTTTCCATTTGCTCACCATTCTGGAAATCAATTCTTAAAGATTATATGGTTATTAATTTGTGTATCAATAAAGAAATAAGCAATGGTCTTACCACGGCCTTTTGGCTAGATAAATGGCATTCTGAGCATGCATTGCAACATCTCTTTCCCAATCTGTTTTCTATAGCTACTGATAGATTCATATTGATTGCTGAGGCTTTTGCCTCGTCTTATCTATCCTTGTCTTTCAGGAGACAGCTGACAAGCATTTATTTGGAAGAATGGCAAGCTCTGCAACATGTGTTTCAACATTTTACTCTTTCTTCTAATCTAGAAGATCGATTAATTTGGAGATGGTCCCAAAATGATTCTTTTACAGTTCATTCTTTCTATAACTGATTGGAATTTGGAGGTTTTCCAAATTATGAATACAAACCTATATGGACATCCCATATACCTCTGAAAATTAAAATATTCTTATGGTTGTTAAAAAGAGATAAACTTCTCACCAAAACCAACCTAAGGAAAAAAGGTTGGCCTGGTGAGGTTACATGTGTATTCTGTTCTGCACCCGAGAGTGCAGATCATTTGTTTGTTGAATGTTCCTATGTTCAATGCATCTGGAACTGGATTGCTTCTCATAATAACTTTGTCTTTAATGGTACTAGTTTAGATGATCTTTGGTTAATTGAGGTCTGCATACCATTGAAAGATAAACATACCCTACTTTTATTGCTTGCCTCTATCCTTTGGACAATATGGTTAGAAAGAAATAGGGTTTGTTTTCATCATACAGCCCCCTTACCGGTTAAATTGATAGGTGCTAAGGTTATCTCCTTAGCACATTTATGGTTCACTTCTATTCCTAAAAACTCTTTACTTAAATTAAGTCTAATGATACCATCTGATCTTAAGGATCTCCCAGACCAAGTTCCGATTGACGTTTCAGACAGCCTGAACACTGCTCACACAGTGGACCTACTGCTGTCTCTGGCCGATGCAACCAACAATACACCTCGGGATGGTGGCAGTGGCAACCCCCTAAGTCCAACGTCTGGAGATGCCCAAAATGATGCCAATGAAGTAGACTGAGAAGCCTTGGAGTAGTTTTTGTTGCTAGTTTATATTTTGTTTGTTTGGATAGTTGTTTTCTGCTTTTCTTTCTCTGGTTTGTATGCATGGGCTATTTTTATTTTCATTACTGTTCTGTTGTATAACTTTTTACTTTTAGCTTTGGTCTCCATTTTGGATACCATGTTAAGAAGTATTTTGGTTTCATATATAAAGTTGGTGGTAATACTACTACTTATCAAAATATTGACTATTTGAGAGGAATTTTTATTCTATTAGAATCATATTTCGATCTTTTATAAAAATGTCTAAAATAATAAAAAAATACACTTGGGGCACAAACAAATTAACAAGTAAATCATTTTATATTATAAGAGTACAAATTATCAACCTAACTTTAATTTAATTAACTTGTATGACATACCAAGATATTGTTTTATTAAAAAATTTGAAAAAAAATCATACAAATTGCAATAATATGTGCATGTCTTGATATGAAAAAGTTCACAGTTTTTTTTTTATCCAATATTTATAAAGATGAGGGTTCAAATGTCTTTATTTTTTGTGTCTCGATCATTTTTTTATTTTTAAAACGTTAATAACTCAAAATTTAAATCATAAACTTTAAAATAAAATCATTAGATGTGATTTATGCTATTTTATCTATGTGCCACATTTTGATTTATGTGATATTATAAAAACGTACTAATATAATTTATGTTATTTTATCTATGCGTTACATTTCGAAGTTGTATTCGCATTTCCGAGATATTATATTCCGGAGATTGTTAGCTAAATTCTTTAAAAAACATGTTGTGGATTTGTGGGGTCAACAAGTAAGACGAGAAGGATAAATCATTAAATCTGACCGGGCGGGTGATCGGGCTTTCGGGTTTTCGGGCCCTGGTACTAATTTGTCATGTCATTCCCTGTTAAATAATATTTTTATACCATACCATGCAAAACCTCAACCTCATATGTTGACTGTTTGTGATTATATATTATTTAACAATGATGTTGACAGTACCTCCTATCTTTACCGAATTCGTATTCTCTGCATTAACTCAAAAGGAATCATTTGAATTAATACATCTGAACCGTCCGATCAGCTTTAAGATTCGTGGAAATTAAATCTCCACTTATATTGAAGACCCCTTACATTTTAGACGTAGACCGGATGAGCTCGAGTTACAATCAGACGGCCAATATCTATTAACTCAAAAGATACTCTTTTGAGTTAATGCAGACGATGCGGACTCAGCTTTGCCCCTCCAAAATCAATACAATGGTGCTGCCTAAAGCGGCCACTTGTTAAAAATATGTATAGTTGTATACACATGGAACATGGAATCAGGCAGGTTAATTGGATGAGTATCAGACCAGACCATATTCGTTCAAATGTCTGATCGGATTCATTTGATTCGCGTTAAGATTGGTGCATATCAAATGAGTACGATCTTAATGCAGATCATGCGGTCCACCTCCAAACCCCCCTCTTCTCAGACAAACTACGTACCTTGCATCGGTACAAGGAAGTATCTTCTCTATTTATAAAACAGAGTATATACATTGAAAAATTACAACTATGAACTATGTATTATGAAATAGAGTATTTTGAAATTGTTAGATTTAAAGTTTCAGCTTAGGACATTAATATATAAAAAAAATAGATTTTGATCCCTATATTTTATTTTAAAAAAATTTGGTCATTTAAAATTTACATCAAATTGGCCTTTGAATTTTTTCCGAAGAAAAAAAAAAATCAAGTTGGATACTAAACTTTTAGTTATACTAAATCAGCCCTTCCACTTTTTTTTAAAAAAAAAATAATAAGGTAAGTTTGTTCTTCAACTTCTCTCAAATTAACTAAATTAGTATTTTTCAAAATTTATAGAGACTAATTTTATGCAAATAGCAGTTTTAATTAGGGATCATTTTGTTATTTTTTAAATGCTCAATGTCCAAGTTATTTTTTTAATTTAGAACTAATTTGGTGTAAATAAAAATCTAGCAGTTAAGTTTGTTTTGGAAAAAAAAAAACAAAAATCAAAAACCAAAACTTAGATTTTTCCTGAAAAGCCAAAACTAATGTTTTGAGTTTATTCTTCATTATCGAAAACATATATAATAAAAAAAAAAAAATAATCAACCTCTCTCACAATTCACAAAAGCCTCAACTTCATTATTCAATTCACATTTGACAGTGACATCATGGCATTTCAGAAATAATTGGAAAGCCCGATCGAGCCCCACCTATGCAATTCTCTTATAAGAAGACTCTCTCCTGCCTTCTGCCTTCCTCTCAAACAAAAGCTTCTCTCCAAAACTTTGCACCGAGAAAGTTAATTCTCAACAAAACTACCATCAAATGTCTGACAACATTGGTCCTGGAGATCAGCTCCCTGTGGCCGTATTCGACCGGCAGCCTGATCTGGAAACACAACCCGAAAACTTGATCAAAGTCGGAATCTTCATTTCTTCCTCGGCATTTTCAGCAATGTTGAGGCCTCTGCCACCTGCTATCATGATGTCACACATTCACATTCAGTATGCTTTTTCTGTTGCTCTCGTCATGATTTTTCTCTTCGGAGTCGGGATGATTGGGATTGGGTGGTTGGTCGCTGAAAACCGCACGAGATACACTACCTTGGGAAGGACCGTAACACGGGTGTCTCATATCATGCTCGTGTTCGCGGTAGCCTTACGTAAGGTCGCCTCCACATCTGCAACCCACGCTGATACCAGCAACAATTAGTTATGGTACATATTTATGCTTGTAAAAATAAATGATCTCATATATATGTTTAATTTTCATTGGTATGAGATATGTATTTGTGTGATGAATAATGTGTTTGTGCGTGTATGAGAGAGGAGAGATATTGTTAATAGGTAAAGAGTTTAGAGAGATAGAGAGACATGTTAATTGTTAATTTACTAGATTGAATTGATGAAAGCTTTATATATTGAATGATTGTTCATGTCATTACAATACAATCTCAGTTCTGTATATGATGTACAAGTGGGTTACTAGTAGCCGTTAATGTAAAAATAAAATGAAGTGCTGATGCTTTTTTCCTATTTCTGGTAAGCTTCGAAAATCAGAGAAAAATGAGGAGAAGAAAGAAAGAGGGTTGAATTTGTAAATTTCCAATGAGCTGTTATGCTAAGTACCATCAATTGTTGCATCTCCCACTGCGATTATATTGCTATTTATCTCAAACATGTATTATGTTTTTTCTTTGAATTTCTGCAACAATTAATTAACTATAACATGTTTGTAACTTTTATATTAGTAATTTGCTCATTTGCTTTGAACGGTCGGTTCCAATAATTAGTAACCTATGGAATTAACCTCCAAAATATTTTAAAAGTTTTAGATTGGAACAGAGGAGACTACAACTCTCCAAAAAAATTTAGAAGCAATTTATTTATTTTCTTTTTCTTTTTGGAAATTCTATGACAGTAGATGCCAGGATAACGCATAGTGTTCAACGTACAAAGAATTACAAGTACCACCTAGATGCCAAGGCCCCTATTTAAATCTCACTACAAAAAATTAAAAAAATTAAATTATAGAACTACATCGACATAGTAAAGCATGCTACCACTGTTGATTTAACAAAAACTGGACCACAGTTTAAATTATCAGGCAATTCTCTCTACAAGCAACTCTAGGATAGCGACCTTCCTTGAAATGAAATAAGTGCAAATGAAATACAAAATAGTTTTTTTTTTTTTATCTAAAGATTTTTTTAATGGTATAATGTTAGTGCCAGTGGGAAAGACAAATTAGATTCTAGAAAAATTTAATTAAGATATTGTCTAATTATTATGATCAAATTAGTGCTCGTCGGAACTGTTTAACAAACCCGGCTCCACTCAATTTTTCACTTTCTATCTGCAAATGAGTTGTGGGGATCAACAATGGAGTGCATGGAAAAAAAAAGTAGGTATACAACCTGATTATTTATACTGAAATATAGTAAACTGAAATCACATCAAATAGTACTTACTTATTATTTAACATTTAGAATGATAAAAGGATCAAAACATGTTTGAATTAGTGTTGTAAATAACGGTATGCGTTTGTCGGCCGGATATGGTACCATCAAACGATTAATTGAAAATAATTGGCTATAATAAAAAATAATCAGTCGATTTATCAAAAAAATCCGTAATAATTTGATCGCCGCCAACGACTAATTAACCAATTAATCAATCTAAATAACTATTTTTTACAACACTATTGAACTACACTAACACCTCTCGAAGAAGAAAACAGAATATTGCACTTTTTACAGATTAGGAGGGGGATTTGGACTAGCGCTGTGACTTGGGAGATTTGCTTTAGAATTATTTCCAAGTGGCATACTAAATTCTTACAAAACGTGTTGTGACCTTGTGGGGTCCAGAAATAAGACCGAAAAGATAAACCTCACCTCACCTGCTATTCGGGCTTTCGGGCTTTTAATAATTTTCTCTCTCTTTGTTTTTTTTTTTTTTTTTTAATAATTTTCTCTTTTATTATCTCATCTGAAACGAAGAGTATATATTTCGGACCGGGCTTTTCGGGCACTCGATGGCTAACCATCTCGATTCTATTAATTTATTTTTTTACCAAGAAAATTAATTTATGCTAAGGCATCTTGTGATTTTGATCTAATTTTTTTAGGTTATTAATAATAGTTGAAATTTGTATACCTAACTTTTTAGTATCAACAAAACCTATGAACCTACAAAATTCCTTTGTCAAAACAAATATAAACTAGATGATTTTTAATGTTATAGAAGTTAATAATGAATTAAAAATATCATAATTTAACTTAGATGAACTTAATTGAAAATCAAGGCCAGTTCATTTATATTATTTTCATTCCTTTCTTCATTCTTAGGTTCGTAAACTTTGCTTTTGTTGCTTTTGCCTGGTTTATTAATTCATTTATCTAAAATATGTGTTTTAATATTTTTTTAAATAGTATAAAATCAATTTTTTGTGGGTCTTTCGATCAATATCAAGCAACAAGAAATATTATTTTTCCTATTTGGATTAATGCAAATTAAACAAACAATTATAAAGTCCAAACAAAGTAGTATATAAGCCCTATTTTTTTTTCCCTACTGCTATCAATCTGAAATTGTTAGTGCATATACTTTTCTCTTATCTACATGTAAATTTTAAAAGCATTCAGATATACCCAAAAAAAATTATTATTGCTTTGCTTTGCTAGAGATAGGTGAAATCAGGGTTTTAAATAGCGCGCTATAGCAGTGCTATAGTGTTTTCGAATTATAAAAGCTATGGCATTATCAGCGCTATAGCGCGTTATTCTGTACTATTTGGAAATAGCGCTATTTTTTCAGGCGACACAATATGACGTGATAAATACTATTTAAACCTTTGAGTGAATTCAATAAATAGGATAACCGGTCATACAATTATCATAATAAAATACAAGTGAGAACCATTAATTGGTCCAGTAGAGGTCATTGGTTGATTTGGTTCGAAATTCAAATAAAAATAAAAATTATTTATGAATGTTGAAAGGTGAGATACTTGCTTTCCATTTTTTATCTTAAAAAATAATTTGATGCTTATGCACGAATTAATATCTCAAAATGAAGTGTTACGTTACGAAATTTTAATAATTAAAGTCAAAGAATTTAAAAGCAAGAATCGAAAATTGTGCTAATAAAATGGAAGTTAAACCTTAATTAAGGTTCCTCTAAATAAGTAAATTAAGTATGAATCGAAACCACGTTGAAATTTCGAGAATTTTGAGATTTTATAGGCTGAGTGCGGATTGATTAACCCGCACTCATGAAATCATGTGTTGAACTGAATTTTCTGAAAATTGGCTAAGTATTGAGTGCGGATTGGTTAACCAGCACTGCGGGTAGGATTTATCCGCACTACGCTCGAATTTTTCCTGAATTTCTATTGAAGTTTTCTAAGTCCCGACTGCGGATTATTTATGTGTTAGACTTTCTTCTGAAATTATATCAAGAATTTACTAAGTTCCCACTACGGGTTAACAACCTGCACTGCGGATTGTTTCTGTGTTAAATTTCATGTTATGAAAACTGACTAAGTGCTGAGTGCGGGTTAGGTAACCCGCAGTGCGGATTGGTTAATCCGCACTCAGGGTGATTTTTGCCCTAAAACTCAAATCCAATTTCTCTCTCTCTCCCACTTCGTTCTTTTCACCATTTTCAAGTGAATTTCTGCCAAGAGAGAAGAAAAAGAAAGAGAGAGTTTCTGTTCTCTCTCAAACCCCGATTGTTGCGAGAAATTGAAGTCAGGACCGAGTAAGCGGCCGTGGATCTCTCATAGCTCTCCTATTTGGTATTTCTTTCTCTTTCTAATTCTCTCGAAAAGCTCAGATTTCTCGATTTCTCTGGTTTTTGTTTTAAACTCGAGATTTGTGTTTGAATTTCTCGAGGACTAGTTCCTCTACACTCCTTACTTATTTATTTGCCAATCTTTTCCCGATTTCCTTCTGATTTGTGAAATCTGATTTCTAGGGTTTCGTGCCAAAATTGAAAGTTGGCATAATCGTGATTTGATTTGTTTAACCTGACCAATTAGACTTGTAATCAGTAGGGTTGCTTCCTGATCTTGAATTTTTAGAACGTTTAACGGTTAAATTGAGGTTTTGACCAAATTAGGGTTTCAACAAATCGGTAAATTGAATTGATCCGAGAACCAAAGTAGTGAAACGGTGATTGATGGTTACCAAAGTGAAGCGGTATATGGCTAGAGGGCCTAGATGCAATTGTGAACCATTATATGAGATTTTTTTTAATAAGAAAGAAGGAACCGAAAAGAATCGATACCAAAACATAAGAATTGACTTAGGACTGTACAAACCCTAAGTAAATGTATAGACCACTAAACCCGAATTAAACCAAGTAAACGTATAATATAGGTGTAGGCTCGGTTGAGCAAGACTTACCGAGGTAGTTCGAGAAGCCCGATCCGTAGCTAAGCGGTACGCTCGTCTTAAACAGGTGCGGGATTCTTGGACTTGTTTGATACTTTATTTTCAGGAATTAAACTGTTTATTCGTTTGTCATGTTGAATGCTTAATTTTTGCATATCTTGGAATTCATGCTGCATATTGATTCTTGGATAAATGAGAATGATTGAATTGTTTAGTTAAGGTTGATTGGCATGTTGGTATGGTTATTATTTGATTAGTTCTATTAATTGTTCTTGATGTGAATGAATCTGTCAGGCCGACCTGTTTAGGTGGCTGGATAAGGTAACGGTGGCCTATCCGTTGACCTGTGTTTATGAATTTTCCAGGCCGACCTGTTTAGGTGGCTGGATAAGGTGACGCTGCTGACTTATGCGTTGACCTGTTCGAATTTGCCAGACCGACCTGTTTAGGTGGCTGGATAAGGTGACGCTGCTGACATATGCGTTGACCTGTTATGAATTTGCCATACCGACCTGTTTAGGTGGCTGGATAAGGTGATGGTGACCTATCCGTTGACCTGTTTAATGAATTATGCAAGGCTGATAGTTGATTGTGATTCGATTTGAATGAAATTGCAAAGTTGACCTGTATAGGTAACTTTGATTCCGTGTAGTTGCATTTTTGTCGAGTTGACCTGTATAGGTGACTTGTAACTGGACCTTAGGAAATGGTTAAGTCAAACAACTACAGATGGGTGTCAGATAAAGGGTCCAGCTTGGTTGGTCATCTGTAGGTGTCTGTAACCCTACAGATGTGGGTTTGATAACGGTCCAGCTCGAAAGAACATCTGTAGTTGCTACACGCCCTAATGAATTGAGTTATGAATCGAGTTAAGCCAAATAATTATGTTGTGTTTTGAAACTCATCTTGTAAATTCCGTAAACTGTGTTGCCGGTTGATTTAACTGTTGTCGTGCATTGGCATTCTGTTATTTATGATTATATATATCTGTCTGCATTGTTATTGTTTGGGTTTCATTGTTGAATATAGAGTTTGATTGCAAGTCCAATAATCTAAACTGTGGCAAATTCGCACTGAGAATTTATTCTCACCCCCACCCTCCCGGTTATTTTACAGGTACTGGTGCGACTGATTTCGGAGAGGCACGCGAGTAGTAGGCCATAGTAGCTTATCACCTCATGACCCTAGATATATTTTGGTGTATAGTTTTAGGGTAGGCCTCATGGTTAGTATCCGGATGAGATACTTTTGTTGTATTATATTCTGACCAGACTGTGTACTCTGATTTGTGTATATCTAAACTTGGTTTATATTATTTAGTTTCGAATTGTTAAGTATAAATTGAATAGCCTTGTAAGTATACACGGCGTTGTATGCTTACGGCGGGAGACTGTCGCATCCCGTGGCCACAGGGTGTGACAGTTCTCTTCGGTGGTATCAGAGCTTAGGGTTTTAAGCCCTAACCAAACTGATAGGATACGTGAGTGGAGTACGTTATACTTGGGGTCGTCACGGTTAACAACTTGTTCGTTCTATGAGATAAGTGTATGCAAACTTAATAAATTATTTTGTTCTTATTTAAGTTATGGAAGGACGTCGCAGTAGGGGGCGACCTAGAATCAGGAATCGTGATCCGATCCAGGATCCACAGAACGAGCCAATCGTTCAAGCGAGTGAGGCTGGATCTACTGGGCCTGAGGTCCAGAGAGTTGTTCTTGGACCTAGAGGTGGGCAGGACCGGGATCGAGACCTAGACGATAGGTTGATTGCGGCTTACGAGAGAGGCCGCCAGGCAGAGATACGTGAGGTGGTACCGGAGGTTCACCGAGGTGCTCCTGAGGAGTTTAGAAGGTTGTATGACTCCTTCACGCGCCTTAATCCGCCTCGTTTCGACGGCACTGGTGAGTATGTCGTTGCTGAAGAATGGCTCGCGAGTATGAATGCAAAGCTGGTTCTGTGCCGAGCGCCAGAACAAGATATGGTGGAGCTGGCGGAGCAGCAGTTGGAGAATGGTGCGAGGTTCTGGTGGGATGGAGCCCGACGTAGTTATGTCGGGGAGGAGGCCAAGATTCCGTGAGAGTGGTTTGAATTACAGTTCACTCGACGGTTTCTAAGTAACATACATCGAGAGGCGCTGAGGAGGAAATTTCTGGAGTTGAGGCAGGATGGGCGAGCTGTGACAAAGTATAATAACAAGTTTCTCGCCTTATCCAGGTATGCGACTGATGTACAGACTGATGTGGTGAGGTACCATAGGCAGTACCTGGATGGACTGGATGGGGAGATCTCTATGATTGTGGATACCCCTATGGCTACAGAGCTGCAGGCCATGATGGATCATGCCGAGCAAGTAGAGTTGCACGGTAAGAGGAGAAGGTTGCAGATGACCGAGAGGAGTGTGAAGCAGAGGGAAGATGAAAACCGACAATTTAGGTCAAGGGGAGGACCGTCGACAGCTAGACCACCCTTGAGACAGTTCATGGCACCTAGACCCCCTCCGAGGCAGATAGCAGCACCGGTACTCCGGCCGGGTTTTGTTTCAGCATGGTGTCATTCATGCAACCAGGCACATTCTGAGCTAGAGTGCAGACGCCGCAACCAAGCATGTTACACCTGCGGCAGCATGGAACATTGGGCGAGAGAGTGCCCGAATGCGGCACTAAGATTTCTGAGGGATGGTGGTGGTAGAGGGCCAGCAGGACGTGGACAAGGTATACCACCATTTCATGGTCGAGGTACTCCTCAAAGCAGCGGAGGCAGGATTGGAGGTCGAGTGGCTGCCCATGCGCTCGGTATAGTAGAGGTTGCATATGACGCAACGAGGACTCTGGAGGAAGGTGAAGGCTCGAAACCGTCTGATTCTCGAGCTGATGTGATGACAGGTATACTTTCTATCTCAGATGAGAGTGCATATTGTTTGATAGATACTGGGTGTAGCCATTCCATTGTATCGAAGGCTTGGGTAGAAAAGTATAACTGGTCAACTGAAACCAATAACCAAGTCCTGAGTGTCCAAACCCCTTTCGGTTCGACTGACCGAAAAATAACCATATGCCGAAACCGAAAAGTCAGAGTTGATGGAAGGGACCTCGAGATAGACCTGTTGGTTATGGAGATCACGGGTTACGATGTTCTATTAGTGATGGATTGGTTAACAAGACATGCCGCGACGATCGACTGTCCGCACCGCAGGATTTGTTTTGTGACCGCAAAAGGTAGTATGTCGTGCATGCTAAACTGTAGAAGAGTTGGAGGGGTGATACCATGCATTTCGGCTGTGGAAGTTAGGCGTCTGATCGATTCAGGGTGCACTGCATATCTGGCAGCAATAGTGTACACGAATACGGAAGTTCCTGAGATGAATACGATTCCAGTGGTGTCGGAGTTCGTGGATGTGTTTCCGGAGGAAATAGTCGGATTACCACCAGAACGAGAAGTGGAGTTTGGCATAGAAGTTGTACTAGGTACGACACCAATTTCAAAGAGTCTGTATCGTATGGCTCCTGCAGAATTGAAAGAACTCAAGGCGCAATTAGAAGAGATGTTGGAAAGTGGGTTCATTAGGCCGAGCGCGTCTCCATGGGGTGTTCCGGTGTTGTTTGTGAAGAAGAAGGATGGTACCTTGCGGTTGTGTATCGACTACCGCGAATTGAACAAGGTGATCGTCAAGAATAGATACCCGTTACCCCGAATCGACGACTTGTTTGATCAGCTGCAATGATCTTCGATCTACTCCAAGATAGACTTGAGAACTGGGTACCACCAGCTGAGAATACGTCCGACTGATGTAGAAAAGACAGCCTTCCGAACGCGCTATGGGCATTACGAATATCTAGTGATGCCGTTCGGGCTGACGAACGCTCCGGCTGCCTTTATGGATATGATGCAGCGAGTGTTTCATGACCTATTGGATTCAACCGTGGTGGTGTTCATCGATGACATCCTGATATATTCAAGGTCACGTGAGGAGCATGAGGTACATCTGCGGATAGTGTTGCAGAGATTGAGAGATCATCAACTATTCGCAAAGTTTTCGAAGTGTGAGTTCTGGCTTGAGAAAGTGGCATTCCTTGGTCACGTGATATCAGGTGAAGGGTTGACAGTAGATTCAGAAAAGATTCGGGCGGTGACTGATTGGAAGAAACCAGAAACAGTTACGGAGATTCGCAGTTTTCTAGGGCTAGCCGGATATTATAGAAGGTTCGTACTTGGATTCTCACAGTTGGCTGCTCTCCTTACGAAGTTGTTACATAAAGGTGTGAAGTTTGAGTGGGGTGCCACTCAAGATCAAAGCTTTCAAGAGTTGAAGAATCGGTTGGTAACTGCACCGGTTCTTGCCATGCCTATTACAGACGAGGAGTATACCGTCTACACCGATGCATCCCGGTCTGGTTTGGGATGTGTACTGATGCAGAAGGACCATGTCATAGCGTATGCCTCTCGACAGTTACGATCGCACGAGCAAAATTACCCAACCCATGATCTGGAGCTAGCTGCAGTGATCTTTGCCTTAAAGATTTGGCGGCATTACCTGTATGGAGTAAGGTGCCGTATCTTTACGGATCACCAAAGTTTGAAGTATATTTTCACTCAAAGGGAGCCGAATTTGAGGCAGAGGCGATGGTTGGAGCTGATGAAGGACTACGATCTGGATATCCAGTATCACGAAGGAAAGGCGAATGTGGTAGCAGATGCGCTAAGCAGGAAGAGTCAGATAAATCTGGCATCGATTATCACAAGCGAGACACACCTTCTCGAGGAAATGCGAAGAATGAATCTACACGTAGGCGCATCGTGTGAGTTTGCATTGGAGACCTCATCTCGATTGATTGGAGATAGCAAGAGTGTAGGTACATCTACAGTTGCCTCGATTATCTTGGCTGTGGTCGAGGTTCGACCAAAATTACACGAGCAAATCCGAACCGCACAAAAGGAGGACTCGAAATGCCAGCAGTTCCGACAACATTTCGAATCAAATGCAGATTCGCCATTCCAACTCTGCGAAGACGGTATTTTGTGGTTTCATAACCGCATATGCGTTCCGAATGACTCGGAACTGAAGAATTTGATTTTGTCAGAAGCACACGACTCAGGGTATACTATTCACCCTGGAGAAGTCAAGATGTACCAAGATTTGAAGCGACATTTTTGGTGGCCAAAGATGAAAAGGAATGTGCAAAACTATGTGGAGAAATGTCAGATCTGTCAGCAGGTCAAAGCAGATAGACGAAAGAGGGCTGGATTACTGAGACCACTTGAGATACCCACACGGAAATTTGAGTCGATTACCATGGACTTCGTGACTGGATTTCCGAGAACCGTAGGACGATACGATGCCATATGGGTCATAGTGGATAGACTGACAAAGATTGCACACTTCATTCCACTTCGGATCGAGACATCTGGAAGAGAGTTAGCTGATCTGTTCTTGCAATACCAATTTAAATACCACGGATGTTCGCGAAACATTGTCTCCGACCGAGACACTCGGTTTACATCTCACTTTTGGGAAAGCTTTCAAGAAGCCATGGGCACAAAATTGAGATTCAGTACAGCCCATCATCCGCAAACCGATGGTCAATCTGAGCGAACAATACAAACATTGGAAGATATGCTTCGATCCTGTGCTTTAAGTTTCCGAGAATCCTGGATCAACTATTTGTATTTGGTAGAGTTCGCGTACAACAATAGCTACCATTCGAGTATCGGAATGTCACCACAAGAGGCGCTTACAGGACAGCAGTGTCGCACACCGCTGTGG
Source organism: Carex pumila (assembly GCA_033356055.1). Classification (NCBI taxonomy): domain Eukaryota; kingdom Viridiplantae; phylum Streptophyta; class Magnoliopsida; order Poales; family Cyperaceae; genus Carex; species Carex pumila. The sequence continues at coordinate 4,774 of JARJHM010000127.1, read as the reverse complement.
TGGGGACCTGCTGGTATGTATTCACCTACCGGCCCTCAGATGTTAGAAGAGATTGCCGAAAAGACGAAAGTCGTTTTGAGTCGGCTTAAGTCAGCCCAAGAGCGACAAAAGAAATATGCAGATGTGCATCGAAGACCGTTGGAGTTTCAAGAAGGGGACCACGTGTGGCTTCGAGTTTCACCCGTCAGGGGTGTGCATCGATTTGGCGTATCGGGCAAGTTGAGTCCGAGATATATCGGACCGTTTCAGATTTTGCGACGAATGGGACCGGTGGCATATGAACTTGCATTGCCACCAGCATTGGACCGGGTTCATCCGGTATTTCATGTGTCACAATTACGCCGGTACGTACGAGATCCATCTCATTGCATTGATCACTCTAACTTGCATGTCCAAGATGAGTTGTCCTATCAAGAGGAGCCAATGCAGATATTGGACCGGAAAGAACAGCAACTTCGGAGCAAGACGATTAAGCTTGTCCTGGTCAAATGGGGACGCCATTCGACTAAGGAAGCAACATGGGAACATGAGGAAACCATTCGTGAAAAGTACCCAGAACTATTCAACGACTAAGGTACGCAATTTAGTTCAGAGGACTGAACTCTATTTTAAGGGGGGGAGAAATGTTACGTTATGAAATTTTTACAATTTAATTAGAATGATTTAAAACAAAGAATCGATAAATCATGTTAATAAAATAGAAGGTTAAACCTTAATTAAGGTTCCCCTAAATAAGTAAGTTAAGTGTGAATCGAAACCGCGTCGAAATTTTGAGATTTCGAAACTTTATAGGCTCAGTGCGGATGAGGTTCATCCGCAGTGCGGGTAAGGGTCCATCCGCAGTGCGGGTAAGGGTCCATCCGCAGTGCGGGTAAGGGTCCATCCGCAGTGCGGATGGGGTTCATCCGCACTAGGCTCGAATTTTCTTGAAATTCTGTTGAAAAGTTTCTAAGTGTTGAGTGCGGGTCAAGCCACCCGCAGTGCGGATGGATGCATCCGCATTCAGAGTGTTTTTAACACTAAAACCCAAATCAAAGCTTCTCTCTCTCTCTCACTTCACCATTTCCCCATTATTTCGTGATTTTTGGCCAAAGAGAAGGAAAAGAGTGCGAGAACTTTCCGTTTCTTTCAGACTCCCGATTGTTGCGAGAAATCAAGTTTGGAACCGAGTAGGCAGCCGAGGATCTCTCCGAACCCTCCTATTTGGTACTTCTTTCTCTCCTTCTTTCTTTCGAAACCTCGAATTTTCTCGATTTCTCAGATTCTCATTTTAAACCCGAGATTTGTGTTCGAATTACTCAAGGACTAGTTCCTCTACACTCCTTACTAGTTTGTTTGCCAATCTTTTTCCCGATTTCTTCCGATTTGTGAAATCTGATTTCTAGGGTTTCGTGCCAAAATTGAAAGTTGGCATAATCGTGATTTGATTTGCTTAACCCGACCAATTAGACTTGTAATCGGTAGGGTTGCCTCCTGATCATGAATTTTTAGAACATTTAACGGCTGATTTGAGATTTTGACCAAATTAGGGTTAACCAAACGGTGAATTGAATTGATCCGAGAACCAAAGTAGTGAAACAGTGATTGATGGTTACCAAAGTGAAATAGTATAAGGCTAGAGGGCCTAGATGAGATTTTGTGTGGTTTTAGAGGATTTTGGTAAGAAATAATGAACCGAACGAATTGATACCAAAAACATAGGAATTGATTAGAGAAGGTATAAGCCCTGGAAGTAACTCGAATAAACCTCTCGATCCTGAACCAATGTTAAACCAAGTATACGCATAATATAGGTGTAGGCTCGGTCGAGCAAGAACTTGCGAGACAATACGAGACGTCTGATCCTTAAAATTAAGCGGTACGCTCGGCATACTAAGGTGCGGGATTCTTGGACTTGTTTGATACTTTATTTTCAGGAATTAAACTGTTTATTCGTTTGTCATGTTGAATATCATTGATTGCATAATTGAATTGTGTAGAGCATTTGCATAGCCCAATCAAATTAAACTCGAATTGATGTGACTTGAGTGATTTGCATGCTGGTATGGTTGTAGGTTGTGTCGATCTATTATGATCTGATTTGATATGATCTGATTTGATTGAAAGTCACCACGATTGGATTTGGATATATATGTGAATGGATTTACGAAGTTAAGCACTTGGATCCAATTAATTTGCCAAGTCGGGCTGTATGCTGACTTGGATTCCCAGGATCCTACATGGCCTTAGGTGAACGGCCCTCGATATTCCCAGTACCGGTTGGGACGAGGGAGGGTGATTATGTTATGAGATGTGTGGATTGGAAATCGTGGGTGACATGTGTAACGTCTGTGGCTCTGTGGCATTCTCCTACGTGTTAATGCATTTGAACGCTCAATTGAATATTACGACTATTGGAAATGATTCCAAAGAGGATTTTCTTTATATGACTTGAACCAGACCGTAATAACTGTTAAGCCAAGCGATTACAGATGGGTGTCAGATAAAGGGTCCAGCTTGGTTGGCCATCTGTAGGCGTCAGTAACCCTACAGATGTGGGTTTGATAAAAGGTTCAGCTCGAAAGAACATCTGTAATTGCTACAAGCCCTAATGAATTGAGTTAAGCCAAAATATCTGTTGTGTTTGAAATTCATCTTGGAAATTCCGTAAACTGTGTTTCAGGTTGATAAACTGTTGTCGAGTAGTGGCATTCTGTTATTTATGATTTCTTATATATCTGTTTGCATTGTTATTGTTTGGGTTTCATTGTTGAATATGGAGTTTGATTGCAAGTCCAATAGTCTGAATTGTGGCAAAATTCGCACTGAGGATTTATTCTCACCCCCACCCTTCGGGTTATATTACAGGTACTGGTGCGACGGATTCTGGAGAGACACGCGAGTAGTAGGCCATAGTAGCTTACCATCTCATGACCCTAGATATATTTTGGTGTATAGTTTTAGGATAGGCCTCATGGTTGGTATCCGGATGAGATACTTTTGTTGTTTTATATTCTGACCTGACTGTGTAATCTGATTTGTGTATATATATAAACTTAGTTTATATTGTTTGGCGTTGAACTGTTGAGTAAAGTTTGAATAGCCTTGTAAGTATACACGGTGTTGTATGCTTACGGCGGGAGACTGTTACGTCCCGTGGCCGCGGGGTGTGACAGTATCCTACACGGGTACCCGTACCCGTTTAAATTCAAAATTTCAAAATTTTCAAAATCCCCCCAACCCATTGAAATTTTTTTTTCTGTTTTTTAAAATCTGTTTTTTTGTTTTTGTTTTTTAGTTTATGTTTTTTAAATTCTGTTTTTTAAATTATGTTTTAATTTTTGTTTTTTAAATTCTGTTTTTTTATTTCTGTTTTTTAAATTCTGCTTTTAAATTTTGTTTTTTAAATTTTGTTTTTTAAATTCTGTATTTTAATTTCTGTTTTTTTTTTCTGTTTTTTAAATTCTTTTTTTAAATTCTGTTTTAATTTCTGTTTTTTGATTTTCTATCTTAGATTCATTTTTAATAGGTTAAAAAAATTAGTTTTTGAATTTATGTTTTTGAATATGTGAAGTAATTAGATTTGTTTTTAATAGGTTAGATTTTATTTTTGAAATTCGGATTTATTTTTAATAGGTTAAAAAAAGATGTTAGATTTATTTTTGTGAATATGTTACATTAGATTTATTTTTAAATAGATTATATTTATTTTTAAAAATGTTAGACCTATTTTTGAATATGTTAGATTTATGTTGAATAGGTTAGATTTAATTTTGAATATGTTAGATTTACGTTGAATAGGTTAGATTTATTTTTAAAAATGTTAGATTTGTTTTAAATAGGTTAGATTTTAATTTATATTTTATTTTTTTAAAGTTATTGATTTAAGATATTTTTTATTTATATTTTATTTAAACTATTAAAAATAAATGAACGTTTATAAAATATATTATCAATTTAAAATGAACGTTTAGAAAATATATTATCAATTTAAAATGTAAACTAAAAATTTCAATATATAAATAAATTATGAAACTATATAGTTAGAATGAGAATTTGAAAATAAAATAAAATGACTCATGTAAAGAAATAAATAAATACATTTGTACTTAGCCGAATAAACATACAAATTTTCGCAAGAATAATTTTTATATATAAGTTACAAATTTTATTTATTTAGGAATTATAAAGATGTGACTTGATAATTTTATGTATATATATATACACTATTTGATATTGAAGTATTGAACTATTCAGATTTTAAAAGTCGAATTATAAACACGTAATAATATTTATACGGCACTGTTAAAAAAAACAGAAAAAAAATCCTAAAATTAAAAAATATATTAGAAATTGATCAAATTTTGATCTATAAAATAATTCTTTTAGACAAAATCAATTGTCCTAATATGAAAATAGTTTAATATTCTAATTCTCAAATGAAAAAAATCACTTTTATGCCTAAATCTCTATCTTTGCTCTCTTCAATGATGGAAATTAATTGTTTTGAATTTATTTGATTAAAATTTGACAATTTTCAAATTAAGTAATGAAAATGTTGAGTTTAAGAGTAGAAGAAAAAAGATAACAAAAATAAACTCAAATATTAGTTTTAGTGAAACTAAATAATTTGTCAAATATCACTAATTGACACAAATGTGATACACTAGAATTGCATAACACTTTTTATTATAACATTAAAAAATACACAGAATTGACACAAATTTCAATTTATTTGGATTTTTCTACAATTAGTTATGAATTTTCAAAGTTCTACCGTAAGGAAAAACTTCAA